>CM060474.1:3569897-4007397 GCA_030544235.1 Lepturacanthus savala
TTTTGAATTTCATTAATAAAATTCAACATGAAAAAGAATTGGTCACACAAAAGAAAATTAGTGGAAAAAAATAGTAAAAGAAAAGAATGGGTAAAAAAATGGTCGAAACAGACTGATATATTAGAAAATGATTTGATCCAAAAAAAATCCAGGTAGGAGGCAGCAGGTTTAAAGCTGCAGCAGAATGAGTGTCTGAAATAAAATGTGAAGCAAATGTTTACCAGTAAAACAAGATGTTATTTATCTCCAGTTATTATTTTCTGTCAGACAGAGATTCCAGCTTCTTTCATTTCCTCTGAGGAGACTCTGGGCTTTGAAGACGTTTGCTCACTTGTCGCTGACAGGAGTTTTATTTGGAAACACTAATAATTCCCTGAGAAACGTCCTCATATCCTGACAGAAGCCGACAGCATGAAGGGTTTTGAACTCCGACATCATCACAAAACACCTGAAGAAGCATTTTTCCTAGTTACTGTAAGAGAGCAGGTTATATTTAGGAGGAATTTCTCTGCTTTGATTCAGCTTCACTCTCAGTCAGCTCAGCTATTAAACAGGAAGTCAGAGCTGCATATCTCACATTCACCAACAGATTAAGTAAAGTCTAAAATAGCCTCCTGGCAGCAGCTTCAGGTATGAAGCGTCTTTGTTTGAAGGTCTGTTCCCGGACTGTTTTCGGTTCTTTTCCTTCGGCCTATGAAAGCTCAGAGATTAGCTGCAGGAAACCCGAGAATCTCAGATTATCTCATATTGTGTGGAGAGTTAGTTTTTCCATAAAAGGTGGTGCAGTGTTCCCCGTCTGCTGCAGCAGCCTCGGTTCTTTTTCCATGAGAGACGCTCCGACAACTTCCATAAATATTCTTTCATGGGTCCAGTGGGAATAAAAGCTGCAGCTTTTTCCCAGGTAATGACCATGGCTGTGTGAGAAGAGGCTTAGAGTCTGCAGCAAATGTAAGTGAATAAAAAAAAAAGCTTTTACTTCTAGTGATCTAGTGTGCACATGTACGAGCTTCAGATAATAAAGCCATGGAAAACACTAAGGATTGTGCAGGGACTGGATTCTCATATATGATAGGAACCCCCAGCATAAGATGTTGTTAATCTGCTTTCTGCCTTCTTTTGTACAGTATCGGATCATTTTCGTGTCCTGTGCATGCTCAAGCATTTCTGCCGGGGATTTCACCTGGAAGTGGAAGGAGACACTGATGCCGTCAAACGATACCATGACTTTGAAGAAATCAACACCAAGGAGAACAAAGAGATGGAGTTCATGCAGTTTATTGTTGTAGTTAAGTAGCTGTCAACAGGAAGTAGTTCTAACACCATGTGTTGAAGCTGCAGCGCCGTCTTATTCTGCCACCGACCAGGTGGAGTAAACCAGGCCCTGATTTGGATTTTGGAGCAGACCACTGAGTTGCAACATGGAAATTGTCTGGATGAGTACTCTTTTCTGATTGGCTGGCAGCAGCTTTCCAACTTGTAACCATGAACAGAGGTAAGATGATTTACCTGTGTTTTTAATTGAACAGACAAAAAGAGCCAATCAGACAGTTAATGTTTTTTTTTATTATTATTTTTATCGTCACCTGCTGCATGCTGCATTTCAACATCCTATTGTTATAACTACCTATGTTTTAAATGTTAATGTATATTGTGCTTTAACATCAAAGTGTTTCTGCTGCACGTTAATGTTTAACATGGTATTTAATTTAATGTTGTTTATTGAGTTGTTTATTTTCTCAAGGTTTGCTGACCTCTTTTCCAGATTACCTCTGTAAAAGTATCTTGTTCTCAATGGGTTTATTACCTAGTTAAATAAAGGATAATAAAAAAATATATATTTTTGACAAAGTAAACCAAAAAATGATCAACCGATTGGGAGCTTTGTCTCCTGTTTAACCTGATCGATTCAGCAAATATCTATTATATAACTTTTTAATAAGTTACATTGGAGCCATTGACCTTCACTAACTTCAGAATGAGTAGCAGACCACAGTATCATAGTCGTGAGGAACATAAATACTCTGAGAACTTTATGGGATAATAATGACTGTTCCAGGAATTAGTCATATCTACAGCAAAGCTGTTAGCTTGTTTACACCCTGTTTCTTTGTATTTGTGGCTGTTTGGGCGATGATTCTATCGAAGTAACAAAGAAACCATCTGAGAACAGATGTTCAGAGCAGAAGATGAAGGATGTGAGGACATGGCCTCATAAAAGACGGATTTCGGAAGTGATCTATGTGTGTTTTGAGCGACAGTTACATCTGTGTCCACAGCCTCGCCATATAAATCACTGCTGATCTGATAAAACTTAGTCTCATATTTCCTACAGTCTACAGCAGTGTGTGACTGTAATAAATTAACCTCACTGAGTTTCCTTCATGGTTTCATCTCTTCATACTAATGCTTTCTTCATCCTGCTCCTTTGTGCACAGTCCAAGCTTGTGTTTATAAGATTTACAGGCGGATTCGAGGCTTTCAGCTGATGTAACTGACTCAGAAGCAGCTGGATGAGAAGTAGACATCTTTACATCAGAGGTCAAAGGTCGTATCGCCATGAAATGAGAGGCAATGGGGTAAAATATGACAAATAAAGTAGGGAAGGAAATCCACTGCATGTTTTATTAAAGAGAAATGAACCATCTGTTTCTCTCTGAAACTAATTCACTCTAAAATGTAGTTACGGGGTTTGTGCACTTTATATAAATATATATGTATTACATATTTTTTTCTAGTAAAGTCTATGTGATTGTGTCTTGTTTTCTGAACAATATATTAGTGGTATTAGTTTTTCTAGAGCTCAATGCTGTTACAGCAGGGTTTAATTTGTTGCTTAATTTTTCGTTCTTTATTCTTTTTGTACAAATACACTAATTTTCTGATTAATAAAGGAAATAGATAAAATGTGGAACTATTATGTCAAACTACACAGTAAAAAATACAGTGGATGAAAACCAAATGTTTTAGTTACTTGATAAGAAATTTATTAATAATTTCTATTTATCTATTTAATTATTTTAATTCTAACTAAGATGAGAGATACTTTTTCTAATGGGTTTAATTCGCCATGATGGTGTTAGGGTTAGTTAGTTAGTTAGTTAGTTAGTTAGTTAGTTAGTTGGTTAGTTAGTTAGTTAGTTAGTTAGTTAGTTAGTTAGTTAGTTAGTTAGTCTGCTGAACTGCTAATTTCTGAAAAACTCATTTTGAGAAAAAAGTGAAAAATGTTTAATTGTTGTAAATGGGTTGGTGGTCATTAGGATTCGGGTTTGGGGTTAATGTTTCAGATGTTTCAGTCAGAGTTAAGGTTTGGGTTCATGGTGAACATAAAGAGGAACATGAACAATTGATAACCTGTAAATCCTTGTTGGCCATTTCCCAACATCATCAACGTCAAACACATCATCACTTCAGACACATAGAAACAAAAAACCTCTGTAAAGCCGGTCTGACATGACGAGTCAGACCAAGTCCAACCGAGCCAGTTTGGAACGAGGCTACAGGATGTCGTGTCTTTCTCAAGACCACACAGATCCCTATCTGAGCAGGAGGAAATCTGTGAGCTCGATCCCCCCGGAGGCATTTCCTCCGAGCTGTGTGGTCTCCCCAAAAAACTCTGATCTGTAACCAAAACAGGGGCTGATTATCACAATTAGGAGCTAAATTCAACACTATCCTGCTGCCTGACCTCCCCCATCACCACCACCAGTGACTTGAGCCAAGCAGATCTATGTCAGCTCTAATCCTGCCCTGGAGGATCTGTGTTCTTTTTCTGTTGACACCTTCAGTTTATCAGCTTTTCTTCCATATAGAACAAATCTAAAGAACTGACAATGGTTTAACCCAAAGTGAAGCATCTGTTAATCAAACCTAAATCTGAATCTTTTAGGAAACAGGAAACGAACTTGGAACATAGAAGCTGCTGTTTTGTAGCTCGGCTTTGTTTACAGTCATATTTCTTATTCATTACCATCACAGATCAGATCCCACAGATCTCATTAGCTAAATGTAAGCTTTGATAGAAGCGTTTTAACATGGATGATGTGTCCTTCCTCCTCCTCACAGCCCACCACTCAGCACACAGCAGGTTGTTGTTGGACAGAACAGCGGCAGAAAACCAGGCGACACTGTTGAGGCTCTGTTCTCCTCCCACAGTTCGTCTGCTACACTGGTCTGTAGAGACGGGGAAACAGAAAGAACACTGAAACTTATATAGTTACCATAATAATTACAATATGAACATAATGCAGGAATTACAGAGTATGAGAAAAAGGGAAAACCAAAGAAACAGATAAAAAAGTAATAATAAAATAAATAAATATTTACAAAAAATGATATTTTAAATATATTTTTAAAAATTTAATATATTTTCTGATTTATAAATAATTACAAAACATATATTATGAATTATATTTTTTATTAATAAAATATATATTTTTAAAAAATACTAAATGTAAATGAATAAAGAGGGGGAAAATATTAATAATAAATTACATAAATAATTATTATTTTAAAAATAAAATGTACAAAATAATAAATAAATAAAAAATCGAAATAATACAACTATATGTAAACTTGAACTGAGTATAAAAGGATCCACAGACGTCTAAACTGACCCTACAAGCTGGAGACTTTAATCCTCTCACACAAACACTCTGAACCTGACAGATCCTTTTCATCGCACCAACATCAGCCGCAGGAAACAGGAGGCGCCTGCAGCTGCACAGGCCACAGGTCAAAGGTCAAAGGTGGAGAGTGTTGAGCTTTTACTGAGAAACGTAACATGAGAAACGTGTTTCACGCCGTCGGAGGAGACAGGTGAGCAGGAAGTCCCCTCACCTGATGCCTGAGGCAGCAACGCTGTTGACAGTTTTGTACGTTATTTCATTTTCGATAAACAAGTTGTTACTCACTCATGGAAGTACCTGGAAATTGTACTTGAGTAAATGTACTCAGTTATGTTCCACCTCCAGCAGTAAATCTGAGTCTGTGCAAACACTGCCTTGTTTGCAGGTAAACGTGCTCCATGTCACTGTTCTGACATATCAGCAGGTCAGAGAGGTCACAGGTCGACCTCACCTGCATGGAGGAGCCTCCTTACTGTTCTGCTGCACGTATCTCTGTATATGTGAGCCTCCTCATCCTCTTCCTGTAACGGTGTAAACGCCTGTTCTGACACATCTGCTGGTCAGTGAGGTCAAAGTTTGACCTCACCTGCATGGAGGAGCTTCCTGACTGTTCTGCACGTATCTCTGTATATGTGAGCCTCCTCATCCTCGTCTTGTAACGGCGTGAACGCCTGTTCTGACATATCAGCAGGTCAGAGAGGTCACAGGTCGACCTCACCTGCATGGAGGAGCTTCCTTACTGTTCTGCTGCACGTATCTCTGTGTATGTGAGCCTCCTCATCCTCCTCATCCTCTTCCTGTAACAGTCTGAACGCCTGTTCTGACACATCTGCTGGTCAGTGAGGTTACAGATTGACCTCACCTGCATGGAGGAGCCTCCTCGCTGCTCTGCTGCATGGATCTCTCTGTATGTGAACCTCCTCCTCCTCATCATCATCATCATCATTCAGGTCATTACTCATGGTGCTGTATGACTCACACCTTCACTCCCTTTCTCGGTCTCACTTCGCCACCGCCGCACAAAGACAAAAATCCCTGACAACAAACACACCTCGTTCCTGTGGTAATAAACAGAAACGATCCCTCCAGTGACAGACACATCAACAACAACACACGCACGATGGAATAAAAGCTCCACATCAAAAAGCTGTGATATCAGGTTCCTGCAGCCTGTCACACAAATATGACGAAAGGGATGTTTGTGTCTGAACCTCAGTCTGCACATTTAACCTCCATCATGTTTCTGCTCCATTATCCATATCAGAGTGGAGCCTCCCTTTGTGAAGCTTTGTGCCATTTGAATGAAAACATGAGCTCATCATCTTTGTCACGAAACTTTATTGACGTCTGAAACCAGAGACGACATGAGTGCAAAGTTTTTATTCACAGTAAAAAGCAGCACAAATGAAAGCAGAAGATCCAAACGTACTCAGGAACAGGAACATGTGCTTATCAAATTAACTGATGAGTCATGTTGATGTAATAATGTCGGAAATTACATCAACTTCAGATTTTGTGTAATGTAACTTTCATTTCTGTTTCAACTAAAAGTTACTATAACTCATGGATTGTGTTTAAAGCTACAAAATATGAAGAAAACCCTCAAAACTACTGATGAAAAATTGAATTGGAGCAACTTCAGATTTTAAAGTCACTTGAGATCAGAAGATGAGATCAGCCTGAGAGCAGGTGAAGCATCCTGAGCTGCAGCAGCTGTTCCTGAATCACAGAGAAATGACTCAAACTGATTACACCTCGAAAATAGAAAACAACAAAAACAACCCTCTTCCTTTTTAGCACTTTACTGCTCTATTGAGCCACATATTTCTACAGTTTTCAGTGTTCAGAACTTCTCACCTCTTGCCATCAAATGGCACCAATTAGCCCTTAAACACAGGGATCATAGATGAGAGACAGATGTATGAACTAACATCTATCTGGTGTCTCATCTTATCTCATTTTATATACCCGCTTATTCCTCATTAGGATCACAGGGGTCTGCTGGAGCCATTCCCAGAGCATTATGGCGAGAAGCAGGGATACACCCCAGATGGTCACCAGCCAGTCGTTGGGCACACACACCATTCACTCACACACTCACACCTATGGACAATTTAGAGTCTCCAATTAACCTCAGCATGTTTTTGGACTGTGGGAGGAATCTGGAGTACCCGGTGAAAACCCACGCAGACACGGGGAGAACATGCAAACTCCACACAGAAAGGTCCCAGACCCAGGACCAAGGAGGTCTTGAACCTGCGACATTGTTGCTGTGAGACAACAGCGCTAACCCCTGCTCCACCGTGTCACCCCCTATCTGGAGTCATTTTCTTCAATCAAACTTTCTGAATTTGCTTCACTGATTTCTTCATCCAAAACATCAACCTGTCCTTTGGACCCTATATACGTATGGGATTGCTTAAAGGAATTTTTCTTTTGATTAGCACTTCCTTACTGAAAAGGCTCAACATATCCTTATTACCTGGCTAGGTCTCACAGTCCTTCAATGTAGCTGTAATAAAGCCCTCCCTCTTAATTCAAGTGTTTTAGCCAACTATAGATTATATTCAACATTCACTTTCTCTTTAAGATCCTGTAAAAAAAGCCAAATAGCTATGTAACTTGCTACACAACAATGGTTTATATGAGGACTTCCAGTCAGGATTTAGAATGCACCATAGCAAAGAGATGGGGTCAGATAGGCTTTATCTCCATTCCTGGTTTGTTAGACCTTAGTGCTGCATTTGACACCAGTGATCATCAGATCCTACAACAGATATTAGCGCATCATATCGGTATGTAAGGGTTAAATCCTATCTCTCAGATCATTTCCTATTTGTTCATGTTAACAATGTTTCTAGACATGGAGTTCCACAAGGTTCTGTGCTCGGACCATTATTTTTCACCCGTTTATATGTAAGAAATCTGGGAGTCATCTTTGATTAAGTTACTGCCTGCATTAAACAAATCTGCCTTCTTTCACCTATGCAACATAGCAAAGGTCAGTCACCTCCTGTCTCTAAAAGATGCAGAAAAACTTGCCCATGCATTTGTTACTTCCAGACAGGATTATTACAATTCTTTATTGTCTGGCTGCTTCAAAATGTCTATCCAGTTGATCCAGAATGCTGATGTGTGTATAACAGGCACTAGAAGAAGGGATCATATCTTATCAGTATTAACCTCTCTACACTGTCTTCCTGTGAAATCCAAAATAGAATTCAAAATCCTCCTCCTCACCTACAAAGCTCTCAATGGTGCCTTGATGATGCTTATAGTTAGGGCTGGTCCTGGCTGGCATAGAACATTGTTATGCTGCTAAAGGTTTAGACTGCTGGGACCTCAGGAGATACTCTGAGCTTCTCTTTCTTCCACCTGAAACAATCATGACCCACTGATGTACCTTTTAAATCAGTTTTGTTCCCAGAGCCCTGCCCTGTGTTTTCTCATTCACAGACATGCTGTAGTGCAGCTATTGAAAGGAGCCTTCTGTTGTTGGAGGGTCTGATTCTGTCCTGGTTCACCTGGAAGCTGCAATGGATCCTGTCACCTCATCTTCCACATACACCATGAATCAATATATGTCTGTTATTCTAATAAGATTTTTTTTGTTGAGTTTTTCCTTGTGTGATGTACGGGTCTAAGGACAAGTGATGATGGGTTGCTGTTGTAAAAACTGTAAAACCCATTGACGTGAATCTGTGATTTGTGAGTTTGGGTTATACAAATAAAAGTGATTTGTCTTGACTTGATGCCAGACCCAGAGTGGAACATTAATGGACAAATTCCTGCAGTAATCCTCAAACCTTTTGAATACTGTCATGTTGAAGTTTCTTCAATCTTCTTACATGTTGCTGATCATCAACATAACAAACCTGCAGCAGGTCACACCTCAACACCTGTTGTCTTGTTTTAAAATTTTATTTAATTGATTGACTTTTTACGGTGGTGCAGGGGTTAGCGCTGTTGCCTCACAGCAAGAAGGTCGCAGGTTCAAGACCTCCTTGGTCCTGGGTCTGGGACCTTTCTGTGTGGAGTTTGCATGTTCTCCCCGTGTCTACGTGGGTTTTCACCAGGTACTCCGGCTTCCTCCCACAGTCCAAAAACATGCTCAGGTTAATTGGCAACTCTAAATTCCCCGTAGGTGTGAGTGTGTGAGTGAATGGTGTGTGTGCCCCACGATTGACTGGCGACCATCTGGGGTGTATCCCTGCCTCTCACCGTAACGCGCTGGGATAGGCTCCAGTAGACCCCTGCGACCCTAATGAGGAATAAGCAGGTATAGAAAATGAATGACTGACTGACTGATTGACTTTTTATCATAATTTTGTGTTTTGATTTCATATTATTGTCAAGATAATTGTTCTCAGTGTTGGACTAATTGTACCAAACACAGAATGTTTTCACCTGGTCAGACCTAAACTGTGTCTGAGTGGCTTTAGATCAGATCTGCCAGTACGAAAGTAAATGTTTTTTTTTAGCTGATAGAATCTGAACTGAAATAAACCTTTGAATGATTGTTTTTAATGTGTAGGAACAGACACGCTTCTTGTTTTCATTAACCCTGTCTTCCTGTTCATATAATTATTAATAATAATAATTAAATAGTGGTTATACTGTGGCCATTTAAAGTTGTGCTCACTCTATAATTATTATTGTTGTTATTATTATTATTACTACTACTACTCCTACCATTAATAATAATAATTTATGATTTATTTAATTTATTTAATCATTTATATATCTATGTATGTATTTATTTTCTATAAACAAATGTATTTATTTTTTGTATTATGCATTTATTATTTATGTATTTAGTTATTGTATTACTATTTGTATTTTACTATTATTCGTAAATGTATTTTTGTCATTATTTATTTATAATTTATAGATTTATTTTATTTCTTCATGTATCCATGTGTGTTTATTTTTTTAGCTATGCAGTAATTGTTTTGTCATGCTGTAATAGGTTGTTATGTGTTGAATCCGCTCAGAAACCAGATGCCACATCTCAGGGGTTTATTCCTAATAAGTAAACTTGTTCCAGATGTTTAAAGGCTCTGGGTTGTGCATCAGCTCTGGTAGAAACAACAGCATTGTTCCTGATGTTTTTACAGCAAGCTGCACATTACAAACACAAATAAGTGCATCAGATATGAAATTTTAACATCGGTCTCCTCGTTGAGCCAACTTGGCAAAAATCAAACGGAAACACAGAGGAAAAATGAACAAACTGTGAGTTCCTCATCAATGTAACGACAGAGACAAACAGCAACTGGATCATTAATGAAGGAACCAGAGGGGTAAAGGTTTTCATAGGGACCAGGAGGATTCTCATAAAACAGAAATTGAAGGTTCATTTTCATTTCTCAGCCACACACACCATGTTGTTTTGCATTAAACAGTCATTAGATGAAGTCATGGCTGATGGATGTTATTACTTCTAATTATTAAAAGTAGTTTCATTGTTCATTTCCTCCAGTTTCCAGCAG
Source organism: Lepturacanthus savala (assembly GCA_030544235.1). Lineage (NCBI taxonomy): Eukaryota > Metazoa > Chordata > Actinopteri > Scombriformes > Trichiuridae > Lepturacanthus > Lepturacanthus savala. Next base: position 3,580,015 of record CM060474.1, read on the forward strand.
CAGGAAAAATCTGCTGCTGTTTGGAGAGAAAATGCAGACTGATGCTTAACAGATTGAGGTCATGATTTAAGGTCACAGGAAGTTTCTTTACATTTCTGAAACCACTGATATGATGACTGTCAGTGATCTTCTATTATATCCTAAAGGTCCAGTGTTTAGACAGCAGAACAGACTTGTCAGAAATGAAAAATAATATTCTTACCCTTTAAAGTCCAACGTAAGCTACTGTAGTTGCTGAAGTGATTGTGACTGTGATTTTCTATTCTAAATATAAAATCTAAATATTACTCTTACTGTTTTTTTCAATGACAATATAGCATACAACTCAGACAAAGGTTTGATGCAAAGAAATGAAGTTTCCAACTGCTGCATGTATATATCTGTTTAATTATTCAAGTCTCTAGAATAACCTAAAAAATATATATATTTTTTACCTGGGATAAATATTGTTTGGGAACAAAATGGACACACACAAAATCCATAAAAAAATCCATACTAGTGACCGTGCTGCATTGCATTCTAGGAAACTGAGGAACTGTGGGAGGAATCAATGATTTCAAAATCATATTGTGTTGTTGAATTATTGTTGCTGCAGATTAACAGCAATTGACCCTGAAACATCTTATCTGATGTTCTAGAAGTGTCAGTCATTGTCAGTAGTTGTCCTCCTCTTGCTGTGTCTCTGCTTTGTTCTGGATTAACCGGCACCGATCGAGCTGTGATTGATCGGTGCAGCTGATGTGTGAGACGCTGCAGGTCTGTGTAAAATAATCCTCTCCGCAGGGAAACGAGCACCGTGAGAAACACGATGGGAAAACTCCCCGCTCACTTTCAGCTTTATGCACAGCAGGAGCTGCAAGGAGGGAGGAGATGGGAGATGTTTGAATTATATCATGTATGATTCTTTAAAAAGTGGCAGTGGAGCAGTAGGTAACACTGTTCCTTCACAGCAAGAAGGTCACAGGTTCCAGGACTTGGACTGGGACCACCAGACCCCCCATGACCCTAGTGAGGAATAAATGGGTATAGAAAATAGATAGATGGATGTGAATGTTAGAATTTGATCATGTATGATTCTCTGAATGTGTGATTTGATCCTGTATGATTCTGTGTTGAAGTGCTGCATTGACTGTTTACAGGTAAATATTTGTTGCTGTTGGACAAACACAGATAATGAATGTGAAGGAGCTGCTGAACACGTTCAGGGCAAAAAGTCTCATAGTTTAAACCTTCCTAAGACAGAAAGACGTTTCACTGAACAGGTTTTATGTGTTTGTGGCAATTTATAGCTCATTTTATCTAAATTTAACTTTATTTTTTCACATTTTTATTTTTGTTTTATCTAATTTATTATTTTATTTATTTAGTTTTATTAATTAAATCATCTTTTATTATTTTTAAATGTATTTTTTAGTTTTTTAGTATTTATTTAATCAAAATTTTCAAAAATTGTCCATACTATTATTTTTATTTCTATTAAATATATATATATATATATATATATATATATATATATATATATATATATATATATATATATATATTATAATATATATATATATTATATATATTATTATATTATTGTATATTTATATTAAAAATGTTTGAATTTAAAATTGTATATTCATTTTATTACTACTATTTTCTTTTATTTGTGCTTTGGTTTCAAGATTATGTTAAATTAAACTAAGATTATTAATTTGTCTTCAGTACATAGAATTTAGCTGTGATGCAAAAAATGTCTTATTGATGCTACAAATTATTTCAATTTTTTGTTATATTTTTTTTTTTATATTTTAAGACAACAAAAGGTGATGAATCCCTGCAGAGTTTTCTCCAATTATCAGCTGCTGTTTATTTCTCACACCTAATATACACAGGAAGAATACTTCTACCTGCAATACGTTAATTTTACAACTATTACTTGTATACTTTTACCTATATTTTACTGCAGGAGTACTTTTATGTTGTGGTAGTATTACTTCTACTCAAGTAAAGGATCTTTACTTGAGGATCTCGTCAAATATAAACTTTCAGATATTTTGGTTGAAAACAAGACTTTTCTTAAAAAAATAGAGATTAAATTAAAGAAAATCAAGAAAAAAATGTAAATCTGCCAATGGAATACAGTAATTGGACTCAATATTGGACTAATTGTACCAAAAACAGGATATTTCACCTGACAAGACCGTTTGTGTAACATCTGTAACTGATTCATTATCTGTACCAGAGTGTGAAAAATATTAAATAATCAGGATGTTTACAGCAACATTTGGTTTCCAAACTTTCCTGGAACATTTGTTTTTCTTTCTTCACTCAAAAAAATAATCTTATCAGGGGAAATATCTTGTATCTAGTATAATTAGTCCAATATTGAGTAGAATTACCTTGAATTATCTTATTCCATTGGATAATTTGTCTTATTTAAAGATTTTGAGAAAAAAAAGTCAGAATTATGTGATTAAAAATCCATATTATGAGATAAAAAGGCAACATTAAGACAAAAAGTCAAACTGTTTTATTTTTATTTTAGGAATACAAGACTACATTGACAAAAAAAATTACACAAAATCAAATAAAACCTTTAAGACATTTGGACATTTGGGTACGTTGGGTACGAAATAATCAGAAATCCTGGAAATAAAGCTGATTCATCAGACAGACGGAATCTGTGACACCTGCACAGCCTCTGATGTGTCAACAGAAACATGGAGGTGCTCTGATATTTTTACTCTGCAGATTTCTGGGAAAGTTTGATGCTGTGGGAGCTTTTCTCAGAAAGTAGTCAGCTGTTTGATATAAACACAAACAGACTGTTAACGGGTCGCTGGAGAACACGTGTCTTTTTGTCATCGACGGCGACAGAGAACTGATGTCACATCACAGCGTTTCAGTAGAAGCTTTGTTGCTTCAGCCATTGCAGCATTAAACAAACTGCACCAATGATGAGATGCTTTACATACATTATGGGACTTTGTAATGTTTCTCTACACTGTAGCTTGTTTTTGCTATGGGTGTTGTATAGACCTGTGAAATGAATACCCTTCGGAAAAAAAAAAAAGATTATTATTATTATTATTAATATCACAGATCGAAGCCTAAAAATCCTTCTGTCTGTTAAATAAAATCATATGTCTAAATACTCATCTTTAATTCAGTCGTGTGCTGAAACAGCCCTGCGATGACGGATGTTTCTCAGTAGTGACTCATGTAAAAGACAAAACAAGATGGAGACACTGAGACATTAGAGACATTAGAAGCCTGGATCTGTATCATCAGATAAGATAAACACGTCCGCGTTTGTTTTCTCAGAGAACAGAACAGTCAGGGTCTGAATCAAAGATCTGTGGATCCTCCTGTTCTTTGATGATCTGTGTTTCAGGAAGTGGATGAATCCCGCAGGAAGCTGCTGGTGTCGGCAGGTTTGTCTTAAGAGTCTACAGTTTGTGCAGTTGCCTCTGACCTTTAGCCTAGAAGAATAGATCAAAATCTATTTTTCAGACAAATCTTTGTATATATCTTCTTTCTTTCAACATTATTTGTCTCAAATTATCTTTGGATGCATGAGTACATCAACCTTCAAGGCTCAAGAATGGATTTTATCAAATATATTTATAAAGTAGGCAAAAAAACTAACTATAAAAAAAACAAAGAAGAAAATAATACATAATATGCAAACGTAATATAATATTGAAATATAAAAAATCAAGAAAACTATAGTAATTTATATATGTAAAAAAGAAATAAAACAAATTTTGTTAGTTTTTTTCCATTTTTCCAGCATTTTGGATTTTGTCCAAAATGCTGGAAGTGCCACAAATTTTGAATAATTGTCAACACATTTGGTGAAAACATCTGTCAACCAATAGAGAAAAGCTGACTATTTCAGATTTTTGATTTTGATTCAAACAGTTTTCTGTTGCTGAATCAAAGTTTACTCAAATGCTGTGGGTGGAGCTTACATTAAAAACAACAAAAAAATCATATCTCCTGAACGCTTTAGGCTATTTTAACCAGATATGATGAACATACATAGATGCCTCAGTGATCAGGAGAAATTTATGTGCTACAGCATCCTAATCTATTTATAAAGAAAGGAATCTGTCATGTATGACTGTCTTTTGCATGTCTTGAGAACTGCTCATCAGATCAACTTCATACTTGGCACGTTTACTGCTGAGGACCTGGGGAGGAGCAGTGTCAAATATAATGATAATTAGATGAATGGAAAACACAACAGTAAAAGAGAAAACACAATAGCATTAACCAAACCGGAAAAGTTAGAGGCCCTCAGAATGGAATAAGGCCATGAGTCACTGTAACTGAGCACCCTGCTGCTACTATGGGCAACATTATTTTAAATGTCTGTCATGCAGACTGGCTCATAAACCCAGTATATTTTTGCCTATAGGCTACTAATGGGCTTTGGTAACAAGACCATATTACTCAGATAATGACAGTGATTATAATGAATAATGTAGCCATGACATGAAAGTCATTGTATAGTGGCAGCAAGGTGCTGGGTTGCAGTGGCTCAGGACTAACTCTCCATTCAAACCTTTCCTTTGTCCAATCAGTGACCCTGATTATAAACTGTTTCTCTCTTATTGAAACTGTCATTTTGGTCTTTCTCTATCCAGAATTGTCTGGATGAAAATTAACCTCTTTGCAGAAAAATACACTTTCAGCCGGCATTTGATATTTAAGCTTCTATCTGTGTTAGAATCAGTAATAATCTATTATCTGAGTGTTAAATCAGCTTCTGCAGCAGTGAAGCTGTGCCTCGTTTCTTTTCATTTAGTACCTCATTATATATTTTCACACTTGTTAAAGGTGGCAGTGTTTTGTGTGTGAAGCTGTAAAGCTGCAGACTTTAAGTGTCTCTGCAGGATCATGTGTCAGAAACCGGTTCACAGATAAAGCAGCTTATTGCTGAGATCACCTCTCAGCCAACAATGAGTCTATTGTCCAGTCTGAGTTCACAAATTCACTCTGATATTCATGAGGTTTGTTGTTCAAACTGCAGCAAGATGATCGAGATACAAATTCACATATTTTTAAACAATAAGGAGCAGTCAAAGGTAGGAAACACATTCTGTTGAACTGATCCAACAGGTTCAACCAGGATCAGGTCTCAGAAACAGAATCAGTGCACTGCAAACTGTAAATGGATTATTCTGAATTTGAACCTGTGAATTAATGGATGTAACCGATTAGAGGGGTTTCCACACAGATCTGAAGACAGAACAACTACAGTTTGACTAAAGGTTTCTAAAGGAGCTGCAAATAACAACTATTCTGATAGATAATCTATAGATTATTGAAGTGATTAATCGATTAGTTATTTGGTTCATAAAATGTCAATCAATGTTTCCTAAAGCTGAAGATTCAAAAGTAAATATCTTTTTTTGTCCAGACCAACAGTCCACAATCTGAAGATCATCAGTTTACTATTATAGAAAACTAAAGAAAAACAGAAAATAATCAGATGTGAGAAGCTGCAACCACAGAATTTTCTTATTACAGAATTGTTTACATATAAATACTAGTACTTGAGTCACAATGACCACAATCAGCACCAACTCATACACCAACCCGCTGAATCTATTCTGCTAAACTACAGGCATAGTTCCTGCTTTACACTCAAACAGAATTTCTAAAACATGTTTTTTTTTCAAGAAGAAAATATTTTGTTTTCACAAGGAACATACTTTCATTTAAACTTTTCAAGATAATTGCCCTACTGTGGACACTTAAGTCGTCAAATGGGAAAACACATATCACACAGTTTTACCCCATATTCTCCATTCCTCAGTCCTACTGAAATGTAAAAGGGTTTGGCTGTAATATACAAACGTGTTTTACCTTTTCCAAGCTATGGAAGACGCATGTGGAGATAAATAATTTCCCCCACTGTTCAGACAGAGAAAACACTGCTTGTGATGTGGATGAGGTGGGATGCACCATAGAATAACTTTGTGTTTTATTGGATGTAAATTGTGTATATTGTTTTTGTGGGGAAAATAAAATATATTTGTTACAGTGAATTTGTATTTTCTGGTTATAAAAACAATATTTTAAAATATTTTACACACTCTTCTATCTGTAGCAATTGTAACAATAAAACAAAAAAGTAATAGAAAATGGAGTGTGTTTTCCATTGAACTGCCAGTGTTTTCCATTCATCATAGTGTTTTACACTGAGCACATGAGTACGCAGCTGATTCTTATAAATGTTTATTCGTATGATGGTTTGTGTGTCATTTGAAAATAAAATACAGTTTTGAGAAGAAATAATGATGTTTTGAATGTAAAGTTGATTCTTTCCTGAGAATTTAAGGGTTTTGCCCAGTGTGCAGGTTTTTTGATTTGTGTTTAGAGTTCTGAAAGTATGAGGTATGCTTTCAAAAAATGTGTCTAAACTATCTACAAAAACTGTAAAGATTACTCAAATCGATTAATTGATTATCAAAATAGTTGCAGATTATCTGAATAGTTGGTAACTAATTGATTATTTGACTAATAAAGTTGCAACTGTATCTTTAACCTTCCTCCTGTTTCTTCTCTACTTTTTGTGTCTTGTTGTCTTAATTTGAACTTTCAGCAATTTTTAAACAGTATTTTTAAAACGTGTTATAGTATGTAATAGTTCTGCAACTAATGACTATTATAAGTCATTGAAAGGATTAATCAATTAAATGCTTGGTTCATAAAATGGTGTAGAATTTCCATCACTGTTTCCAAAAGCTGAAGATGCAACCTATAAGATCTTTTTTGTCACAACAGTCTACAACCGAAAGATCATCAGTTTTCTAAGACTAAAGCACTAAACTGACTAAAAGACATTTTAGGTGGAATCTTCAGCTTTGGGAAACAGTGATTGACATTTTTCACCATTTTATGAACCTAACAACTAATCAGTTAATCATTTCTATAATCAATAGATTAATCAAAAATAATTGTTAGTTGCAAACATAAAAGCTAATATTCTTGCATTTCAGAATAAATATGTAGTTGCATGATGATTTGTGTTATCTTGTTTTTTGATAATTAATTATTTATACACAGGATCGAGCAGAATCATCTTTTTATGTTTTTATGAGTAATTTTCAGCTAGAAAATCAGAATAGTCATTAAACGTTGCTGTCAAACGTATCTGTGTGTTTCTGTCAGCGTTAATCTCTGCAGACTTGATTTACAGAATCTAACAGGAGACACCACAGAGTTGCATGCTGGGAAATATAGGAAGTCTCTTCGTCTGTTGTGTTTTAATCAGTCTCTTCTCCTCCCACTCTTAACGAAGATTCGACAGCTGCAAAAGTGACTGGAGCAGCAACAGGAAGCTGCTTCAGCCTGATGGAGCAGTAAGTGTGTTTCCAGCTGTAAAAAGAACAGAATGCTCCCTCCGTTCTGCCAGAGTCAATCACCAAACCACAGCCATACCAGTAAACACCAGTATGACGGCATGGAAGCTCCTGCAGCTTCTGCCAGTTTGTCCCCAAACCACAAGTCAAACTATATTTGTTCTGGCTGCATTTCAGCTTCAATCACTGGGGTCCATCTCTGCCATTTACATTTAATAAACACATAGGCAAAACTAACATTTGAAAATATGGCTGAGACTGCAGAGATTAGCAGAAATTAATAAATGAGATAATAGAAATTGTCTGTGCGTGTTTTATCATCAGTTTTAGCCAGGGGAGATCTGAGGCTTAGCCCAGAGGGGAAGAAGAAGAATGCACATTTTTTTTAGTTTAGTTTTTTTTTATTGCTTATACAGAAACTACATAACTTTATCTAACACAAAGGTGTAGTCCAGAACGATCCACAAAGTATAGTAGTGTTCAAAATAACAGCAGCCCAATGTGACTAACTAGATTAATCCAGGTTTTTATTATATTTTTATTGCTACCTGGAAAACGATTTACCAGTAGGTGCAGCAGGTTGTCAGGAAAACCAACAAGACCCACCATTCATGATGTGCACATTCTTAAGGCTGTGACATTGGGCAATTAGTTGAAAGGGGTGTGTTCAAAGAAATAGCAGTGTGGCATTCCATCAGTGAGGTTACCAAGAGGTTTGAATTAGGTGGCCATTATTTAAGGATAAGCCAGCACTGAACATGCATTTGTCTTCGAAAACCTGAGGAAAATGGTTTGTTCAAGACATTGTTCAGAAGATCAGAATACTTTGATTAAACAGTTGATTGAAGAAGGGAAAGCTATAAAGAGGTGCAAAAATGATACGCTGTTCAGCTAAAATGATGTCCTGTGCCTTACAAAGACAAGTAAAACCAAAGAAAAAATTCAAGCCACAGTTCACTCTGAAAACAATGAAACATGATGATGCAAGCATCAGTGGATGTTTCTCTGACTATGGTGTTGGGCCTATGTATTGCATACCAGGGATCATGGATCAGTTTGCATATACCAAAACACTGGAGGTCATGTTTCCTTATGCTGAAGAAGAAATGCCCTTGATGTGTGTTTCAACAAGACAATGATCCCAAACACACTGGTAAACAAGCTAAATCTTGGTTCCAAACCAATAAAATGAATGTTTGAAGTGGCCAGTCAAATCCCTGGTTTCTGAGGCAAAACTGAGAAATGCAGATGGATTGTGGAATGTTGTTAAAAATCTTGGAGTGGAATAACAGCTGAAATATGCCATGAATTGGTTGAATCTATGCTGTTATAAAATACTGTGGTCATTGGTAATGTGTCAAACATCAAGTGAGTGAATTCACAAAATTCCTGAAACATTGGCTAAGAAATTTTTCTTTTGTCCATCACATACTGTGTATGGTCCATCATCTTCTATTTTTTCCAAACTCATAGAATCAAACAGGAAACAGAATAAGTATGTATGACTGTCCTCCACACATCTCAAGAACTGTTCAGTAGATCAACTTAATACTTGGCAGGTTTACTGCTCAGAACCTTAGGGAGGTGCGGTGTCAAGTTTGAAATTGATTGGATGAACGGTTCTTGAGAAAGGAGTGTCTCAAACAGGCCCAAGCAGCAATGCTGGGAGCCAAGAAATCAGCCCCCTCAGGCTGTAAGTTCCCTTTCATACGCATTGTTATTATCTGATGAACAGGACTGATTCATCAACACTTATATTTACTTGGAAAGTAATTGTGTAAATAGGGTGGAGCTGACAGGAAGCAGCACATGTGTCACAGCCTGATCTGTCAATCAAATGAACACACCCCCGTACATCTCATCATATTGTCTTATGCTGACGTGACAGCTACGCAATTAGAAATATGCAGAGTTCCACTCACACATTAGACTAAAAACCTAATTCACACACTGTGACTAAGTGGACATCACAGCTCCATAGCTCCTATTTTCATTAGACATATTTTCTAATGAGTCTACTCAGGTTTTAAAATTGAGAATTAAGCAGAGTTCATAACTAATATAAACACATTTACCCAGTGGTCGAAAGTAACTAAGTACTTGTTCTTTACTTAAATATTTGCATGTGATGCTACTTTATACTTCTACTTTACTACATTTATTTTACAGCCTTAGTTATAAGCTTCTGATCTGTACCTGTATCATACTTGGCTGTGTTACTCATTAAAACCGGAGGAGGTGCCGTGTCAAGCTGATCAGATGAGTTCTAACGTTTTAAGCAGGCAGTTTACATATAAGGAAAACACCTGAAAAAAGGTATTATTTCACAAGGTGAAATCAGGTGAACTTAACATCTGAAAACATCGCTGAGACCACAGAGGGTTAAACAAAAGAAATAATGTAAATCTCAGAAGAGTTTTTTCTGTGTGTGCGTGTGTTTTTTATCTCCAGTGTCTGGTCAATTCTCCTCAGGCTGCAGCAGGTAAATTTCTCTTCAAAGCCACTGATCTGCTGATATTTTGCTAAAATTGCACAAAAGTGTCCACAAAAATGAAATTTCATTGGTGTCTTCCTTGGTGTCTTACAGCGTCTTCATCAAATCAGCAGTGGACGGCAGCGATTGGCTGTTTCCAGATGTTCAATATCAGCTGCCTGAAAAACAGATAAAGAGCTTAACATGGCACATGACAGGAAGTGACATGATGAAAAAAGCAGGATCTGTGGGATCAATGTGTTTCGCCTGCAGGTTTATTCACTTCATATTAAACTCACTCAGGTTATTATTAGTTTGTTCTGCTTTTTTCTGCTTTGGGCTTTAAAACTTTGGCTGATACCAGAACTCAGGCTGAAGGTTTGCTGAAGGTTTGGAACAATATAGAGCAGTAATATATTAGTGTTGTCTTCACAGTTTCTTCTTCTGCCTAAATAATCAATAAATGCTGCAATAAACATTAGTTTTGTTGTGATTTGTTGGGAAAAAGTATTTAAGATGCAAACCACAGGAATTTTTTATTAGAACTTTATTCTTTATTCCAGCCGCTTGTTGCACCAGACTGTTGGTCCCTGAGCTTCTGTTTCCTGTCTATGCGCAATATTGAATAATAATTAATATTGTCTCTGCAGACAGAATCAAATCAGAAAATACAAGTTTGATTTCTACAATATTACGGCTTCTTTATTTAAATCTCAGGTTTCACACAGGTGGTAAAAGTGAGTCAATCACTATATGTTAAAATATAAAACTTTACAGTAGAATAAAAATGTTGACAGCCTGTTGCAAAGAACGAGTTCGGTCTATATAGATAGTTTCCTGATTCATGAAAGTGGTGGAAAGGGTGAATTTATTTCCTAACTCGCCTGTTTCCATTTTATTGAGGCTTCAAATTCAGCATAAATTTGCATAATTAAGGGAGTGTTCTGTTTGAGCAGGTCTGTCTTTTCTCCCTTTTGGATCATTTGATACACATATCAAACATGTTGCTGCTTATTGTATGAGGTGAGTGAAGAAGGACTCTGTGCTCTATTGTTTTCACTGATTTCTATTATTTTATTTAACACTGATAACTGAGGGAGGCTGTGTCCATATCTCCAGTCCCCTTAGACCTGATTAAAATTATTTAGCTGTTATCAAGTTGTTTCCATTTCATATTTATCACACATATAAAAGACAGACACAGTTATGTGATCCTGTGGAGTTCTATTAGTGTCAAAACCATAAATATGCTCATTGTGGGAATTATACCATGTTTAGCATTCACACTGAGAAACCAACTGCAAGTTTCATAATTTTTTGTTTATTGTAATGATAATTATTTAATAGGCAAAGCTGTAATAATAATGACTATGAAAGCCAGTCCATTATCACTATAACATGAGATGTGAATACTCAATTACCAATGTGACAATCACAACTTATTAACATTAACATATTCAAAGTAGAATAAAGTCAAATAAATGACTTAAATTAACTTCTGTACAAATATACTGTAAATTATATTTCATTTCTTCATATTAATTTGTTACTTCAACATTTAATGTTATTATGTAAACTTCCCATTAACATTAGACACGTTTCTGCAGGTCTTGATAAAATCATACAGTTAGTGTTGCAAATTAACAATTATTGAAAATGTTGAAGCTTGTTTAAGCTTCTGTCATATACCAGATAAAAAAGTAGTTGTAGTTTCAGAATTAATGGCGGCCATTTTTCAGTCTGGTATCTAGTTCCATATATATATCCATGCTCTGATTCGCCAAAATGAAGATGGCAGCGCCATCAAAATCTGAGTCCAAAAAACAACAGGTGACATCATGGAGACAGTCCATTATACCTACAGTCTACGGTTTCACAGCTATTTCTGTTCCTTCTTCTCTTTAATAACCTCATAAAATAAGTGTTATGTTATTTTGGTATCATTCCCTCATCTCACACACACACACACGCACACCTCATATTCTGTTTTTAGCTGTAGCTCCGTTTACAGGTTACATCACTGTGTTCTTACAATAGAGTTGTCCACACTGATTTAGAACAATGAAGTCCTGAAGGACAACATTGTTTAACACACATGCACGCATGTGCACGTGCACACGCACGCACACACACACACACACACACACACACACACACACATACACACACTCATGACTTCATGGTTTATTAATGGACATGTCATCCTTTGTTGCAGGATTCATCTCCTCCTCCAGTTTCTGTGTCTTATCACCTCCATCTGCTGCTTTATAATAAACCAGCAGCAGCAGGTTTGTTGGATCAGGCTGTGGATAAACAACAACAACTTCCATCTAAGGAGACAAGAACAATGTTTGTCACCTGTGATCATCTGACAAGGACAAACAGTGGTGGAGCTACTCTGATAAAGTGTTGAGGGTCGGCTGACTGAAACTCAGATTAAACCTTGTTAATGTCTGAGGAATCTGAGGAATCTATTGTTTACATGTAAACAGCAATTCAGACCCAGACTGACAGTTTATGTTTCTGCAGATATGAATCATGCCACAGTCTCTGATACCAGCATATTTTCAAAAACATTGTGTCATGGTGACATAGCGAAGTGAAGATTTAGTTATACTTGATTCTGATAGACATGCAAATATGTATATATTCTTCTTATTTTTTTGCATGGGTGATACAGTGGCGCAGGGGTTAGCGCTGTTGCCTCACAGCAAGAAGGTCACAGGTTCAAGACCTCCTTGGTCCTGGGTCTGGGACCTTTCTGTGTGGAGTTTGCATGTTCTCCCCGTGTCTGTGTGGGTTTTTACCGGGTACTCCAGCTTCCTCCCACAGTCCAAAAACATGCTGAGGTTAATTGGAGACTTGCCTCTTGCAACCCTAATGAGGAATTAAGCGGGTATAGAAGATGAGATGTTTTTGCATGTGTGTCACTTAAATTTATCAGATCATCAAACAAAATTAATTTATTAATCAATGACAACACAATTGAACAGAAAATGCATTTTTAAATGAAGGTTTTTTATTTTTTTTATTTTATTAAGGAAGAAAAAAATCTAAACATACACGGTATACCCTGTGTGAAAAAGTGATTGCCTCACTGTTGTGAAATGACTTAACTGTAGTTTATCACACCAATTTCTCTAGCCATGCCCAGGCCTGATTACTGCCATACCTGTTCTCAATCAAGAAATCAAGAAATTTCATTCTAAATTGCCATTTGAGGTAATTTAAATGACATTACTTCTCTAAGAAAAGAAATATTCCTAAAGACTTACCAGAAACAATGACATTAATGAGCCATGATAAATAAGGTTGAGTTGTATGGAAACTTAAAGTATCCAAGGGGGTAAAAAGCACTGGCGTAGCCATGGGTCTGCATCAGCAAATACTGGGTGTGCCAAATTTATTTTTAGGAGTGTTACACCTCCACAACTCCTGAAAAGAACGTATCTCTCAAATACAGCGTTATTAAAAACATATCTACACGTATAGATAGCAAAAATAATAGGAAAAACTTCCCGTTCTCAAAAACAACTATTGCAAAAAGATAACACACACAAACACAACAAAGCTTTATAACCATTTGAACACAACGACTGGGTTTAGCATCAGAGTAAAGAACACAACAGGGCTCTCAATTTGAAAGGATAAATGGTGTGGCTTGGCCTTGAATGTATTAACTATTCCATTGAAATCCAGTTTTTCCATGAGCATCGAGATGTTATTCAATTTCTCTCTGATCATTGTAGTTCTGCTGGTGGGTTTTATCCTGTTCACAAGTGAAAACAGGCGACTTGTAATGGGCAGTGGTATCAGAATATGCAGAAACTATTCATGCATCCATAACATCAACACGTCAGGCTAGCAAAACGCATCTGATGCAGGAAACAGGGAAGCAGCAGCATTCATTATTCAACCAGCTGTCTGTCAAGGATCAGAATCTACAATGACTGCAAATCAGAATTACTCCTGATGGGTGCACACCTGCTCATTCTAGAGGCCACATGCGAGTCAGTAAACTTGGCAGGCAGCTTTCTGTTCCATGCACCTGCTACATCCAAGTTCTGAACATCATTTTTCTTCATGATGTCATCAGTTAGCCTGATTAATTCCCTCAAATTCCCCTTCTGATTTACTCCTTAAAGTAACAAAAGTTTCTTTGAGGCCGTCAATCATGCAGATGGACTCAGTCACAGACACAGATGGGGACTGCAGCTTTTTTTTCTGCAATAAGAAGGGTTAGGGTTAGATGTTGCATGAAAGAGACTCTGCATCTATTTTAGTCTGCCCTGACCTCTCTGTAAACTCACTGTTTATCATATGACATCATATTAACTCAGACTCAGACTCTGATTTTGAACTACACCTAATATCTGTGCAGCACACAAGCTCCAGATGGGGTGCATCGGTGTGAAGCTCCAGTCATGAAATGATGCAGAGAGTGGGAGTGTACATGCACTGCATGAGGAAAGGTTTCTGAGCTGCAGCTCCACCCTGGATATCTGACTGAACATAACTGCTGCTCTGTCTAAACTGAATATAAAGCACCACTGTAGTGTAGACCACACGCAATTCAGGATCCAGCTGCAGTGGTTCCCAAACTTCCAAAATGTTTTTGGTGATGCCAGATGATATCATGTCATATGTCCCGACAAATCCGACAGCTAGCTCTCTCTCTCTCTCTCTCTCTCTCAGGTTACCATTATGCACATACCTTAAGCAGACAGCAACAAGCTCTTTATTTGAGAGGTTCTTATATTCATCGGTTTAAATGGCATAGTACATGTCTGTCTCTGCTCTGCTTTGATTTTTCAGAGTCGTGGTGCTGCAGATTAACCCCTTAATACCTATTGTTGCGAGTTTGCATCAAACCATTCCCACTGCAGTAAGTGAGTTTCAAAAGAAGAAACATGGAGGTCCAGCTAAGGCTGTTCCAACACAGGAGGTGATTCAGATGCTGTGGGTCACTGGTCAGTGGTTAAAGTGAGCAGCAACACTGTAAATGACCAAAATGTAAAGGCCAGACTGTCTTCAAATGCTCAAAGTTCAAAGTTCATCTGAGCCTCAACAAGAACCACAACTGATGAATGAATTCCACTAGTAAGAACCAAAGGGTCCAATTCACTGGATGACTTTACAAAGAGAAAAAAATGTGGCTTCAATAAAAAATCTATCATTGGTTACCTTCAATGCCTATTGTCGCTAATTTGCAATGCTAATTTTAATAATCTCTAGTTAATTTATCATCAGATTGAAAGCAAAAACACACAAAAAAATATTTTTTATACAACTGTAAATATATTCAGGCATCAAAGGGTTAAAGAAGATCATTCTCATCGTCAGGGCTTATCATTTTTGCATTATTTGGAAGCTCATCAAAGTACCTTTTCATGTCAGGGTCATTAACACAAATCAGTGTTAATCAGCTAGAAAATGTCCTCTATTCAGGCAGTGCAATGCCGTGTTTAGTGCAAAGCAACAAAATATCAGTGACAACTTTCATGTGCAGCCCGCTTCTTTCAAAAGAGTCTATGAAACACCTGATATCTGATGTCACAGTTTCCAGTTTGTTGTATCTAGGGGTAAAAATCCAATTTCATTGATAGGGGGGAAATAAACAGTAAATGTTCAGAGAATAATTTCTGGAGCAGACATGAAAAATAGCTAGCTACTAGCTGACTGTCAAAATTAGCTGTTAGGCACTAGCCCCGCCCATTGGAAAACATCATCTGGACCAAACCACTTTGAGGAATGTGTGAGTGGGGGGGGGGGGGGGGGGGGGGGGGGGGGGGGGATAATTTCTCAACAATTAAGAAACACATTGTTTTACATTAGCAGCATGTGTGTTGTACTTTATCTCATTGTAACCTTTGTGTGGAGCCGCAGCAGAAACATGAGCTTTAGTGAGTTCATGCTTTACATAAATCTGACCTAGATGTCCCCAGGCTCTCATTCCTGTTTTTTGTTTTTCTGAATCTGTCCTCCTTGATGTCTGAAGTGCTGAAGTGGCAACAGGACCGGCAATTTGGCAATTTACCTGATGAAAAGGCCCATTTTACCTGAAACCATTCATGCAATATGGCACAGTAGATATTTCAAGATTTACAGGGTTAAAATAATTATGTTTTGTCACATTATTCCAACATAAAATTATCAGAAACTGTTATTGTTAACTCATAAATATACATGGAAAGGGCATAGTTGGTATTGTGTTATTGTCCTAAGCGATTTACCAAAAAGTGGCTGAATTTCACCCTGCTGCTACTCTGATCTGTGCAAAATACCCCATATAAATATTATCAATCAATAGCCATATTGACTGATATAACTGATTCCACTGTTTTTACACTTGTTTTTAACATATTGGGTCCAAAAATACACAAAGATCATCAAATCCAAGTTGAAAATTATACTATTTATTACAATAAAAAACACAAACATGTTCAATGAACTGTTTTGAAATTTGAAAATGCAAACCTAGATAGCAAATATGAATATATGAAGGTAGAATTGAAATATTATAAAACTATATACACATATTTTCCATAAAAATATGTATTGATATTTATAGGCATTATTTTCCTTGTCAACTGCAACTCTTCAAAAATGACTGTGAAAAACTACAGAGTTACAGCAGTGCTTTATATTCCCAGACTTCCAGCTGCAAATGAAACATATATGAGGTCAAATTGTGCATTGCTCTATTGGCTATAGTTTTATAGTTTTGTTGTATACATTACATGATCATAGACCTGTAGTTAAAATTTATTTAACTATTACAAAGATCCAAAGAGTTTCTCAAACTTCTGAATCCTCTTTAGCTGCTATCTTTTAGTTTGTGTTTAACTGATTCATTCATTTTCAAATGTGTGAATTTGTTTTAATCTGCTCATATATCCTCACTCCTCACCGAGCAGCAGTTTTAGAACCTGAAGATGTATGAAATGTGAAATGAAATCTCCATGTCATTATGTGCTGCATGATGCAGCTATCAGCTTCTATACAATGAGAGCCATGTGAAGAAGTTTGATGTAGGCAACAGGTTTTAAAGCACAGGTCAGAGGTCAGATGTCAAATTGAAGTTTCTGTACTGTAGATCAAAGTGTGTTCGATACGGATCAGTGTGACTCTTGCAGGAGAGAGAAACAGCTGCTGGTGTCATCAGCCCCCCACCCCCACCACACACACACACACACACACGCACGCACACACACACACACACACACACACACACACACACACACACACACACACACACACACACACACACACACACACACACACACACGCAGTACAGTGAGACATGTTTGCATTGTAACATGATTAAGAACATTCCGAACATTCAGAACATCATTTACTTACTGTAACATAGCTGGAAAACTCATCAGTCTGAACCACTGTGGGATATTTAAAGGAATCACGTGTCAGATTCAGCAGCAGAAATGGAATTTTATTCATCAGTAGCTTTTAATTCATTCATAATTCAATCAAAGAATTATTGGGGGGTTTTTTTTAGCTTAGGTTGAGCTGTCCATGTGGAGCAGGACTCTGACTAATGCTAACCTCAGCTCAGATTGATTCTCTGATAATTTAAGATCCAGGCGTCTGATGACTAAAATCTTTCATCAGTGAAGATATACATGGTCAATCACTAGCAAAATATTTAACAGGTTATGTTAAAATGTGCAAAACATGACCCGATGAAGGTCTGAGGGCTGAAAACGTTGTTATATTTTGCTAGTGATTGACAGTGTGTGGGAATTTTCTTCATATTTATCTGCATGGCTTTTTTCCAAGTGTGCACAACTTCCTCCTTTTGATAAAAAGAAGGGTTAAAACTAGATAAAAAAATTCAGGTTGAGGAATGAGGTAACGACCTTATTTGGATTAAAATGTTAAAATTACGAGTTCAGATTTTGAAAATTGTTTGATAAATATAAGAGATGATGAAATACTGACACAGGTCTAGTTATTTTTAGACTTTAAAACAATAATGTTATTTTAGCCTGAACTCACCAAACCTCAACATGTTGTGTATGTGTACGTTAGAATAACAGCGTGTAACTCGACCTGCTGATGCAACATGTATGAAGTCACCTGCGTGTTTGTGTTTCATTTATTTTACCTGAATAGAAATGATTAGAACCCGGGAGCGGCTCAGTTTTTGCTTTTTTCTCATGGGAAAAAACTGACACTGAATGAATTGACGCACACACACTCTGCACAGGATGATGTCATTTACCTGCTGCCTTCAGGGGACAAAGGTGCTTTTGTGCTTGTGTAAACACACACACACACACACACACACACTTGTCCTCCTGTGTTGTGACTCACATGAGCAGAGTAAATTGAAATCACATGTGGCTTCTCTCTGCAGGAAACTGATCGTTGATCAAACTGTGGAACAGTCGGAGCTGCTGAAGTTGCAAAGTCACCTCGAGTTAACGAGATGAATCCGGCAGGTCAGGAGGAGGTCGACAGGTTTTAATTTCCAGGCATTTGAAGAATCTCTAAAAGAGAAAATCTATTTATTCTGAAATGCAATAAATAACTATTATTTTTTGGACTAATGAGTATTTTGATTAATCTATCAATTATTTAAATGATTAACTGATTAGTTGTGTGGTTGATAAAATGGTGTATAAATCTCAGTTTCTCAAAGCTAAAGATTCAACCTAAAATGTCTATAATCAGTTTACTATTATAGAAGACTAAAGAAGTAGAAAATTATCAGGTTTGAGAAGCTGGAACCAGACATTTTCTTCTTAAAAATGACTCAATTCCATTAATCGGTTATTAAAATTGGTGATTAATGTGATAGTTGGCAACTAATCAGTTAATCGACCAATAGTTGCAGCTCTACTAACTCTCTATGTGAATTAATTACAGTTATGGTCAACTTTTTTGATAAAAATGCATCTTATTGCTAGATCTGTGTATAGTATCAATATTGTTGGTGTATTTGCTAGTATTAAACATATTTTAATAAAAATGACTTTAAAATATTTCATAAATGGATTTATCACACCAAATAAAACATCTGTATCAAGTGTAATGAAATCAAACATGAATCCAGCACATTTAAACCAAACAACTCACAATTGCAGAAGGACTTAAATGTTCTTATAAACATATATATCACCCTCAAATCTGTGTTTACACTTTGATCTTGTGTTGTATAATGAACAGGAATCATCCTGCAGCAGTGGTTGTAAAAACAAAATCACACCTGCCCTTCAAACCATGATCTCATAGTAAATCTGTACAGGTGCAAAGATATGATGAGATTAGCCTGCTGTGTGTGTGTGTGTGTGTGTGTGTGTGTGTGTGTGTGTGTGTGTGTGTGTGTGTGTGTGTGTGTGTGCGTACTGTGTTTACCTGCACGTACACATGCAGCTGACATAGAAAGACACACGTCCTGCTGTTGAGAACTTGTTTGTGGAAACAGAAGCTGATTTGAAATATGACCCTGAAAGTTCACTGAGAAATATAAAGTCCAGAATGTTTCTGCTGTAGTTTCTGTACAATCATTTATCAGAATTTATATTTACTCTATTTGTTTTTAGTCTATTTGTCATTTTTGTTAAAAATATTGTCTTGATACAGTCAGTCAGTGATTTTCATGCTTATTCCTCACACATTGCAGTGATACACCCCAGACAAGTTGCCAGTCTATTGTGGGGCACATACACCATTCACTCATACACTCTTACCTAGGGGCAATTTAGAGTCCATTATTATTATATTATTATAGTATATTTTGGGACTGTGGGAGGAAGCCAGAAAACCAGAAGAACCGATGCAGACACAGGGAGATGCTAACTCCTACAGAAAGGTCCCGGCCCGAGGACTTGAACCTGCGACAGCGCTACCCACTGCTCCACTGTGTTGCCTGAGAATGATACAGTAAATTTAATTAAAAGTCCAAATCCAGACTTCTGACTCTGTTCCTGTTTTAGGATTTGAGTCCTGCAACATGATTGTGCACAAACACATCAGAGAAAACAGTCAAAGTAACCTGAGTAGCAAAGGTTGAAGTGTGAAATTAACTTTATCAACCTTCTGCATTCAGTGTGCACCGGGTGAAGTGCAGCGATCATGTTAATGCT
The DNA here is from genome assembly GCA_030544235.1 of Lepturacanthus savala. Lineage (NCBI taxonomy): Eukaryota > Metazoa > Chordata > Actinopteri > Scombriformes > Trichiuridae > Lepturacanthus > Lepturacanthus savala. The sequence goes on from CM060474.1 coordinate 3,599,961, forward strand.
GACACCACACAATACAGACATCATCCACAGGATGATGGCTGTATTGGGTGGTGTCAGGCTTATGGGTGGTGGTGTTTGGCCTGTGGGAGGTGGTGTCTGGCTTGTGGGTAGTGGTTTCTGGCCTGCGGGTGATGGTGACCGGCCTGTCGGTGGTGGTGTCTGGGCTGTAGGTCAAATCTGGCCTGTGGGTGGTGTCTGTATTGGGTGGTGTCTGGCCTGTGGGTGGTGTTGGTGCTTGATGATCTCATGCTTGTTTCTCCCCCTGATCGCTACTCACGTGTGAAGCTGAAGTTTATATCAGCTGAAAACTATGAGCTCATGTAAACTGTGGCTCCATCACACTCTGTATATTAACCTCTGCCACAGCTAATGCGGCGCTAATCCAAACACGGACGGGGAGTGACCACCTCGCATCTGAGAATCTGCCAGAGAATCAGAGGTAGCTCCATTTGTGTTGATGGTGAACGAATCCATTTTTGGAGCAGAGTTTACTACTTTTACACAGAGGAGATCCTCAAACACTGTTTTTCTCTTCACTTCTCTTCACATTACGCCAACTCGTGAAACAAGAACAAAGTGTGTTTCCATCATTCTGAATGAAAATCGAAAACACAGGATTCCCCAGTTGCTAAAATATTCCTGAATCTCACTCCTATAAGGAAAATATCAGTCAGGGATTCTCCAAAGAATCAGAAAAGCTCTTTAGTATGTGAGAAAGTTGGCTCAATATCCAGAAACAGGCTTTTTATTATTTTATTACAGGTCACGAAACCGTATGACTATAACCAGAAACTTAGTGAAAATAGCAGAAACAGAAAATGACTTTTCTGTAAGATCATACTGGAATCTATCATCAAATTTAATTAATTCTTCATCACTGTTTATTGCATATTTAATTGCATATCTTTGCCTCAAGATGATAATGAAAAATATTTGTTGTTTCTTTCTTTCCCAAAGAACTTTGTGTTTCCTCAGTGAAACTACACTTCACTCAGAGGTGAAGAGGTGACGTCGTTCTGTGTTTAACTAAGTGAACAGTTCATACTTGAGATGAGATAAGATAAGTTGAGATAAAGTCTGTCAGACGTGGAGACAGCTTCTCACAGTGCTTTTGTTTTGGTTTTGGCTTTGATAGGAGGAAAAGTTTCAGTGTTGGAGGGAAACTGACCTGCTCTTATCTGACGAAAGGACTAAAGGTTTCAGGAGCTAATTCTGAAAAACACACACATGCGCGCGCGCACACACACACACACACACAAGGAACTTCCTAGGACCTGGCGTCTGCAGATGTGTACTCCCTTCATGCCATGCAAGAGTTCGGGTCTTAGGAAGTTAAAGGTGCAGTGAATAGTTCTGATGACATCTAGTGGTCAAGTTATGGATTACAAGTGAGAACTCTAACATGTAGGAGAAACTGCTATAAATTCCCTCTCGAGAGACATTCTGAGCTAGTGAAGAAACATGGTGGTGCAAGATGCCATCTTCACAGAGGGAGACCTGCTAAAATGGCTAAATCTAAGCTAATAAAAACAGAACAAATATTATTTTGATTAAATTATCATACTAATGAATATTATTATTCCATTTCTGACTAGTCTGCTCTGTTAGAAGCTGCTAAATCTGACAAACCTTACCTTTAATTGCCTTACCTTTAATTTAGTTTGCAAACGCTAACACCACTGATTAGCTTTAAGTAGTATTTGTTCTGTATTGTTTTTCTGTGTATTGCGTTGTGGGTGAATAATGTCCCTTAAAGGTGCAGTGTGTCAGATTTAGCAGGATTTAGGAAAATAAACAGGCAGATAGGCAGAAATGGAATGAATAACATTTTTAACTATGTTTTTAGTATATAAGAATATATATTAAATTAATTAATTAAAATATTAAAATAATTAAATCAAATTAAGAATCTGTGTTTTTATTATCTTAGATTTAGTTTTGTCTGTTTTTATCTACATGGGGTGTGAATCTCCTTCTGTGAAGCCACCATGTTTCTACAGTAGCCCAGAATGGAAAAAAGACTCCAACACATAGTGTAGTCATTTGGTTGTAATGTGCGACTTCACCACTATATGCCACCAGAAACTACACACTGTACCTTAAACAATGTAACAAACGTGATGCAATATGAATTACTAGTGTCTTACAAACCTATTATTATTTATTTTGGACTTTTTATTCTCTGGATATTCAAGGTCAAAGAGTTGAACTCAACCTTTGTGAATGAATCTATTGACTAACAAACTGATTTTGATTAAAAAAAAATAAATGCTGGTGTCTCCAGGTCTTAAACCTCTCATTGTTTGGATGGAAAAGGAAAAGCAGGGAAGATTTGTTCTTTGCTGATTGTTGTATCTGAATCCAGCAGAATGTTCCTGTAATATGTTCCACGCATGCAGCCTGTGATGCTGTATGCAATTATTGCTGCAGCTCGGTGTCATGACTCATTCCGTCAAACTACAGGTTCAACCTGATCTTATTGTTTCCTCTGGTCTGTTAAACACTGTGTCGTTCTGCTGCATTTTTTGCTTTGGTGTGTTTGGTTTCACAGTGTCTGGCTGCAAATGACGTGTTGGGAATGAGAGTCACTGAGAGTCAGAAATGCAGCAGGTGATTTTCCTCTGACCGACGGTGAAACCTCACACGTATAAACATGCGGATGCTGCATCCAGGCTGTGAGACACGTCTGCCACACCATCTTACTCAGGGGTTCTGAACAATTCTAATAGTAGAAAATGACAGAGTTTTGTGCTGATTTTGGATGTACAAAAGCTATAAAATAAACAATAAATAAAAGAAAGAAATAAAAGAAATGACAAAAATATTTCACAAATGAGAAGTTGATCATGAGGAGGCTTTGTTTTGGTGCTGTCAAAGACGTAAACGGGGACAAGAAACACAACTATTTCAAAATAAAGCTGAAAGTAGACATAGAAGGAAACAGAAAAATAACCAAAACACCAAACAGATGTGTTATATATTTTCAGAAATAGTCACACTACAGTAATTACAGGTGCAGAACAGGACAGTCACAGTAAGGCTTATCTTTAAAAAAGGTACACATGACAGGGCAGCTCGTATATGAATTATTTGCATAGTTCTAAACATAAGTCATTCTTCAGAGACCGGTGGTCCACAAGTCAATCTGGTTAGCCCCTAGAGAAATGCATTTCAAATAAAACAAAGTAAAGAGAAAAACAAAAGAACAAACCGAGTTATTGGTGGGTTACATACAGGGGGAGCACGCCTCCGATGCTTTCCTCCCCTCCAAGAACTTCCTAAAAGATCTCCACATATTGTCAAAGATGAGGTGTTTACCCTTCAGCATGAACGTGAGTTTTTCCAGATCAGAAGAGTGTGAGACCTGCAAGTAAGGCACTAATAAATGGTGCAGTAGTGGATTTCCAGGATGTGGCTGTAGTATATTTGGCTTGTAGCATGTGAAATGCAATCATATATTTGTTGAGCAATTTTTAATATTAAAAAATAATTGATTTGATAAATCTCTATATCACAGGTGGTTTTGTGAATCTGTGTTGGCAGCAGATTTCAGTGACTTATCCACAGTTGTATAACAGTGACACGCTGTTCATCTGCTGCTGCCACAGTAAGAGAAACATGTTTGATTGTCTGAGCTTTTATTTTACATTTTTGTCATTTTCAAGACAGGTAAGTTTAAACATCTGCTTAAATAAATGTGAGGTTATATAACAGCAGCTGTGAGTGTGTGTTCAGTGTGTTTTAGTTAAAGAAATGATTCCAGTGGATGGTTGTAGATACAGTAGCAGGTCCATGCTGTGATAAGCTCAGTGTTAGGGTCCGGTTTGTTTTTAGACGCTGGTCTCACAGCAGGCCGCTGCTGCTGATACAAAGCAAGCACTTTGGAAATGAAAAGTGTATTTGAAGTCCTCTTATGAAGCTGCATTCCAGACTAATCCCGAGGATCTGCTGCCGGGCCCCAAGCTCCCCGGGCAGCGCAGCAAAAACACAGCAGCAGAGCTGAAGTTAAAGAGTCATTCATTAGCCTGCTGTTTATACGCCGAACATGTTGTTGATGTCAGGTTGGAGCAAAGATCTAGAAACATCTCCGGAGGTTAGAAAAACACTCTTGTTTTTGGCCTGAAGGCCAATTTTGTTCCAGCAGACTTGCAGGAGTTTTATACTGTAGATTTAGTGTTTTCACCCCAAAAACATGAATATATGTAGTTCTATTTAAATAGAAAATCTACTTTATATATTGATGTATTACTATATCAGTTCAGCACTTGTTTCTTGGCCCAATATCCATGATCCATCAACTACGGCAAAAATCCCCAGCATGGCATCTTTACATTGAGTTTTTGGTATGAACACAACATAATGGGATTTTCACAGTCATGTTGCATATGCTGAGGTTATAATCACTATATCTGCATCTTTTTGCTGGACTCTGTGGGGCCAGATGAATCTGTCCATATAAGCCATTAACATTTGCATCAAGGTAGATTTTCAGCCATTTTTTCAGTTTTTTTAAACTGTAGTAATTTGGAGGAAATTTTCCATTACAATACAAATTAAAATCAATATCGGTCAATCAATAGATTCTTTTCCCTCTTCCTACAAACTTTGATCATCACCAAATCTGGTTTAGAACATCTCTCTTCTTGGGATTTTGATATATCAGACAGTTTTCCTGGATCTTAAATCCTAGCCTTATATTACAAAAAAGTCATATCTCCTGAATGATTCTTGCTATTGGAACCACATTTGGTGAACATGTGTAGATATGATGTCTGAGTGATCAGGACCAAATTGGGGCCATTTGGCCAATACGTGGCACTGTAGCAGCATCATCTATCTATAAATGAAGGCATCTGACTGTATGTGTATGTCTGTCCTTCGTATATCTCCTAAACCGATCATCAGATTAACTTTACACCTGGTGAGTATGTTACTGAAAACTTGAATGATTGCAGTGTTGATTATGAAGTGGCTTGGATATGTGGTTCTAAAAAAAAAGTGTTCCAAACAGGCAGAATGCTGCAAGGGGGCAAAGAAGTCTGTATAACTCAATGCACAATTTAAATAGGATCAAGAAATGATTGGTCTTTTACTGTTCACCATATCTTTTTCTAAAATAAGGTCCATGGGGTCCACTTAGACTCTGAATTTACAACCTCAACAACCCAGATTTCATGGTAATCCACCAATAGTTGTTGAGATATATCACAGTCTGCTTCAAAGCTTCAAAGCTTCAACCCTCCAGCAGCACAGATACAGAATAAAATAAAAGTCAGGGCAGAAGGTCAGAAATTCAGGAGGATTTTTAACATCTGCACCAAATTTACATTCAGAAGTTATTGAGTGATGTGAATCTAAAGCAAAAGCAAAACTGTTGGTGTCATAGTAGAAAAGTATAGACAAAATCTGTGGATACATATATGCTTTTCAATGTAACATGAGATTTTTCAGGCACTGCATGACCCTCAGTTAATTGTCTGTAAAAATAGTTGCTTGAATTCTACCAATAAATAGAAACTAGTCCTGAGCCAAACATGGAATTGTTCTATAAACTGCTCGTAGCTTTTGTTCAGGGCCAAAAGTTCAGTGAACCAGGATCCAGACTTCAGTCATAGAGCCGCCCTAATGGCTCTGACACAGGATCCCTGCTTTTATCTGTTCAGCTCATTCTTTCCATCTCAGCCACAGCCGAACAATGATCCTGCTGCTGCTGCTGTGATGTTGACACAGCAAAGCGTTTGATTTCCTCTCGAAGTGGGTCAAAAGACAACACGCAGCAGCGAGGGATCGTGGAGGGTCTGAGTTTTTACTGCTGAAACCTGATCCCACCTCCTTACAGCTCGTCCCGGGCCTCTTTCAAGGCACAAACGGCCACGTCGACCACGCCGTCCAACACCAAACCACCCAGGCAGCTTTTAAAACCATGAGTCCAACTTGATCCATCTGCAAACAGAGGACTGTGCTGTAAACAGAGCCGGGGGAGCGAGATGAGCTCAGTAAATCTGTCAGAGCCTGTAATACAAGGCGCTCACATGAAAATGCTATAAACTGAAAATGAGGCTCGCTTCATTTTAACTGATGAACTCTTCTCTAGTGAGCCACAGATGTTTCTCTACATCTGTACACACAGACAGAAACACTTGAGGCACTTTTCAACCATCTGACCTCACGTGCTACAAGAAATATCCTTAAACCTGCTGCAAGAAATATCCTTAAACCTGCAAAAGTTCCAAATCTTGCAGAAAACCTGCAGATTCAGTGTCTGTTTTTGTTCTTCTACTGTAAATCAGTAGGTGGAATTCTGCCCATAGTATTTTATTTTGAAAACAAACTGTTGATTTGTGCCTTTCCTGTCTCACTTCCTGTCTGACTTGTTCTGATCTGTGATATGTTTGCACGACTTTAGTAAAAGTAGAGCTGGTGCATATGTTTAGCAGCAAGTGGGTAGCTTATGTTATTTTAACGGTTACGTTATGCTGTTGTGATGTTGCACAGACGTTACTATGACGATACACCAATGTTATGTTGACAATACGCCGATGATACACTGACCTGATCTGACGATATACTTATTACACTATAAGAACATGTATACCTGTGCTAGTATTCATTTTATCAAACTTTACTTGAAAAGAAATTGTTTATTCCTGAAAGTTTTTTTCGAAGTTGACTTTTTTATTCATTTAATTGTATTTATATATATTTTGTCTTTATTGTTGTGTCCTAATGTGTGTCAGGTTGTTATCAGTCATAATTCAGTTGTAGTTGTGATTCTGTGACGTCCTGTCGCTGCTCAGGCTGCTGACACAGGAGAAAGGTGCCAAATCTGAAAGTAGTTCAGCGCAGAGCTTTAGGAAAAAAGCTGCCTCAGCGTTTTTCACTAAGCCGCTAAAAACCTCGCTGGCTCCTGCACCTACAGAGCTGTTGTGTAACCTTTACATCCACCAGAACACACACACACACACACACTGCTGAACCATGTGATGAGGAAGCCTTTGATGGTGTTTTGGAACAAGGGAAAAGCTTTTTTAGAACTTTGTCCACCACAGGACTCAATTAGCACTTCATCTACAGAGCAGAACAGGGTCGCGCTGTGTCCGCTGCTGTTCTCAGTTTCCTGAGGAAAAGCTGAAGTAAGTTAACTGGTCTGAGCTTTTCCCCTTGACCCAGATCTGCAGCAGAACAAAGTCCTGTGACTCCATCCTCTTCATGTAGAGTTCAGCCATCTTCACTCAAACTGCAGTATCTCACATTTCAGCGCCTGATGTGCTGAGCTCTCGTCTCTTTTCTCTGCCAAAGATTCCATGTGTTTAAACTGCTCAGATGATGACTGAATCACCTTCTCTCTCTCGCTCTGTAACGTCTGGCACTTGGTGGATTTTGGTTAAACTCCAAAGAAGATTTTGTCTAGCTCAGAAATCAAATAATAACTCTGGATCCTCTGAGGTTTCTGCTCCCTCCTAACTTCCTTTTAGTTTGATTGCCGACAGTTTGATGACAGCAGCTAGAGTAATAAACTAAAAGAAGACATTCACGTCAAATACTTGCCATACTTCTGTTAGAGAAATATCCCAGCTATGATAATTTCATAAATATTTTATCTCCAGCTTTGCAATCATTCAATTCATACTGAAACATGTAACTTGCAGACGGTCCCTTAGGACGGTGGGTTGGCAATGTGAAGGAAATGGGAGGAAGGTTGACAGTAATAATATATCAGAGTATGAAGATGTTGGTATATACTACACTCTTTATTTACATGGACACTGCCTTGGTTTCAGATTAAAAGCACAGATAAAAGCAAATGCCAAGAAATAGCCAATAACCAGCCAACTTCACCGCACTGCAGTGGTGGAGGTGTTGGTTAGTAGCTAAAACAGGAATAAAACGATTGGTGTTCTGTTTTTACTCTGTTTTATGTTTCAATTTAATTACATGAAGCTTGTTAACTTAGTTCACTTGACCATGTTACTTATTAGAACATTACATATTATAACATTACTTATTATAACAACACGTGAAATAAACAATTCCTTGTAGGGCCATCACCTTGCATTATCAGCTAGCTGTTAGTGCAGCCTGATTATATGTCAGTGTTAAATTGATATATATATATATATATATATATATATATATATATATATATATATATATATATATATATATATATATATAGAATGTCACTCAAACATGTCTGACCAATGGGGAAGCAGCTGTCCACTGCAGGTTATTTGTGTCAAAGTGAGTCAATCAAGAGATCAGAGATTACTTCATACAAAAAAGATTTTCAATTAAAAATGTAACTTCAAAAGAAAACATTTTCAATCAAAAAAAGTGTTCAAATGCATTTTTTGAGTCATTTCTTTTGCATTCCAAAACTTTTTTATGATTGCTTTTTTTGATTGATGTCATTTATTTGAAAATATGTTTTTTTAAGTAACTTTGTTTTTGATTGAATAATAATAAAGACACAAAAGTCCTACCCATAATATGGCCCAAAGAAATAAAAAGTTGCTTTAAATGAAAAAAACCTTCACTTCTATTAAAGAACTTCTTTAATCAAAGAAAAACACTGTTCAAATGCATTTTTTGAGTCTCTCATATATTTTTGCATTCAAACACATTTTTCTTTGATTGAAAGGGTTTTAGTATTGAAATGATTTTTTTTAATTAAAAATATTTTTTTTTATTGAAACAACCTTTTTTGATTAAATAATAAAGACACAAATCTACCTCCATAAAGTCCCTGCTGTGAAATCCTGTTGAAACTATCATGATCCTCCTGAGAGTAGGAAGTTTACCCAGTGATTGAGACATTTGATCTGTAATATTTGAGTTACCAGGTCATGGAAAAGGTCATATTTATAGTCATCAGTTGTAAATATAAGTCGTCAGTAAATAGATTCTGCTTGAGATGCATGGCAGCAGGTCAGATGTCAAACTGTGATGGAGGAATATTATAAAGCTAAAAACACAAACCATGATAAAGAGAATTTTCACATCGTACAACCGACATGTTCTTATTAATGACGTATAGATGTTTGTTCTTTGTGTTAAATTAAAAGATAGCAAAGGGTTATGTATGGATTAAAAAAAAAAGTTGTAGTTGTTTTAAAGGTAGAGTGTGTGGTTTCTGTCACCATTTACTGGTGAAGTTACAAATCACTATTGAATTTCCTGTTCATGTTGGAGAAAATATGGTGACTGCAAAAAATGCAATAAGCATGAAAAAGGTAAATGTTTGTCACTAGAATCGTTTAGTTTGTAGAAACATGGCAGTAGAACAAGGAGGCCTTGATCTAAACTAATAAACACACAACGATTCTTATTTTGTTTGAATTATACTAATTAAAACATAGTTAAGGCCAGACACCACTCCAGAATTGGTATTATTCCATAAAAGTGTCAATAGTCTAATGACTATTAATAACCTATTTAGTCGGGATGGGAATTAATATGATTTTTACGATTCAGATTCCATTATCAATACCGCTTAACGATTCGATTCCTTATCGATTCTCTTATTGATTCTAATAGCTTCTAATAGCTTGGCTACTGCAGCTGCTGCTGGGTTGAGATGTATCACTCCGACACTCAAAACAAAAAACACCACACTCCTTGAACGTTATTCCATGTTGTGTGAGCAAATGTTTGTGCATATTTGTCGTGTTCCCACCCGACGCTGTTATGTCCATTTTGCAATGACTGCAAGTCATCTGTTGCCATCTGTTTTCATAAACTCCAGCCAAACTTTGGAGCATTTGAATCTGGTGGGCGCCATTGTTTACAACGTGCTAAACCGATGTAACGTCATCACGTGATTAGTCGTGCTTGCTGGAATTGAGTGTGTGTAACTTGCGTAAATTACATGACGTTCATTCGTGCTGGTTGAAATCGATAAGAGAATCTTTAGATAAACTGCCAAACGATTCCATGGAATTGATACACAATTGATGTGACAATTGATACACCCCCCCCCCCCCCCAAAAAAAAGACAGAAAAACTGTGTTAGTTCAACCGTAAGACCACTTGTAAGACCAAGTTCATGTCCATCCTCTCTCTCATCCTGCTCATCATCATCATCATCATCATCATCATCATCATCACCATCATCATCATCATCATCTCCTACCAGTTCATTTTTAAACTCTTCAGCCTCATCTTTGATGATGGAAAAGCTGTTGCTCAGCTTCTCCATCATCTTCCTGCACTCCTTGTCTGGCCTGATCCAACATGTCTCTCCCAGCTGCAGCGTGGCTCTCTCCTTTGAAACAGTGCTACTGTCAGGCCACACACCTTGAAACACAGCATTCCAAAAACTTTAGAAGAATTCTCTAACACAAACACTCTTTCTCTGTCTCTCTCTATTTCTCACACATAAGGGACGTGGTCGTCTTCACAGAGTTTTCCTCCCCAAAAGTCTTTGTAAACACAAATAAAATCATTTTGAATATTAAAGAAATGTTAAATAAATGCAAAATCAGACCTAATGATAGTTAACGAGCTCTAACGATGTAAGTTCTGGTAGCAGTGGCAACGAGTGGGAGGGAGGAGGAGAGAGGGATCAAAGACTTTACTAGTCAGTGATTCATGATCTCATTTGCCTTATGTATAAATATAAATAACACTGCTATAACTTATTATTACTTTAAATATCATTGTTTAAAACATTTGAACAGGCTGAAGGCCTAAACCTGCAAGACAAGTTGCAAAGGAGAGTGAGAGAGAAGATAGGGCCACCTTATTATGGTCACATTGTACACACACACACACACACACACCCACACACACACACACACACACACACACACACACACACACACACACACACACGCACACACACACACACACACACACACACACACACACACACAATCTCTCTTATTTTTTCTGCACACACAATCTCTATCTCTCTCACTCACAATACATTGAAGTATTCTTTCACCAGCTCCATATCTAACTCCTCCCAAGCTTTAAGCAGTCAGGTGACAAGCAGGCGACAAGCTGGGGCTCTCATGTTTCCTCTGGTGGTGTAGGTTTTATCACCGTCCATTCAGCCAAACCAAAATAACTGGAAATATTGATTGCCAAATATCACACACCGTGTCATTATTGCTGCTAGTCACAACAAGGATCCTGCTGACAAGTTTTCAAAAACTTGGTGATTCCAGTGTTTAATGTGTTTAGTTTATCTTCAGCAACATAGTCCGACACAAGTCTCCTAACCTCTTGATGTTGAAGAATCACAGAGCAGGAGAACATTCATTTCCAGGTCTTCTTCCTTGATTTTTTTTTTTTTATATAAATTAGACTTGAGAGAGCCTTTATTTGATTTTAAACCTGCACCAGTATTGATTTTGTATTTTACGGTAAATGGGTTAAAGATATAATATTTTTCATTTCTGACAAATCTGTTGTGCTAGATCTAAACACTAGATCTTTAAAACATAATAATAATAAAAGTGCATGGGCCAATTACAAAAAGAATTTATTAGCCTCCAGCCACATAATAAGAATTGTTAGTTGAGTCATTAGACAGCATAAATTTGTAATGTTTCCTGACAGCCGAGTTATTTTTCACTGGGTAGAATGCAGAAGTAATGAGAGGATCTCATTCCCTACGGGTGAATAAAGTGTTTAACAGACGCAGGCAGGTTTATAATAAGTCATTTGCTGAGATCTGCAGCGATAACTGAGGTGATTGAATGCTTCATATTGGTTAAGACACCTGGTACATTTGGTTCTCAGTGGCACGTTACTGTACATGCATCGATCTGTCCGGGCGGCGGTGGCGTGTTTACATGGCGAGCTGCTGCTGGCGGCGTGGCGTGTTTCTGTTTCTCCGCTGTCGGCACTGAGCTTCTCCAGATCCTCACAATCGCTCCTGTTTGTGTTTTAACCTGCTCAGACTCACAGACGGCGGCAGGTTTTTTTCTGTTTTTTCTGTTTTTTTCCCTCCCGGCTGCAGGAAGGGTGTGTGTGTCCTTGCCGCGAGGGGGTCGAGGTGACTTCTGACCTCTGAACTCTGACCTGCCAAACTGCCAACTGCACACATGGACTCTTTCAACACTTATATCCACACACACATACTCACACACACGCACACTCTCATACACACACACACTAACCACTAACACACACATGCACACACACTGCCTTTGTTCAGTCATCAGGGGTCATGACCTCTGATTTGTGTGACTATTCTCAGCTCTGCTGCCTCCGTTTAACCTCCATTGGTTCCTCACTGCTCACCGTCCCATGTTCCAGCCTCTACGTGCTCAGCTCGCCGTGAATCACCAGGATAAAATGAGCAGTAATTTTAGCCTTAACACGAACCAGCAGCACCTGCCAAACAGCAGCAGAAGCTATGAGACCTATGAGGCTATGAGGCTGTCGTTTTATTGGTCAGCTTCAGACTAAATTGAGTAATGAGCTGTGAGGAGACTGAATCAGATTTAAAGTGTTAACTGGTTCAGTTCAGTTCAATTTAATGAGCACACAAAGATGTTTTAGAGAGGTCTTTACCTGGAGAAAATTTCCTGGAAGGAAACAAACCAAACAAAGCAAAACTCTGCCTTCATTGGAAAAAAGGTTTTAAAATCAATACTAACCCTAAAAATACCTTTCACCATGTAATTAGTTTTATTTACCTTTTTCTCACTTACAGTTCTGTGATGGAACCACAGTATTATTTAGTAAAGAGTAACATGTCTTTATTGTTGAATAATCTATTAATATTGAAAAAGCTGAATCTGTATGTATTGTTGAATCATTTTCCCTATGTCTTCTGGGTACTGTGGTTCAGTAATGAAGCACCTGCCTCCAGGATCTTTCTGCCCTCATGATGTTTATCCTGACGTTTCCCTCCTGAGCACCTCTGCTGTAAAAGAACAGCCCCGAAACGCCAAAATCAACATGTTTTAAAGTGAAGCGGCATCTGCTGATTTGAATAAAAGACTCATTCTGTGGAGTTTTGATGACAACAAGGAAACATTTTTTCCTTTTTAGAGGTTATTTTAGAGGCCAACTGAAAAACATCCTCTGGTTGTTGGACTGTTGGCAGTAGCAACGAGTCGTCTTCTTCTTCTCTAAATCCAGTTATCCTCAAAACAAAACTTTACCAGTTAATTAATTAACAATTAACCCCACCTCCACACACACACACACACACCCACACGCACACACACACACACACACCCACACACACACACACACACACACACACACACACACACACTGTCCTAGCTGTCCTCCCTCAGGCCCAGTGTGGTTTGGCTCTGACTGACAGGCTCCTACAGGAGGAACAATAGCTGGCGTCCAAGCTGCTGGCAACGAGGACCTGTAATCAGGGGCTGGAATAATCTCAACAGGCTGTTTCTTCTGTAACTACTAGTAACTACTACTGTAACTGTGTGTGTGTGTGTGTGTGTGTGTGTGGGTGTGTGTGTGTGTGGGTGTGTGTGTGTGTGTGTGTGGGACAGGGTCTAAACTGAAGGTTCCTCTAAGTGCTGTCAGAGGTTGTCACGGTGGCGACCACTCTGGGCTTGAATTTGCGTGTTCCTGAATGTTCCTGCATATTCCTAGCCAATCTAACACCAGACATAAGGTCTGAGGTCAATGTTGATTGATATGAGGTGTTCACTTAGTATTCCTGCATACTTTTGCGTGTGCCTGCGTGTTCCTGTTTACTCAAACTATTTCTGCATGGTCATGAGTATTCCTGTGTGTTCCTTGATGTTCTTGCATGTCCCTAAGTATTCCTGCATGTTCCCGAGTGTTCCTGCATGATCGCTTTATTGAAGTGATTCCTGGTGAACACATGGAGGCAAACGGCTGCACAGAAGCACAACAACGAGCTGGATCCACTTCGACACATCACAGACAATCTCAGATCTACACTCTGGTTCATTCTGAGATTTTATCTCATTTACCTGCATCTTCAAAACATGTCACACAGTTTTCAGTTTATTATTGATCAGAGGATACAGTGTGAGTGACTAACCATCTTATATTCATTCATTCATCTTCTCTACCCGCTTATTCCTCATTAGGGTCACATGGTCTGCTGGAGCCAATCCCAGTGCATTACAGGTGAGAGGCAGGGATACACCCCAGATGGTCGCCAGCCAATCGTGGGGCACACACACCATTCACTCACACACTCACACCTATGGGCAATTTAGAGTCTCCAATTAACCTCAGCATGTTTTTGGACTGTGGGAGGAAGCTGGAGTACCTGGTGAAAACCCATGCAGACACGGGGAGAACATGCAAACTCCACACAGAAAGGTCCCAGACCCAGGACCAAGGAGGTCTTGAACCTGTGACCTTCTTGCTGCGCTAACCCCTGTACCACTGTGTCACCCTCTTATATTATATTTTATATATATTTTCAGCTAGTGATCAATATGAAAAAACAACTGTGAGTTTCCTTCTGGTGTGTCAGCAGACATGTCACAATGAATAACATAGTAAAATATAATAATATATATATAATAAATATAATAATATATCAGTGTGTGTCAATGCATGTGAGAGAATACAAATGTGTGTGTATGAATATATATGTATTTGTGCCTGTGTATGCATATGTCTGTGTGTGTGTGTGGGTGGGTGGATATGGGTGTGTGTGTGTGAACATGAATATGTGTGTGTTGGTGATCTAAGCTCCTTCTCTCGCTCTTGTGTTTTTCTTTCCCTCAAACACTCGACTGTGTAAACACAGTTTGCTCTAATAAGCCCGACACAGCCCAGTTTAATTGGTCTTTCATTTCCTATGCAGGGGAAGCATGCACGCGCACACACACACACACACACACACACACACACACACACACACACACACTAATGAATGCAGCAGACAGGTTTAAAGCTCCACATGGTAAAACGACAGCAGCCATGAACAGATTTGGTTTCCCTCTCCTCTGAGAGCAGCTAATGCACCCACAGATCTGGCATCTCACACACACAGTCGTTGTTTCTTGTACACTGGTTTCATGCCACACCACAACCACCACTAAGAACTTTCTCCTCTTCACCAACCATCTAGTTTTCCAGCCTTTGCCCCCCCAGTGTGTGTGTCCACTCCAAATAAATGCTTGGGGAATCGGATCTTTATTTTCTGCCAGCAGCCGATAATGAAAACACTGTCAAACAAACGTAAGATAAATTGGATATTATGGACTTTATTTATGCTGTTGTTGATAAATTCAGCCAAATGGGTTGAAGGATTTTACACAGAGCAGCAGCCACTGTAAAACTTCCACTGTGAATCTGTTTGTTTTACTCAACTCGATATGTAGAAGAAGAAACAGCTTCTGGTGTTAAAGGGACATTTCATCACCCTTTCTAGGTAATATATATTTAATCTGGAATCTTACCTTTGTGTTATTTAGAGTTAAAAAACAAACAAAAAAAAAAAACTCCTCATTGATCTTCAACTGATGTGAAATATTTTAGCTCCTCCCTCTTTAAGCTCCACCCCCTGACAAGCTTGCTCTGTTTTGATTCACGACCAACTTCAAACTAACTACAGCTACAACGACTGAATGTAGGTGAAATGATCAATCACTTGGTTGTTTGGTTCATAAAATGGTATAAAATGTTGATCACTGTTTACAAAAGCTGGTGATTCAACTTAAAATCCACAGTCCACAACACAAAGATAAACGGTTTACTATTATAAAGGATTAAAGAAACCAGAAAGTAATCAGATTTAAGAAGCTGTAACCAGAGAATTCTTTTTAAAACGGACTCAAATTCATTAATCGATTATCAAAATAGTTGGTTAATAATATAGTAGTTGGCAACTAATTAATTAATTAACTAATTATAGCATCTCTCTGCATTGAGATTTGAAGAATAAATTATTAAAATTATACTGAAAAATACATTGTTCCTAAAAATCATTTGTGGGGTCAAACAGAAAACCTGATGTTGTGAACACGTCCCGGACTATAAGAGGATCCTACTGTTATAAACTGAATTTACAGAATTAAATATTTTTGGAATCCAACCTGAAAACTCTCCAGTTCAAACTTTCTCCTGAAGTAAAACTCACTAAAGTGTTTTCATGAATTTAAATAAATCCTAAACCCTAAGAAATACTAAAGATGGTCCTGACTCTAATCTACTTAGCTTGCCTCCTGCAGTGGTTGATTTCTGTGTGTATTTAGTGGTAATGTTGTCATGCTGCTCGTGTTATAACCTCCAGTCAGTTAATGATTGTGATGTCACAGACGTGGACGCTGTGTGAAAAGCGCCTTTGTCTCGTAGCCTCAGACTCGCTGCAGTTAATGTTTCTAACGGCCTCGCCGGGAAATCAGAGGGAGCGGCTGACGTAACACATGAAATTAAATGTCTCGACGAAGCAGATGTTCCATGGGCTCAATACGTGTGTGTATGTCTACTGCCTGGAAGTAGAAGTTTAAACAGGAAATGAGAGAATATCAGGTTGTGTGCTTGTTCATACAAGCTAGTTTTTCTCAACTGTTTCACTTTTCAGACTCAGTCAATTGGTCAAACTGTTTTATTTCTTGTGGATTTATATTTTTTTATTATTATATTCATTGTTTTGTGTGGTACCATTATCATTTTGAGCTTTTCAAATGTTTCATTTGACTTCAACTAACAATTCTGATAGATTAATCTATTGATTATTGAAATGATATACAGTAGTGTTCAAAATAACAGCAGTCCAATGTGACTAACCAGATTAATCCAGAGTTTTATTATATTTTCTATTGCTACATGGCAAACACTTTACCAGCAGGTGATTCTCAGAATACCAACAAGACCCAGCATTCATGATGTGCACACTCTTAAGGCTGTGACATTGGTTGAAAGGGTGTTTTTAAAAAATATCAGTGTGGCATTCAATCAGTGAGGTCGTCATATTAAAAAAAAAAATAATAATATGTGTGAATCAGGTGGCCTCTGTTTAAGGTTGACGCCAGCACTTGTTGAACATGCATTACTCTTTGGAAATCTGAGGAAAATGGGTCGTTTAAGACATTATTCAGAAATTAAAAAGTTGAAGAGATGCTTATAAAGAGTGCAAGTGCAAAAAGTGAAAATAATTATAGGCAGTTCAGTTAAAATGATCTCCAATGCCTTAACATGGTTAGTAAAACCAGAGACATGTGGCAGATATTGGAAGTCAACCATCAGAATTAAATCAGAAATAAAAAAAAAAATAATCAGATTTGAGAAGCTGGAATCTGGACATTTCTTTTTAAAAATGATTCAAATCCATTATTCATTTAAAATACTAGGCGAATAATATACTAGTTTGAAACTAATCGATTCATTGTTGTAGCATTAGTGGTGGTATATTTGTTTGAAGCTATTATTATAATTAGTAGTTTTATTGTAGTTGTTTCATTGTTTTGTTGTGTTGATTTGACGTGCATTCTTGTTTTGGACGTAATGAATAGTAGTTGTGACCTTGGTGATGGTGAATCTGGATCCAAATCTAATATAAAATCAAAGACAATTATGGATAAAAACACCATATTATCGATGTCAATAAGTGGTGAATAGTTGTAAGTGAGAGTTGTGGATTTGGTTCCATTTACTGTTTCCAAATTGACGTAATTCTATCGACTAGCAAAATGCTGGAGCTGAATGCTGCACAATGCTGGCCTCAGGCAGAAATCGTGAGTTGCAGAATCCCCCGGCATGAACGATAAATATTTCACATGATCGAACGATTTCATTGATCCAAAAAGGTGCAGTCATTCGTTTCCAAAAATGAAGATTAATCTTTCAGGCTGAGGATCAGTCGACAGGTATTTCAGGTGTTTCCTGTTCTGTCTCACACCTCAACAACGAAATTTCACGATTGTGAAATTAGTAACAGTCAATAAAAGTCATCTGAACCGTTTTTTAAGCCTGGAACCAGACGTTATTGACAGTCACATTATGCAAAAGTTCATAGCGAATTAATTTGTCTGGTATGTTTTTTTGATCCAGTTGCGTTGAATCAATTTCTTGAGATTTTTTTGTGATGTCAGTCTTCAGAAATGCAACAAAATCAATCGAGACAGACCAACCAATGATACAAATAAAAAATGAAGATCAATGAGATTGATGATTTAGTCTGCATTAAACCTTATCTGTCAAACCTCGTGATGCACTGGAGATAACTTACTGCAGCAGTGATCCCTGTAACTAATGAGATTTGTGTGTTTGTGTGAGTGTGTATGTTAGGTGTTAAACCCTGGATCTGTCTGTGTTTTTTCCTTGTTTCTGCGCAGACATTGATAAAACTGAGATAAAGTTAAGGTCTGTCGCATTGTCCAGAGGCAGCTGGATTCAGTAGGAAAATCCAGGAGGCAGCCAGCTGTTTTCCAGCTGTTTTCCATCTTTAACGTATGGACGTAGTGAACAAGGGACAGATAGAGCGATGGAAACATCGGATCACACAGAGGTGTGAGGAAGGAAAAAGGAGGAACAGGCGTTTGACGGAAAGTGACATAAACACGTTCTGTGCTGGTCTCCATCTTTTTTCCTCCTCAGGGAGATTCGGACGTTCACAAACGTCCCAGTAACATCTGTTCTCCAGCTGTGTTTCTTCCATTTCAGGGCTTGGTAGAGTTTTCTGAGGGTCTGACGGATCCAACACTTTCTCTTTCATGTCTTTAATAGTTAATGGACGTAACAACTGGCTGATTTCACATCTGCCGACTTTCCATCGGACGACTGGACTTAATACATATTTTTAGTGTTTCAATTTCCAAGATCTAGTTTCTGGTACCTGGTTCTATTTTTGGTTTCACCTCCTTCTGGTTCCAACTATAGATATCTATGGAATACTAGATGACTCACCCATCTCTGCTGCCCAATAAGACGCGTCCACATACAGCGGCCATCTTTGGGTCCATTCGCTCCTTTAGAGCATGATCCATCCATCCAGCTTCTATACCTGTTTATTCCTTACTACGGTCAGCGGGGGCTGCTGGAGGCCTTCACTTGCAGCACAACAAAGGCCTCAGCAAAACGTAAATAGACGTGTATGCTGTAAAGTTTGTATTTATTTTTAGAGTGTATTGGGATTTTATTTTTAGAGTGCATTGGGATTTTATTTTTAGAGTGTATTGGGATTTTATTTTTAGAGTGCATTGGGATTTTATTTTTAGAGTGTATTGGGATTTTATTTTTAGAGTGCATTGGGATTTGCTACATATATATAAATTATAATAACAGTCAACTATAGTTGCCGGTGGACCTAATGGGTCAACAGGAACTAGTGAAAGTGAAAGTGAATTACTATTATTGGCAGTGCACCTGTGGTTTTTCATGTGAGCTAAGAAGAAGAAGAATTCGAATACGAAGAAGAGGTGGAATACGAAGGAAGAAGAGGAGAAATACGAAGAAGAATACGAAGAGGAGGAATATGAAGGAAGAGAAGGAATATGAAGGAAGAAGAGGAAGAATACGAAGAGGAGGAATACGAAGACTATGAAGAAGAGGAGGAATACAAAGTAGAAAAGGAGGAATACGAAAGTAGAAGAAGAGATTTACGAAGGAAGAATAGGAGGAATAGGAAGAATACGAAGAGGTGGAATACAAAGGAAGAAGAGGTGGAATACAAAGGAAGAAGAGGTGGAATACAAAGGAAGAAGAGGTGGAATACAAAGAAGAATATGGAGACGAGGATGAATACGAA
Organism: Lepturacanthus savala; assembly: GCA_030544235.1. Lineage (NCBI taxonomy): Eukaryota > Metazoa > Chordata > Actinopteri > Scombriformes > Trichiuridae > Lepturacanthus > Lepturacanthus savala. The sequence goes on from CM060474.1 coordinate 3,619,630, forward strand.
GTAGAAGAGGAGGAATACGAAGGAAAAAGAGGAGGAATATGAAGTAGAAGAGGAGGAATATGAAGGAAGAAGAGGAGGAATGTGAAGTAGAAGAGGAGGAATATGAAGTAGAAGAGGAGGAATATGAAGGAAGAAGAGGAGGAATACGAAGAAAGAAGAGGAGGAATATGAAGGAAGAAGAGGAGGAATACGAAGAAAGAAGAGGAATACAAAGAAGAATACGAAGAAGAGGTGGAATACGAAGGAAGAAGAGGAAGAATACGAAGGTAGAAAAGGAGGAATACGAAGAAGAATACGAAGAGGAGGAATACGAAGTAGAGGAATATGAAGGTAGAAGAGAAGATTTACGAAGGAAGAAGAGGAGGAATACAAAGAAGAATACGAAGAGGAATAAGAAGGAAGAGGAGGAATAAGAAGTAGAAAAGGAGGAATATGAAGGTAGAAAATGGGAATACGAAGGAAGAAGAGGAGGAATACGAAGGAAGAAGAGGAGGAATACAAAGGAATAAAAGGAGGAATACGAAGGTAGAAGAGGAGGAATACAAAGGTAGAAAAGGAGAAATACGAAGGAAGAAGAGGACGAATATGAATATGAAGAAGAATACAAAGAAGAGGTGGAATACAATGGAAGAAGAGGACAAATACGCAGAGGAGGAATACAAAGAGGTGGAATACGAAGAGGTGGAATATGAAGAAGAATATGGAGAAGAGGAGGAATACAAAGAAGAGGTGGAATACAAAGGAGAAAAGAAGGAATATGAAGGAAGAAAAGGAATATGAAGGAAGAAGAGGAGGAATACGAAGAAGAATACGAAGAGGAAGAATACAAAGGTAGAAGAGGAGGAAAAAGAAGGAAGAAGAGGAATACGAAGAAGAGGAGGAATACGAAGTAGAAGAGGAGGAATACGAAGGTAGAAGAGGAGGAATACAATGGAATAAAAGGAGGAATACGAATGTAGAAGAGGAGGGATACGAAGAAGAATACGAAGAGGAGGAATACTAACGTAGAAGAGGAGGAATACGAAGGAAGAAAAGGAGGAATACGAAGGAAGAAGAGGAATATGAAGGTAGAAGAGGAGGAAAAAGAATATGAAGAAGTGGAATACAATGGAAGAAGAGGAGGAATACGAAGGTAGAAGAGAAGGAATACAAAGGTAGAAGAGGAGGAATACGAAGGTATAATTCCTGAAAGAGAATTGAGTTTCAGCACTTTCTTTAGAACACTCGTGTACTTTTGAAAACAGTGGATTTGGCTAGGTTTAGAGTAGGTGTATTCTTTAATAGTCTTTGGTCAATTTGCAACCATGACTTGCAGGTCACATACATACAAAGACTTTCCTTCAACATTAGCTTGTGAGAAATGCGTCCATACACCAGATGGTGAAGGTGGAATTTTTCTCTAGAATAAAATAACAAAAAAAGGTTGTAAAAATCATGTAGAAATCATCTTTGCATGGAGGAATGCACAGATTATGATACAAGATATTTTTTCTAACTATATTTAACTTCCCAGTTAAGGGTCAACCTTCAATTTTGTAAAATTTGGATTTATTTCCATATATTCCCAGTAATTCGCATGTAAAATTTCCTTTCAACTTTGAAAATTGCTGGAATTTTGCAACCTTAATAATAAGTCAAATTTAATTTTTTTATTAATCTCTTAAGATAATCAAACATTCAGTTTATATGGGAATTTTCACATTCAGGGGCTACACACACACACACACACACAGATACATACACACACACACACCAAAGCTCTGGCGAAGTAACCAGACGTTTGGTTTTCACTGTGAGTGTCTGCACAGTTCTTATATAACCGAAGGAACAAAAGACGAATGTGGTTAGCTGGCAGCAAAGAAAAAAAACATTCCGTGAGGTCTGTTATCCATAGTCATCACCTCTAAGAAACATTTTATGAGCGAAAAACAGAGAGAAACCATCACACATTTGATCTGTGTTGGTTACATAATGTGGAAGGAACTGGTTTCTGTCGATTAACGTCACTTACATGTATGTCACTAACTCAACTGGAGCCTCTGCTGTAAACGCTATAAATCATCTGTCTGTGGTTCTGTCTGATTTAATGATTTATTCCATTGTAATATATATATATATATATATATATATATATATATATATATATATATATATATATATATATATATATATATATATATATATATATATATATATGCATTTTGAATCAATGTTATCCTTATCCTTTATTTAAAAAAATACATGAAAGATGTCAATGGAATTACAAAAGCACAATGCCCAGTGAATGATTATTGTAATATTATGTTATGAAATAAAATTTTTAGTTAACTTTTTTCAACACTAGTTTTTGATTTATTTTTATAATTTTATATTGTTTTAACTTATTCTATCTTCTATATTATTTGAACTTCTTTTATTTTTTTTTATAATTTTATATGGTTTTAACTTTTTTTTTAGAATTTGTTTTTATTTTATTTTTTATTTAATTTCCATTGTTTCATAGTCGCAGCCTTCATAATTTTATATTGAAACAATATATATATATATATATATATATATATATATATATATATATATATATATATATATATATATATATATAACAAACTGCTGTACAAATTATTAATTACTAAATAATAATAATAATAAATAATAAATTATTATTTCATTATTAATGTGTATGTATACAAACTCATTTATAGCTATATATATATATATATATATATATATATATATATATATATATATATATATATATATATATATATATATATATATATATACATGGTCCTATTTTGTCCACATTTCAGGCCCCTGAAGGTTCTCTTGGTATATTTGGGTCTATTTTTTGCAGCGGATGTGGCAGCTGATGTGGCAGGTTGTCAAACTGCTTTTCAAGAATTTGACCTCCAACCTTTTGTTGCAGAGCCTAAAAGCCTGAGCACAGAGCACCTGCCTGCTGCCTCCAACACTCACACCACCCACACCACACACCTCCACTTCCAGGACACACACTCCGAAATATCTGTCAACAGTTTTTCAGCAGTAAAAAACTTCTCTGAAACTGATCTGCTTCAAGAAATGAAGCATTTTAACTGTGTTGTAAAATATTCATACCGTTGATTTTAGAAGCTTCAGCACAGAAACACACTGACACAGAGACTCCATCTGTGTCCTTAGTGAAAGAGTGTTTTTAGCCTCTTCAGTAGCAGCTGATCAGATCAGGACAGATGGAAAAGTCCTGGTCTGGTTATGAAAGTGTGCAGATTAATGGTCCCCAGAGGATGAATCACAGTAACTTTGGTGATTCTGACTTGTCATCAAGTATCAGCAGGTCAAACCTTTAATTCATCCAGTATGTTATTCAAGAAACAAAATACCATTCTTAGCAGACTCAGGTCTATTATTTTTATTTTTTTATTGCAAAACAGTCACCAAAAAACAAAAACTCCTACTCCTGTTAACTTTTCTGCTGTTTTTACCCTTCTATAATAATTTGTTGATGATCTTTAGGTTGTGGACTGTTGGTCTGGAAAAAAAAGGCATTTTTAGGTTTAATCTTGAGCTTCAGTTGAATCTTCACTGATAGACATTCTACACTATTTTATGAACCAAAACAACTGATTGTTTCAATAATTTGTAGATTAATTGGGGCCAGGTGAAAGGAAAAGTCTGAATAAATAGAGAAGGATCATAAAAGCTACTTCCAAACAGGTCAACTCGCCAAACTAGGACGAATGTTTTAATGATTAACTGTCATCTGTGACAGTTGGAGCTGGAAAAACAGGTCACTGACACACTTTTTTATTTTTATTCTTCGCTCAGGTAAAATCTGTTTCAGGGACAATCAAACAATGAGAAATGATGGATAAAATGTTTTAACCACAATGCGACAATACAAAATGCTGCATCACACATGCTCACACACACACATTAACTCACACACACTAACATACACTCATACATACACATGTACACTCTATCTCAGACACATTAACACATTCATACTCACCCTAAGATACACTCACACACACCATCACAAACACACATTAACAGACATTAACTCACACACACTAACATACATACACTAACACACACTCTCTCTCTCCATCTCCTGTTACATGTGTCTGTTTTTCTAACTCATTCATCCTGATGGAAACTGTTGTTATTTCATATTTGTCTGTGGCGTCTTTCACCGCCGTCGATTGACTGAACAGACGCCGCAACGCAAAGAATCCAGACATTACCCAACATCCTGCGCGAGTCCGGGGGGAAACATGCGGTTTGGGTCCAGGCGGGTAATGGGTGGACAGCGTCTGTGGTGCAGAGACACTGGGGGACGTTTATCAGACTGGACGTGAACGACGCATCTGAGGCCGGAGCCAACATTTTTCTGCAGAAACTAGTCATTATGTCGTTAGGTTCAATCTGTGACATCAGGGCAGCTCAAGGTTTTATCCTGAGATCAGATGCTGCATTTTAGATCCTCAACCACCAGCACGATGAACTTCAACACAGATTCAGCTTCAGCTGTTTGCATCCTGATCAAATTTCTTGCTACTGTGAAGAAAATAAAGCTCAACTCTTTTCTATGTGGAAAGTATCCTGGATAATTGTTTAAAAATGAAGCAGTAGAGAAAAAAAACTCATGTTCACATACTGATTACAAGTTACAAGGCCTTACTTTCTGTTTGGGAAGAGTCCACACAAAAAAAACCCTAACATCTGTGTGAGTTAATGAGAGTTAATGTTAGTTAATGAATGTAAGTTAATGGATGTAAATCAATGAATGTGAGTTAATGTAAGGTAATGAATGTAGGTGAATGGATCTAAATTAATGAACATACATTAAGATAAGTAAATTAATGTAGGTTAATAGATGAAGTTAATGTTAGTTAATGAATGTAAGTTAATTAAAGTTAATCAAAGTAAGTTCATGTAGGTTAATCAATGTAAGTTAATAAATATAAGTTAATGGATGTAAGCTATTGTAGTTAATGTATGTAACTTAATGAAAGTTAATAGAAGTAAGTTAATTAAGTTAATAAATGTAATTTGATAGAAGTCAAGTTAAGAGATGTAAGTTAATGAACATAATTGCATGTAAGCTAATGGATGTAAGTTAATGAATGTAAAAATTACAAGTTTCATGTCAATGAGTGTTGATCATGACAACAATATCTGTAAAGAAACAGTTGATTCATCATGTGAGTTAAAAGTTCTCTATGTTAGAAATTATTCAACAAAGCTCACACTTAGAAAAAAATTAAAAAACACAATTTTGGTCAATAAAGGAGTTTTTTTTGCCACTTCCATCAAAACTTTGATGATTTAAAATGTATCAAACACGACTAGTGTCTGTTTTCCCAAGAATATGCCTAAATAAAATATGTTGTATTATTAATATTTGCACAACACAATAGAAAAGTTGTAGTAAAACTTAATGTTTGAAAGTCTGATGTCTGACTAGTGATTATTCTGATAAATCTATCAATTGTTAAAATGTTTAATTTAGTTCCTAAAGTAAACCTGTTTAGTTCATAAAGTGGTGTAAAATGTTGATCAGTTGCCCAAAGCTATAATGTCTTTTTTTGTCCAGACCAACAGTTCACAACCAAAAGATCATCAGTTTATTATTATAGAAGAATAAAGAAACCAGAAAATAATCAAAGAGAAGCTGGAACCAGAGAATTTGGGCATGACTAATCCGTTAATCGATTATTGAAATTGTTGGCGATTAATCTAATATTGGAAACTAATTAATGAATTGACTAATCATTGCAGCTCTCTGCATTGAAATATAGAGAATAAATTATTAATATTATAATGAAAAACATTGTTCCTATGATTGTTGTAGCCATTGGCAACTAATTGATTAATCGTTTAAGCTCTAGTGTGTGAGTGTATTCATGCCTCTGCAGGTTCAATGTCCTCATGCTGATACTAATTGGTGTGTGTGTGTGTGTGTGTATGTGTGTGTGTGTCAGAGAACAGATGCCCCCCAGCTGCCTTAACCTCTCATTCAGGCCACCTCACAATGCTAACCTGGTGACCTTTGACTCTCTCTCTCTCTCTCTCTCTCTCTCTCACACTCACACACACACACACACACACACACACGCAGGGAGCTGTATTAGCGGCTGTGGTGGTGTGGTTTCCAGGAGTCACACTCATTCTGCCTCTTATCCTCTGATCCTTGATTTTCCAATTTTTACAGTGAGTCTCCTCTTCCTGTGGAAAATAGGTTTTTCAACACAGTAATTTGGCTTCAGCAGCTGAGCTGATGTGACTTGACAGATGAGAACTAGGCCAGTAAGAAAGAAAACGCTGCATCGACTGTGAGATGACAGATCTACATTTAACTTTACATTTAACTCAGTGTTAATAGAAGAGGGGGGAAGGGGCGGGGCCTGTCAGGGGGCAGTCTGACCAGGGGGCCAGGTTTGTCAGGGTCGCTCCAGCTAAAGGGACAAATGTCAAAGTTGTAAAGATGCAGCACAAGGCCTTAGCTGTAAAATAGATAAATGTGGAGCCCTTTATCCTGAGAGGCTTTACCTCACACCTCAGAGACAATTAGGGCGTGTGTGTTTTCAGTCTGATAATAAAAGTAGGAAATAAACACATGCATGAACACACACACAGACATGATTGTATGTTAATGAATTTAAGGTAATGGATGTAAGGAAATGACTGTGAGGTAATGGATGGAACTAAAAATGTGCAAGTTAATGAACGTTCATGAATGTAAGTTAATAAATAAAAGTGAATATATGTTATTGGATGCAAGTTAATGGATGTAAGTTAATAGGTGTAAATAAAAAATAAAAAAATAAAAAGAATAACATTGTAAAATAATGTAGATTATTGAATGTAAGTTAATTAAACAGATAATGAATATGTTTTAATGAATAAAAGTTCATGTAAATAAATGAATCTAAGTTAATGGATAAGTTAATGGATATAAGTTGATGAATATTTAACTTACATACATTTAACTTACATCTATTTACATTCATCAGCTTACTGGATGTAAGTTGATGAATGTAAATTAATGGATGTAAGTTAATGGGTGTGAATTAATAAATATCAGTTAATAAATAAGTTAATGGATGTAAATTAAAGAAAGTAAGTTAATGGATGTAAGTCAATGGATCTATAGATAAGTTAATCGTGAAAGTTAATAAATGCAATTTAATAGAAAACATCTGCCCCTCTCTCAGTACTTACAACCATTTCTAATTGTATTATTGGAGGCGTGTTGCAGCAGCAGCTTTGTTACAATCCCTGCATGTCATCACTGGTGTTCGAGCTCTAATTAATGACTCACACTAAGAACAGCAAACTATCCGCAGCACATTCTGTACTTTGTTTTCCAGACAAAAGAAGAATCTTTCATCACCGGCAGGGTTAGATGGGTCACATCTGCCTTGGTAAATGGTAAATAGTGATTAAATTCATTTTACTACTTCAATGGAGAGATTTACCAAACCAGCAGAATGAGTAATTCAGCAGCACAGAAAGACTGAGGAGGAGCTGAACTACTGGATTAAACATATATATCAGCTGTAACAGCCAAACACTACATTTTGGCATTAAGACTGCGTGAAAATAGACAAAGACGCTCAATACAACAAGCTGAATCATGATGAGAAGGTTTATAGTTTGAGTCTTGGAAAAGCAGAGAGATCAGTGTGAGGAAGATGATTCAATACATGGATGTAACTAACGACTATTCTGATAGTCTATTTATTATTGAAACTATTAATCATTTAGAGGTTTGGTTTATAAAATGGTATAAAATGTGTATCAATCTTTTTTCCCATCTGAATATTCAACAGAAAATTTGAAGAATTTGGACATTTTCTAGTTTAAAATGAGTCAAATTAGTCAAACTAATCAATTAATTGACTAATCACTGCAGCTCTAAGTAAATAACTCTCAGCTATATGTATTTAAGTGCAAGTAAGATAACACATTTTACAATAATGACAGTAAATATAATTTGATGCTTTGTATGTACATGTATCCATGTATGTGTATATACAAACACATACATACATACATGTGTATATGTATATACATATATACTAAAGTTTAGGGTTACCCAGAAAATTTAGTGTTTTCCATGAAAAGTCACACTTTTATTTAGCATCATGAGTTGTAAAATGAATAGAAATATAGTCACGACAAGGACATTGACAAGGTAAAATAATCGTTTTTTCCTTCAAACTTTGCTTTCATCAAAGGAAGATCAGTTTTCTAGTTTCTAACCAGCTAAACTGTTTTCAGCTGTGCTAACATGTTAGCATCAAGGGTTTTCTAATCATCCATTAACCTTTTGATGCAATGAGCAAACACATTGTACCATTAGAACACTGGAGTGATAGTTGCTGGAAATGGACCTCTATACACCTATGGAGATATTGTACATATTGCTTTTCTTTCAAAAATAAGGACATTTATAAGTGACCCCAAACTTTTGAATGGTAGTGTACATCATATACATCTATCTAATAAGTCTAAAAGGTCACTTTGTTGTTTTCTACAGAAACAGTTTCTGCTGTAGAACTCAGTCTTGCTAGTGAAAGACAGGAGGTGTGCTCACGTTGCCCTGAAAAATAATAATAATAAATACTATTCCAGAAAACTGCAGAGAGGCAGCCAGTCCTCACAACATTCCAGACGTCTCGAACTTCCCAGGGACACAGAGTTAGCTGCCATCGCTGCGTCACAACTCAGAAACACAGACAGAGGAAAAAACGTCTGGAGGAAACTCTGCTGACTTCACTTGATATCTGAGATTAGGCAACAAGTCTGTGAAGGGTGGTGTTGGGGGGGACTCCCTGCTCCACTAAACACTACCAGATGCCTCTGTCTGCTCAGCTTTGAAGTGTCCGTGTGTGTGTTAAGAGTGTGTTAGTGTGTGTAAGTGTGTGTGTGACCCTGGGCGTCACCGTCCAGACACACGTGAATATTATTATTTGGTCAGACTGTTACTGACTGTTGAGTGTGGGAACATTCAGACTCTGGATCCTGCTGAAAATAATTAACTGAAGCAAAAAGCCGCTACACTAAAGTCTGTAATTTACCAACCATTAAATCCTCATAATTAAAGAGCTAATCATCTAAATCATTTATGTCTTTGGTTTGTTTCTTTCAAGTTATAATTTACTAGACGAGGGTTTCCTGGCTTTGTGCTGTAGATTTTCTGGCACATTATCATAATTTAATCTCACCAGATAAAAATATCTTGTTTCTTGTAAATTAGGCCAATATTGACCAGACTTATCTTCCTTCTGTTTACTGGAGTAATATTTATAATACTATTGAAAAAATGACATGTAAAAGTCCTGAATTGAAAAAGTTACTTACGTACTAAGTACTTATACACTGCTATATCATTAGTTATTAATAGTAAAAGTAATGCATCATACTATTTGGTAACTTAAACAAAGAAAAGAGACAATTTAATAGAATATATCATCTTAAAGTAATCAATGCATCTATTTCTGATTACATAAAAAATCTAGTAAAGTCTCTCAAAAGTTGTACTTCAGTATATTACTTGAGTAAGTATACTCCTTTCCTCCACTGAGCATGATGTTGCAGCAGCTGGTTTTACATCTTTAAGCAGGAGATGTCTCAGCTCATGGTAGCAGGACTAACCTTTTTTTTTAGGAGCTAAACATATCTTGTGTTTACAGGATGAAACCAGCAGTTCTGTCTCACATCTGCAGCTCATTTCAGGCTGCAGGGTGTGAGGGGAGGGGGAGGCACTGGACCATCACAGCATCCAGCTCAGTTTATCTCTGATTCTCGAGCTAAAAGCTCCCAGTTCCTGTCTGCTAACGCCTCAAATACACAATCTACACTCAACATGAATCAGCAGCAGCAGATTCATTAAAGCTGCTGAACCATCACAGCAACAGAAGCTGGTGTTGTGTTGGCTACACGCCGACACGTTGACTGTGGACAAACAGCGACGCCTAGTGGACAAAGACTGACACTGACTCAAAAATAAATCCACTTTTTAGCAAACGTCCACGATAAGATCTGAGACTTTAAGTCTTGCAGGGATATTTTTGAGAGGAAAAAACAAAACAAAACATTATAAACCAGCAGCGCAAAGTCATCTTCTAACAATCAAACCACGTAAATGTCAAAATGATGTTGACCATTACAACTCAATGACATATATAACACATTTCTAGTTCATTTTAGATATTTTAGTCTTTTAAATAAGAATGTAAAACAATGACTGTGTCAATAAAGTGTGAATTAGTGTCTTTGTTTCTTATCACTAGAGCTGCAACTAGCAACTATTCAGATTAAACTATCAATTAAAGAAACAATTAATCAATTAGATGCTTGGTTCATAATAATATGCTGATCACCATTTCCCAAAGATGAAGATTAAACTTAAAATGTCTTAAATGTCCAAAATAACAGTCCACAACCCAAAGATCATCAGTTTACTGTTATAGAAGACTAAAGAAAAGAATTAATTGCTTATAAATACTATTTGATGATTAATGTAATAGTTGGAAAAAATATGAGATTAAAAGGTAAAACAAAAGAGAGAAAATGTCAACATTATAACAAAAGTCAAAGAATTTAAATTTGTTCCCTTAAAATAAGTTTCAATTGACCAAAATAAAAAATCCTTACAAAAAAGGACATTTTATTAAAAAAAAGATGAAAAACATGAGATAAAAAGTAAAAAAAAAAAAAGATAAAAAAGTAAAGTAAGATTCAAAAGTAAAAACAGATGGATAAAATGCCAAAAATATTGGCATGGATTTGTTGTTTGGTTCATAAAACGGTGTAAAATATTTCCCAAATCTGAAGATTCAAGGTAAAATATCTTTTTTTTTTTTTAGAAGCTGGAAACAGAAAGTATGGACAGTTTCTTCTTAAAAATGACTAATCATCATTACAACAGTACAATAGTTAGTGAAACATGTCACCGCCTTGTTTGTTGCTGCTGTCGTCAGGGCAACGATTCAGTTTCACAACACAAACACTAATACTTGTTTTTTTAGGATGATTCATCATAAGGCAATATTGGGAACATCAGAGGAAATTAAACTGGACTTTACTGACATGACACATGATTGAAGAAAATGACCAAAGACAAAAACAACATCATCTGCTGTTCAACATTCCTGTTTTGGAACAGAGTGTTTTTCCTGTTAGATAAGTGGACATTCCCTGCATGCCGCCCTCCGCTCCTCCGCTTTTTCCATCTCTCCTGTAGCCTTTAAGCTTTCAAAGCAGCCGCTGTGTGATGGTTATTTTAAGCCATAATCTGTATCAGGTCAGAGATTCTAACCTAAAGGGGGAAAAACAGAGATCTGTGCTTAAAGATTATTTACAGGCTGAGATTATAATGAAGCAGACTGTTTTTCATCAGGAAAACGAGTCCATATATCTACACAAATGTGTGTTTTGATTGAACGGACTCTAACATGTTTATGGAATCATCATGTTCAGCCAGGATCATGTAGAAAGAAGAGGAGAAAAGGAGTCAGGGTCTGAATTCATGAGAAACTGCCTAATAAAGATCTGTCAAAGAAACTGTAAACACCCCAAAATACTCAATAGTGATCTTAGTGTTTTATAAAGTTTTACTGAAGAGAAACAAGATAAAAAACAGAAGACATGAGAGTGTTCCCATATATAAAGCAGATATGTCTAAATCAGTCTTTTCTTGTGACGGGTCCTTCAAATTTTCACCAACCGTCACCATATTTGGGTCAAAAACCTCTGGCTCAAGCTGGAAAAAGATGCTATTTTCAGGTTTTTGATATTTTAGATGTATTTTCTGTAGCTGACCCTCAAAGTTTGCTGTGGGTGGAGCTTATATCACTAAACATGCATGTCCTGAACAACTAAACGATTAATCCAAATAGTTGTTAGTTAGTAACCTTTAATTATCGACAACTCAGTTTCAACCATTCCTTTACACATTGTCTCCTGATATTTCTGCAGTAGAGCTGCAACTAATTACTGTCCTGATAGTCAATTAATCTATTGATTACTGAAACAATCAATTACGTTCATAAAATGGTGTAAAATGTCAATCAATGTTTCCTAAAGATGAAGATTCAAATGTTTTTTTTTGTCCAGACCAACAGTCCACAACCCAAAGATCAGTTTACTTATAGAAGATTAAAGAAACCAGGAAACCCAAAGAATTTGGACATTTTCTCCTTCAAAACGACTCAAATCCATTAATCAATTATCAGAAGAGTTGGTCGTTAATGTACCAGTTGGCCACTAATCAATGAATTGACTAATCGCTGCAGCTCTAATGTCCAGTGCAAAGTCTCAACAAAGAAACATCAGTGAAACAAATATATGATTTTACAACATGTTTTTACATCTGTAACTAAGTTACTGTCGTCAGGGTGATACAGTGCAAAAAGGCCCATAATGCTTTGCGCTTGTCATACAGGAAAAACTCCAGTGTTTAAACCTGTGTTGATGCTAGAAAATCTGATTTACAATGAGTAACAGAAGAGAACGAACTGAACAATGAAGCTCCAACATGAAACTGAAGGAACAGGCAAAAATCTTTGCGCACGCACACATGCACACACACGGTTTAATATGAAAACAGGCTCCTGGATTTAAAGTATTTGAGTTTGTTCAGAAGCAGAAATCACAGTTGACCTGAAACACGCACGCAGGAATAAAAGAATCATGAAGCCGATTCAGCCTCTGTGGATAAATAAAGTTATGAAACCTAAAGATGGGTCGACCTAGAAAAGAATGAAACCAATAAAACAATCTGCAGCACTTTAGTGGAATTTATAAACAGCTTGGCACTGCTAAAAATACCAACGAGTCTCTGAGCTTCTCCACAACACGTCTCTAAAAGCAGCAGCAGCAGACTCCAGGATATAAATAACTAGAGAGAACTTCTCCATCTGTATCAATCAAACAAAGTGTCACCAGGCCTGAATCACAGCAGCATCTGGAGAGTGTCGCCATGACAACACCACCACCACCACCACCCCGGGTTTCTGTGGATGTTCTTTAATCCTTCAGTCGTCCGAGGAATGTCGACGGTTTAACACCTTGCTTTGCGTTTTCCCAACAAATCAAAGATTCAGTGCATTAACCGACCTGTTGTCATTAAAATAAACAGCAGAGGAATAAATACAGAAATCTTACAGTGAAGTTTTTGTTTATTTAAACAGCAAACACATTTTTAAAAGCTGTTTAACATGTATGCAACAGTTTTTACAGCAGGAAAACAGCTGCTTCTGAGATTCAGCACTAGCTCAGAGTAGTTTAATGTAGCATTGTATTTGTGAAAATAGAAATTCTGTTATACTGTTTTTTTGTGTCCTGTGGTTTGTCTTTTTGTCCATTATCATCATGTTTACAAGGAAAAAAAACATCATTGCATCCAAGAAGCTAAAAAGCAGATCATTTTACATTTTTTCAAATCATTAAAACAATTATTGTTATAAGAATAGTTGCTGATTAATCTGTCGATCTACTGTTGAATCCATAAAACCTGCAGCTCTAAAAACATTTATTTTGTTTAAAATAAATCAAAAGAAAGTTTAAAAAAGAATAATAATTCACACTTTTCAGGGCTGTGATTGATGAATCCTGCACCAGGTTAGGAACTAGTGCTTAGAACATAGTGAGTTCAGCATCATGTGATCTCATTAAAAACTTTTAAAAACTGTGATTCTGATAATTATGCTGAATATAAACTTCAATATATACACAGACACACACAGACATCAAACATACATATGTACATATATATTATCAAATATGTATATTATTTATATAAATGAATATGTGTTGAATTGTGATTAAAAAACTTAAAATATAGATGGAACATTTAAAAACTCAAAATCTGATGTTTATTGCTGAATATAAAGTTGAACACGAATCTTTATATATAAATAATATATATATATATATTTTCCTACAATTGAATATGTGTTTAAACATGATTAGAACTCTTAAGTAGGTGGATTTGTTCAGTGTGATTCGAGTGTTGTAGCAGCTGTGAACTAACTGATCATATCTAATACCACCATTGTGCAGCTCTGAGGCTTCGCCTCCTTGCGATGACATCACTGATACTTCAGGTAACGCACAAGCAGCGTCGGTATGTCCAGTTGACCTATGACCTTTAGAGCTCGGATCCCCAGCTGCTTCCTCACCGCCAGCCTGCTGAGCTGCTGCAAGCTCATGGGAAGTACTGCAAATACACAGAGTAGTACAAGTCAGGACTGGAAATACACAGAGTACTACAAGTCAGTACTGTACAGTTTAAGAACATGACTGAATTGGAAAAAAAAAAAAAAAAACTACAAGTACACAAGTTTAATGAGTTGATGTAGTTAAAGAAGTAAAAGTAGAATTAGATTTATAAGCTTTGAATAGTTTAAGTATTGCAGTAAAAGTACCAACAAATACACATGATTTCATGTCAAATTAAAGCTGGATTTATTCATATGTATTTTATCTCCAGAAAATTTGCTGATTATCCTGTTATTTTATTATTAGTAGTGATATAATATTATTTCAGTTGCTGGAATGTTAATTATTTTTTTCACAGTGAATTTAAAACCACACACATCTGTTGTTTCCAATAAAACTGCTGCATCCTCTGGCACCCTCTGCTGGAGCCGCTCATCAACATCTGTTTCTGCTCCAATAAGTGGATCAATAAGAACATTTTGTTGTTTTGATCAATTTAACTTTTAAGAAAACAAGACTTAATTGAAATATATGAGATAAAAAGTCTAAATCATGATTAAAAAGGAAAAAATGTGAAATAATAAGTTAAACAAAACAAGACCAAAATCAAGGAAAAACAAACTGAAATAAGCAGAATGATCTTTCAGATGTTCCCACTTGTTGAGCTGGTAGTGCAGCGCTGAACTATATTAATAATGATGATGATGATGATGATGATGTCAGTATTTACCCTCACAGGCCTGCAGCCGAGCTGCGGAGGCGGAGCCTGGCGTGGTGTAGTCCACCGGCTTCTTGTCGTGTTGATCTCTGGCGTAAACGTTGGCTCCGAACTCCAGCAGGATGTCGATTGTGTCCACTCGCATGTTTTTAGCAGCGTGGTGCAGCGGCGTCTCATGCAGCCGGGGAGTGTTCACTTTAGCACCTGGAAGCAAGAAGATTCAAATCACGGACACGTCACTGACAGACTAATGTTATACTGATATTATTATTCATTATTACAGACTGGTTCACACTTTACGCTCTCTGATTTACAGCCAATTTATTATTTATCACTTATACATCATTCTGACTATTTCATTTTTTAAAATTTTGGTCAATTTAATACAGTTTTTTATATAGTTAATTAATGTAGTTTTTGTAAGTATTTAATTTAAAAAGATGAGAAAAAATATTTGTTTTTTAGAAAAATATGAGAAAAATAAAGAGAGATAAAAAATAAAGAGATGAAAATGGAAAAATATAAGAAAACCAAGATAAAAAGACAAAAAACTAATTAAAAAAGATTAAATATTTTAAAAAAGTAATTTAAAAATATAACAGAAAATAAGAATAAAAAATATGGGATAAAATACACAGTACAAATTTTAAAAATGAGCTAATAAAAAGGCAAAAAAATAATAAAATCCTTAAATATATATGACATAAAAAATACTAGAATATGATATAGTAAGACTTGAATATGAATATATACAGAGAGCAAGAGTCTCAACATAATGAGCTGACAAAAAGGCAAAAAATGATAAGAAATACTTGAATATGGGATAAAAATACTTGAATAGACCTGAATATAAATATACACTGAGAGCAGGAGGCTCTAACCTCAACATTTGAGCTGCTGAACAAATATTTACCAATTGTGGTGTAAGATCTGATAAGAAGAACATAAAAGGTTCATATAGACGTCAGAGCTGAGCGGTTCATGATAACGCTGCAGGCCGCCATATAAGGGGCGGAGCCATTAGCTCGCTGCCACCTGCCACTGTTAAAGTTACTTGGAAGAAGAGAGATCTGTCGTAATCTCAGCAGAAGTTGAATAGTCAGCAGAAAAGTGAATCGTAAATGAT
The DNA here is from genome assembly GCA_030544235.1 of Lepturacanthus savala. NCBI lineage: Eukaryota > Metazoa > Chordata > Actinopteri > Scombriformes > Trichiuridae > Lepturacanthus > Lepturacanthus savala. The sequence goes on from CM060474.1 coordinate 3,635,709, forward strand.
GTGCACGTTAACGTTTTGTCGCTCACCTGCATTCAGCAGCACTTTAACACAGTCTGTGTGTTCGTTAGCACAGGCCACATGCAGCGGCGTGCCGTAGTAAAGGTCGTACGCCTCCAGGTGAGCACCTGTGTCGATCAGGAGCTTCACACACTCTGCGTTTCCTGAGAAGAGAATGTTCTTGTTTACTAATGTGTTACAGACCCATAGAAAGTGACGTTGGGATCAGGAAGGTGTGTAACTGGCCTCCCATGGCGGCCTCGTGCAACGGGGAAGTGGTGCGGGAGGTGAGGGCGGGGTTTGCCTTGGCACCGTGTTCCAGCAGGAGCTTCACACACTCCAAACTTCCTGCAGCGCAGGCGTCACACAGCGGCGTGCTGCCGTCCACGTTCCTCGCATCCACCTGATGGATGATCCACGCAGAACACAATACAAACACATCATCATTAATCAGATTTATTTCTCTTTCACAAACATTTGTTATATTTTCTATTTTTGAGTATAAAGCGGCTTTCACTACTTTTATCTAATTGCGGGTTGATTGAAACAGATTTTCCTGCAACTTTTCTTTTTCACTGAATGATTTTTGTTTGAATGAATGTCTTTTATTCTGCAATTTATTAAATACATACTATTGCCAAAAATGTGACAGACTACTAAGCAGTGTAGGCTATATTTTAGTACTATATAGCAAATTGATTCAATTAAAACCGAAGAAATGCAGGAGCTGCGAATAAATCAATAAACGTTATTACATAACTACTTCATAACAATGGCATATATATATATATATATATATATATGTTTATATATACAATGGGGGAAATAAGTATTGGACACGTCAACTTTTTTGTCATTACATTTATTTCCAAAGATGCAATTCATGTGACATTTCTTCCAGACACTGGTATTAACTCAAATAATCCACACATGAAAAGAAATCAAAACATTCAAATCCATAAATAATGATTATGTGGAATTAAGTGCAATAACACAGGAAGTTATGTAATAGTTATGTTATGTAATAACGTGTATTGTAACAAGCACTCTTAGAGGCAGAGAAAAACCGTTGGAGAGATGTTCTCACAAGGTTGATAAGCATCATTCAGTCTCTGGCAGAGATGAATCTTGCTTTGACTGAAATCAGCAGTGTATCTAAATTTAGTAAAACATCTCGTGTTGCATGAGACTTTTTTTTATTTGCTTTGTGTAATTGTCAACTTGCAGAACATTATTTTTCAAGCAGCTCATTAATGTTTCACTGTTTAAAGCCAATTCATGTTTGAGCTGCATTTAATAACAAACCTGAGCTCCGGCGTCCAGCAGCAGCCGGACACACGGTGCCTGTCCATGGACGCACGCCTCGTGCAGCGGTGTGATGGAGTCGATCGCCACGACGTTAACCGAAGCTCCGCCCTGGATCAGCTGTTGCAGCTGGGAGGCGTGGCCGAGGGATGCCGCCTTGTGGACGTCCGTCCTCTCTGACCAGCAGCCTGCAGGAAGACAGAAGCAGGATGACTTTGAAATAACTTTATTTATCTTAACAAGTTTACAAAGCACTTTACAAAAAAAAAAAAATACACATGTCTCTTTTCATTAGAGCTGCAAATGAATTACCATTGATTAATCTATCAATTATTGAAATGATTAATCAATTAGTTAATTAAACAACAATATATAAACCATTTGTAGATCATTTTAGATTTAAATAAAAATGTGAAACAGTGACTGTGCAGCTCAAGTGTTTTAGTGTCTTTGGCTTAATCTATCAATCATAGAAATTATTAATTGTTTGCTTCATAAAATGGTGTAAAATGTTGATCACTGTTTCCCACAGCTGAAGATTAAACCTAAAATGTATTTTTTTTGTCCAGACCAACATTCCACAACCCAAAGATCATCAGTTTACAATTATAGAAGACAAAAATACAGAAAATAATCATATTTGAGAAGCTTTTGAAGGGCGACACGGTGGGCCAGGGGTTAGCAAGGTCGCAGGTTCAAGACCTCCTTGGTCCTGGGTCTGGGACCTTTCTGTGTGGAGTTTGCATGTTCTCCCCGTGTCTGTGTGGGTTTTCACCGGGTACTCCGGCTTCCTCCCACAGTCCAAAAACATGCTGAGGTTAATTGGAGACTCTAAATTGCCTGTAGGTGTGAGTGTGTGTGTGAATGGTGTGTGTGCCCCATGATTGGCTGGTGACCATCTGGGGTGTATCCCTGCCTCTCACCGTAATGCGCTGGGATTGTGACCCTAATGAGGAATAAGCGGGTATAGAAGATGAAATGAGAAGCTTTGAATTTGAACATTTTATTCTCAAAAATGACTAAAATTCATGAATCAACTATCAAAATAATTAGTGATTCAGTAATAGTTGACAATCTATTAATGGACTAATCAACTTTTTTTCTTGGTTATGGTCAAATGAAAAAATATGGGATTAAAGAGTAAAAAAAACAAATAAAACTTAGACAAAATGTCAATAGTATAATCTTTTTTGTCCTTAAAACAAGTTTAAATTGACTAAAATCAAGAAAAAAAAACTTTAGAATAAAGTAAAGCTAGATAAAATAAAAAAATAATACAAAATATAAAAGTGTGTATATTTATATATAATGACAAAAATATGAGATAAAAAGTCAAGTAAGATTTTAAAATAAAAAAAATACAAAATACAAAACATATTAAAAAACTCTATATGGTGTAAAATGTCATTTCCTGTTTCCCAAAGATTTGTCCTGAGCAACAGTCCACAACCCAAAGATCATCAGTTTATTATTAGAGAAGACTGAAGTAATCAAAAATGGTCAGATTTGTGAAGCTGTAACCTGAGAATTTGGACATTTCCTTCTTAAAAATAACTCTACTCCATTAATAAATTATCTAAATAATTGGCAATTGATGTAATAGTTGGCAGCTAATGGATTAATCGCTTTAATTATCGCTGAATACCCAGAATACTGCAGAAACGGGTCCTTTAAGACACTTTATAAATTGTGAACTGGTCCTTTAAATTCACGTGGAACCAAATCCCGCAAAATACATTTGACGTGATGTCAGCAAATTTCTCATCTTCTCACAACATGGCGGTGGTTTTCTATAAAACATTGTGGGTGTAAATTATCAGAAACATCTTGTACGGCAGCAGGAGCTCGTTTGAAGTGTCGGCACCTTGCGCACAGCAGCTCCATCGTGTCCGCGTGCTCGCGCTCCTGCAGACACCTGCAGCCCTCACAACTGGGTCAACCTCGGCCCACGTGGTCTCTGTTTTTTACTCACCGATGTCTCCGAAGAAATATGGCTGCTGAGCGTCTCCCGCGTCCATCATCCGTCCGTTTCACCACAGAGAAACCGCAGAAAACGGCGAGACACGCGCTGTTTGTAAACAGCCGCGTCTTCACAGTGTTTACGTTCGGCGGGGGGTGACGTCAAGCACTCGGAACTCGACTTGCATGCTGGGAAGTGTAGTAGATGATCTGCGTCTCGACAAACTGCAATGAAGTCAGACATTATCCAGCCGCCTTCAAAACGCTTCAAAGCAGAATAAAAAGGAAGTCACACATATACGTGTGTGTGTGTGTGTGTGTGTGTGTGTATATATATATATATATATATATATATATATATATATATATATATATATATATATATATATAGTGGCGATTTGTGATCTTTCAAACAGGGGAAGTTCATATTTGCCGTACATCATAAACGTGCTGTACATCATAAACGTGGAACTTGGGATGTTAACAGACATCCCAAGTTCCACAGTCATTTCAGGGAGATGTTTGTCGTCTATCAAGATGTTTACTGGAACTTCTGGGAGACTTGGCCCATTGTTCGCATTGTTTGCTATTATGATGCTAGCTGCTCACTCAGACCTAGCCGAGTATGATTGCAATATCGAACAAACGGTAATTAAAACTAGAACAACAATAACAATAAGAACAAGGAAACTTTAATATTTATAGAACAATGAAACACGTGAGTGTGATTTATTTAGTGTAAGAGTGAATTATTTCACTCTGGAAAGGCCAACAAATCTCTAGCAGTCTCTGTCATTTGACAAACAGAGACTATTTGTCTGAATATCATGCAGCTGAGGTGACGTCATGCAGACGTCCCAAGTCTCCCAGAAGTTGAGTGGCTCCGTGATGCCCGCGAGTCGGGTAAAATATCCCGGATTTTATACTATGCGAGTGTTTTTTATATATAAATATGCAATGCGAGTGAGAGCGTGCAGGCAAAACGAGTAACTCGTGCATTATACGTGGATCGCTTCGATTCGATTACGCAGGCACACGAGAGGGCACACGAGAGAGACGCGATCGATAAACATCTCCCTGAAATGACTTTGGAATCTGGGGTGTCTGCGTTATATATTTTTGAAACCTGTCAGTCAAACTTCATTCTGGTTTTCCTCCAATCATCATGCATCACCACTACATTCTGATTTTCATCCAATCAGCATGCGGACGCTCAGCGTCCAGGCCCCGCCCACACTCCATTGACTACCAGAGACCCTCAGCGTCCGGGCGGACTCTAATTTTCAGCATTTATCCAATGGGCGCCGAGTGTGGAGGCGATGAAAAAAAGCCCCATTTACTCTCAGAGACGCTCAGCATCTATGGGGAAATGCATTGACCAGAGACCAGGAAGCGGTATGGGAATGTATGGACATGTCATTTATTTATTTATGTTAAGTAGCTGATTCTGAAAGAACTCGTCTTCAAGATGAACATGTTCTAACAGATTTATAGTCAATAAAATGTTAATACAGCTGCACACATTTGGCCATTTATTTTTTGACAGGGCTTAATGACATTTCACACATAGATGTACAAAAATGTATAACTGTACTTATTTTAGGCAATTAAACAATAATATTTTCTCATTATCTGGATGACAAATATCTTTTTACTAGCTTCAATCAAGTTTTTACATGGCAGAATCAAGACATTTCCAATCCCAGACATTAATTGCAACCATAATTACATAATTATCAAATCTCCTAAATATTATTTGTGTAGCTGTGTTATTATTAGTTTTGTCTAAGAATATGTGTTGTGATGGACATGACATATGGTGGAAAAGACAGCACATGTTGGAAATGACATGTGACACAAAACATTGTTGAACTTTAATTGTCCTTAACATTAAGTGACATTATTTTTTCATTTAATGTTGTTTAAAAGTAAAAAAAAAATGCACATTAATCAGATGGCATAACATTGCTCCTTTTTTGTGCTGAAACCTTGCAGTCAGGGCTCTCCCTGTACATGCATTGCTTTGATGGACCTGCATGCCACAGACTCAATTAGGTCATTGAGATGGGCACTTTTTACCAAGAAGAGAAAATAAAACAATAACATGAACCTAATTGTCTGTTGGGTTACATAAGTAAGATAAAATGGATTTTAACTTCTTAACATTCACACAAAAAATCTATATGAATGAGTTGAACAGTGGAGAAGATACATTACACGTTTTCCACATTCTGTTCGCATCATTATCTACAAATATTATTTTTCAATTTTACAATTTACATTTCGTTTATCAGATGGTTTTACTCATGATGTACATTAGAGAGAACATGAGTAACTATCCTGATGCTAAGTTCCAGTCTGGCAGGACCTGTAGGAGCCAACTGGAAGCTCAGAGGCAGCATATCTGTAAAGTGCTGACGTTAGAAACATCCGGGCTCAACTGTTGAGTTTGACGTCAGTCAACAGATCCTGACTGGTTCAAATCAATCATCAGGATACAGCTGAGTAATCACCATCTGGTGGGTGAAGAAGAAACAACAGAGGTCCTGGATCAGGGTTTAGACTCTTTATCATCTGTCAGTCAGTGATGCAGCACCTCAGTATAAAGAGCAGCAGGGACCTCAGTCCTGTTCAGACCAGAAGTGGAACTGCTGTGCAGCTGTGAGTTGCTTCCTTTCAGCTCTCATGGTAACATGTTGGCGTGAACACACTGAGCTCCCTGCACACACTTTTAATATCATGTGTGTTTACCATGCAGAGGGAATAAACTGCTGAGTCATGAAAACGACATCCCTGCAGAAACAGAGACATTGATGCCTCAGTTAACTGATGGTCTTACTTACTGTTGACTACAGTGGCCCTGAAGTGTAAATCACAACAGCAAATCAGAAGACAAAGCAGCAAAAGAAAAAACACAACAACATTAACCAAATCAGAAGAGGTAGGTTCCTACAAGTGACATGAATTGTTACTGATTGGACGGAGGAAGGGTTAGAATGAATGGTTAGTTCTGGAGATACTGAATTTGTGCTTTAATACTAACCATGTTTAATACAAAATTGTTGAAACCAGCCCAGACTGACTCCAACTCTCTACTTACTCCAGTTTCTCCAGTCTATAATCCGGACTTTTCTGAAGGTCAGACAACATCATCATGTGTGAAGACCACATGCTATTTCCTCCCAGATTCAGCTCTCTCAGATAGGACGGGTTAGCCTTTAGAGCTGAGGCCAGAGCACCAAAGCTGATCTCTGAAAGGCAGCAGCTCCACAAGCTGAATAAAGAATAAATATTGTCACTTTAGAAAACAAAATTATTCAGTGTTTCATGATGTGTTCAGAGCTGAAAACAGTTTTAGATTATGACTTTCTGTTTATGCTTTGTTAAATCAACTATTTTTTTCTTACACTGCACTTTGATTTGTATTCTGTTAATTTACTTGTCCTATTGTATACTGGCTTATTTTAATTGTCTTTTTGACTTTTTATTATTGCTTTTAATATTTGATGTAAAGCACCTTAAATTAGCTTCTTGTTAAAATATACTATACACATGCATGTGTCTTGCCACAGCACAGAAATAAAAATGGTGTCTGACCTCAGCTTTTCCAGTCTACATTGTGGATTCTCCAGAAAACCACACAGCAGCTTCACTCCTAAATCCTGCAGTCTGTTGTAACTGAGATACAGATGTCTCAGATGGGATGGGTTGGACATCAGAGCTGAAGCGAGAGCGTCACAGCTGATCTCTGTCAACCTGCAGTCCCTCAATCTGAATAAAGAATAAAAAATGTCATTTTAGAAGTTGTTTCGTGAAATCAATAAATAGTCACTTTAGAAGGCAAAGTTCCTGCTTGTCTCAATCAGTGTTTAATGGTATGTTCAGGGCTAAAGAAAGTTTAGAATGTAGAAGTTTAGAAGGTGTAAACTCCAAACAGCTGAACTCAACAGGATGCAGGTTAAAACGGTCAAACAGTGAAAAAGAACTCTCATTAATATTAATGGAAACATCAATAAAGGCAAAGTGACTTTGCCTCTTAAACTCTGCAACTCCACCATTGACTCCATCTATATCATGTTGTTCAGCAAACAAGTCAAAATGCAAAAACATTCATACATGACACATCTATGTGTTTCAGGTCTACATGTGTAAAAACCAGGATCCAAGACAGAAATCTTCATGTTGTCATGGACTCAGATCTGAATCAGCCATATTAAAGCTATCAAAAAGTCAACTTGCTATCAGCCTATTGTGCCCACAGAGGTAATTATGGACTAGCATTGTGCTTTGTGTGACAAAAAGTGTCGTCAGCTCTGCATGACCCAGTGAAATTCCAAGGTATATGGGGGCCCTAGGCGAAAGGGGGACCTGAGGCCCCTTGGTTAGTGATTCAGGCATTGGAGGCAGTGTCAGCCTGACTTTTTATGCTCACATCACAAGCTACTTCTAAAGATGGTGATGATAAAAGCTAAGCCACCATTCCTGAAACGAAGTTGTAAACATTTTTGAAATTTAGATAACCACAATAATAGAGAATGGGAGAATTTGGCTTTCTGTATCCTATGTATATAGCACATATTAAAATGTATGCATGAAAACATTTACATAAACTGCTTTTGTTAGCACTGTCTACAAGGAACTGCAAGCTATGTTTTCTATGTTATTGCTATTACCCTGCAAAATATACCCTTGGTAGCACAAGTATTCATGACTGTGTACTATGCAGCCCCTCCAGTTTCAGCAATATATTGCACATTTGATGCAGCATATTTCGTAATATGTTGTATAAGGTTTTTAAAATAAACCCGAAATGCCACCCAACCTTTCTGTGAATAAATCCCACTTGCCACCATTTACGTCTGCTAGTGGCCAAGCTGATCAGTATCCCTCAGTTTTACATTAAACTGGGGGGATTTGTTTTCAACAACGTTGCTGTGTCTTCTCTCAGTGCACTGATTTGCAGTGCACTCCAAATCAGTGCACGGACTAGTGCAGTATGCAAAATTTAAGACGGTAATACTGTCCCAAATCAAGTTGTGTGTTTTTTTGTGTTACAATAAGTGTTTTCTCAAGACATTTACACCGGTATCAGCTCTGTAGGTGTCCTTCTCACTTCATCTGCCTCCATTATTGCTATGTAACTTATGTAGTTAATAGGTTCCACTACGTTGCTATTGTTCTGCCATTAAGGGACATCATATAAATGTTGTGCCCCGACTCTAGAACTTAATAACGAAGCTGGATAAAAGGATAAATAATATATTAATATAATAATAATTATTATTATACAGATAATTATTGATTCTTTTCAATAGAAAATGCCATTTGAACAATTAGTGCAAGACACTACATTTTAGCAGTGCCACAAGTGAGGCAGGCACGACACACCCACCTTACAGGTGTCCTTGAAATGTGGATCCAACAGCAGCTGCAGCTAATCCAGAACACTGCTGCTCAAGTCCTCACTAAGACCAAGAAGGTGGATCACATCACTCCAGTTCTTTACAGTGACTTCCTGTCTGCCAAATTGATTTATAAACACTGCTGTTGGTTTGTAAAGCTCTGAATAGTCTCTATATTTCTTATTTGCCATCATGAAGCATCCAGACCTCTCAGGTGGTCTGGGATCAGGTCTGCTTTCTGTTCCCAGAGTCTAAACTAAACCTGGAAAAGCAGTGTTCAGTTTTATCTCCACATATCTAGACACAGTCCCAGAAAGCTGCAAGTCTGCTGCAACTCTCAAGGTTTGACTGAGAAATTTTCATTTTCCCGTTGTCTATTGTTAGGTCAAACAATTATTTGTTTCTTACCATTATAATTTTTTATTCAGGTAATTTACTTGTCCTATTATATACTGGCTGGTTTTCATTTTCTTATCTTTTATTTAAATTAAATAAATAAAGACTGAATATCATTTCCTTTGCACCTTTTCTTAATGATTTTATTATTTTATGTAAAGCACTTGAAATTACCTTGTTGTTAAAATGTACCATACACATACACATGTCTTGCCATAGCATAGAAGTACAAGTGGTGTCTAACCTCAGCTTTTCCAGTCTACAGTGTGGATTCTCCAGAAAACCACACAGCAGCTTCACTCCTGAATCCTGCACTCTGTTGGAACTCAGATGCAGATCTCTCAGATAGGATGGGTTGGACTTCAGTGCTGCAGCTAGAGCATCACAGCTGATCTCTGTTAACCTGCATTTCCCCAAACTGAGTAATGCATAAAATTGTCATTTTAGAAGTTTCTTCTTGAAATCAATAAATAATAAAAAATAAAGAATAATAAAGTATATTATTTTCTTTTAAAAATCAATATTAATGATAACATCAAAAAAGACATAGTGACTTCACTTCTAAGACCTGCACCACCTGTAAAGGCCTTATCCTGATGCAAATTTAAAAGCATAAACCCTACATCATGAAGCATCCTCTCAGGTGGTCTGAGGTTAGATCGGAGGGAGCTTTCAGTCTCTCCACACATCTGAACAAAGTCCCATAAAACTGCAGCTATACATTCTTTTTAATCAAGATTGCTTTTAATATTTTGTAAATAAACATGAATGTGCCTTCTCATGCCTCAGCATGGAAGTAAAAATGGTGTCCTACCTCAGAGTCGCCAGTTTACAGTGTGGACTCTCCAGAAAACCACACAGCGCTTTCACACCTGAATCATGCAGCCTGTTGTTGTCTAGATCCAGCCATCTCAGATGGGAAGGGTTGGACTTTAGAGCTGAGGCCAGAGTGTCACAGCTGATCTCTGACAACCTGCATCTCCACAATCTGAGTCAAGAATAAATGATGTTACGTTGGAAGACAAAGTTGCTGCCTTAAATCATTCATTGTCTTCATTGGTTGACCTTGACTACAGGAACCAGGTTTCTCTAATCCCTGCCTAAACCGGATTACAGGAAAAAAAATATTATTTACAGATTTGTGTCTGTCAGATCATATAATCTCTCATATATATATATATATATATACTATCAGAGCTGTAGTCTGTGAACTAACCTCAGAATCTCCAGTCTACAGTTTGGACTCTGCAGTCCAGAACACAGAAGCTTCACTCCTGAATCCAACATGTTGTTGAAGCTCAGGTCCAGCTCTCTCAGATGGGAGGGGTTGGACTTCAGAGCTGAGGCCAAAACTTCACAGCAAGTGTCAGAGAGATCACAGCTACAAAGTCTGTCAGGAAACATAGCACACAAATATATTATCTTCATGCATGTGATGATGAATGATGATGAATTAATTTTACTAATATATATTTGTTTTAATTTTTAGATGTGCATGATGTTTAGTTTTTAACATTCGTATAATGTTAATCACATCTGGGCTTGCAGGCTGTCACCTGTCCCACATCTTCTGCAGGATCTTCAACCTCTCCTTGGTCCAAGCAATCATCTCCCCTTCCTGAAGTTAGCCACAATAATCCCCATCCTGAAGAAGTCACCTATAGCCAGAATCAATGACCCGATAATTCTGATGTGCTTTGAGAGACTGGTTCTCGAGCACATCTAGGACTGTTTCCCCCCACACCTGACCCCCACCAGATGAAGAGATCTATGGAGGACACCATGTTGAGTCAACTGAAACAGCAGCAGAGCTATGCAAGACTGCTCTTTGTAGACTACAGCTCAGGATTTAAGAACATCCTCCCATTCATTCTGGTCACAAAGCTGCACAATCTCAGCCTCCTCCCTCTCACATGCACCTGGATGAAGGACTTTCTGATCAACAGGCCCCAGACTGTGACACTCAGCCCTCACTTTTCCTAAACACATAAACTGAGCATCATCTTATGACAGGACTGTATACTGAGCTCCCTCTTGTACTCTTGTACTCCCTCTTGCACTCATGACTGCAGTCCAGCCCAACATGAATGTCAAATTTGCTGACAACATCACAGTGATTGGGATGATCTTGAATAGAGATGAGAGCCTACAGAGAGGAGGTTCAGAGATTCATGACCCGGTGCCCAGTAAACAATCTGGCTCTGACCACCATTAAGTGGAGATCATTGGGGACTTCAGGAGGAATCAAAATGACAACCTCCCCTCCCTCCACCTCACATGAACCTGGAGAGTGTCAACAGTTCCTGGGAGCCCAGACCTCCAATGACCTCACCTGGACAAAAAACACCTTAGCCATCATTAATAAGGCTCAGTAGTGCCTGCCCTTCCTGAGAGTCCTCAAGAAGAACAACCTGGACTGGAAGCTGCTGCTGGCTTTCTACCACTCCTCCATCAAGAGCCTGCCCTTCATATGACTGGCTGATGGACTTATACACTATCCAGTGCATTCTCTTGACCCTGTAAAATACAATGACCTGTGCAATATAATCATCCTGTGCAATGTAAATCCTGCAATCCTGTGTAATATAGATTATTCATATTTATACCCATACATAGCAGAACACTTGTACATTGCATTGCACATTACATATTGTACATTGTACATTGTATTCTATACATATTTTTCCATTTTCTATTTCACTGATTCTGACTTACATAGCCTTTCTGCAGTTCCTCACAGCTGGAATCAGTCTCCATCGTCCCTCCTGTGATGTTTTGTAAATCTTCAGGTCAAACTTATCCAAAACCTCTGACATCTGCAGCATGTGGGCCAGAGCTGAGCAGTGGATCACAGAGAGGAACTTTGATCTGGTCTCTGACTTCAGGAACTCTTGGATCTCCTCATGCACTGTGCGGTCATTCAGCTCCATTAGACAGTGGAAGATGTTGATGCTTCTGTCAGGAGAGATATCCTCAGTGTTCATCTTCTTCAGGTTGTTGATGACTCTCTGGATGGTATCTGGACTGTTCTCTATGTGACCCAACAGGCCTCCTAAGAGCTTCTGGTTGGACTCCAGACAGAGGCCATGAAGGAAGCGAACAAACAGGTCCAGGTGGCCATTTTCACTTCTGAGAGATTTTTTCATGGTGTCTAACAGGAAGACATCTAGAGATGAGTAATGGTTATCATCTCCGTTGTCATCAATGTGATGATCATCATCAACAGCATCAGCATCATCAACAGCATTGTCAACAGCATCATCATCGTCATCAGACCTGTCATTTTTTCTGACACATGAAAACACTTTCTTGAGGAGATTCTTTGGTTTTGGTTCGCTGTGTTTGCGTTCCTTTCCCTGGACATCCTTCAGTACCTCTGTGGCCCTGTCTTTGTTTGCTTTTGGTTTTGGTTCCCTGTGTATGTAATTTTTTCCCAGGAAGTTCACCAGTACCTCTGTGTTCCTGTTGTTGTAGCTGTGTTCTATGTAGGTTGCGGCCAGAAACTCCTGAACACTCAGATGCACAAAGCTATAGACGGTTTTCTTGAAGATCACATTCTCTCTTTTGAAGATCTCTGTACAAAGTCCTGAGCACACAGAGGCCTCTGTGACATCCAGTCCACATTGCTCCAGATCTTCTTGGTAGAACATGATGTTTCCTTTCTCCATCTGCTCAAAAGCCAGTCTCCCCAGCTTCAGAAGGACTTCCCTGTCAGCCTCTGTCAGTTCCTGTAGATTCGTCTCATGTCCTGCATCATACTTATGCTTCTTCCTCTTTGTCTGGAGCATCAGGAAATGTGAGTACATGTCAGTCAGGGTTTGAGGAAGCTCTACACTCTGGTCTGTAATCAACATGTGCTTCAGAACTCTAGAAGTGATCCAGCAGAAGACTGGGATGTGACACATGATGTTGAGGCTCCTGGAAGTCTTAATGTGTGAGATGATTCTACTGGACAGCTCTTCTTCACTGAATCTCTTCCTGAAGTACTCGTCCTTCTGTTCATCAGTGAAGCCTCGTATTTCTGTGACCCTGTCAACATATCTTAGAGGGATCTGATTAGCTCCTGCAGGTCGGGAAGTTATCCAGATGAGACAAAAAGGAAGCAGATTTCCTTTAATGAGGTTTGTCAGAAGTAGGTTGACTGATGACTCCTTTGTAACATTAGACACAACCTTATTGTTCTCAAAATCTAGTGAGAGTCTGCTTTCATCCAAGCCATCAAAGATGAACAAAACCTTACAGCCAGGGTCATTGAGCTGCTCTGCTGTGAGCTTTTGTAAAGTCGGATGGAAATCGTGGATCAGCTTGAGAAGACTGTACCGCTCATCTTTGATCAAGTTCAGCTCCCTGAATGAAAGTGGAATCAGTAAACTGATATCTTGGTTTTCCTTCCCCTCTGCCCAGTCCAGAGTGAACTTAAGCACTGAGAAGGTTTTTCCAATGCCAGCAACGCCACTCGTCAGAGCAACTTTGATGATGTATTCATCTTTGCCAGGTAAGACTTTAAAAATCTTTTGACACTCGATCAGAATGTCATGAGGGCTCTTCATCTTGAAAGCTGTCTCAAGCTTCTTCATCTCATGTGTGATATTATCCTCTTCACTCTGTACCTCTGTGAGGTAGAGAGCAGTGAAGGCCTTGTTGAGGAGGATCCTTAATCCCGTGTCATCAGTTCCTTCGCTCACTTTTTGACATTCCCTTGTCAGTGCGATCTTATAGATCTTATATACCAGTTTAGATGAAATTTTCAACTGACCATCATCTGTCAAAAGAAAAGAAAACTATAGATCTGAACATCAGCATGTTTCATGCACTTATGTAACCAGGCTACTCAGAGAACCCAGGATTAAATACGAGGATGAATCACTCTGAATAATTATTCTTATATTAAGCTGCTCCACTTTAAGTATGTGTTATGTGCATTGCAGAGAAATTGAGAAATGACCAGATTTACTGTGGGCCTCAGGTCATAGTTATATCTGCATCATCAAATTATTATTTAGTCTGACTTCTAACACATTCACATTCATACCTGGAACTGCTAGTATAACCACAGTCTGACCTGCTGTAACTGAGCAGTTGGGGTTCAGGGTCTCATTCAGTGGTGGTATTGAGGAAGGGACAAGTCCAGGTTTATCCTGCTGGTCCAAGAATTGAATCGAAAACCTTCTGGCCATCAGCTCATTTCTCTAACCGTTGGGCCACCATTGCCCTCTCTATGTTGAAGCAAATATCCTAAAGAATTAAAAAAAGTGGAATTGACCAAATCCTTACCAGCTGGGCAACACAGTGGCTCAGTGGTTTTCACTGTCACCTCACTGGAGGAAGTTCCTGCCTTTGGATCCCAACTGTCTGAGGTCTTGCCCATGGTTTTGTGGGTTCCTGCTGCATGCTCCAGTTTCCTCCAGTTTCCATGTTTGCTGTCCACTGGCAAGCAGGTCTGGAGTTTTTCCCAGGCTGCTGCACTGTGGCTGCTTGCTGCTTCTGGTTTATAGGACGTGTCAGATTTAGAGGGTCAGTTCTGTTTTCAGTATACAAGAGTGCTGAGAAATGACAATACAGAAACCTTAACCTGAAATGATGATGAATACAAAGACAGTCTGTTTATCCTCACAGATCTGCTGTCATGCTTGTTTCTTCCTGCTACTAACCTTCTGCTCCTGAGCCCATGTTTAACATCTGCACCAGATCGTTCCTGTGCATCTTCGTTAAAATGCTCTTCATCACCTCCACAGCTCCGGCAAATCCATATTTCTGCACCATCAGATCCACCACATCCTGCCTTTCTGCCTTTGACAGCTGGCTCACTGTGATTGGGGGGATGTCGCCCACTTTTTCTTTCTTCAGGTGCCACTTGAAGGTTTTAAAATCATAATCTTTGCAATCATTCAGAATGTCAAGGAGGTGTCTGTCCTCCATCTTGTCTGTTAAAATCAGAGAACATTGATGAGAGTTGTCTTTCTGTGTCTGTCAGTAGAAACTCATTCTGTGATTTCACTGGACAAAAAGTGGACACAGTTATTTTAGTGTCAGAGAAAAGCAAATCAAATGGGTCTGTGAAGACACAGAAAGCAGGTAAACAGGAAACAATGTTTGAAGACGTCAACACTATGAGCTCATATGTTTCTGACAGTTTAGTCAAATAAACAATGAGAAAAAAAACATCAGATTGATCAATAATGACACTGATTATTATTTGTGGTTCTGATATTAACATAAACCTTGTTCAACACACTGTTGACAGTGAGTCTGATCTGACTCATACATTCACTTCCTGTTTCACTGTCTCATCCTGTTTTTAACCATGTTGCTCCTTAAACCCTTGAAAGACAACAAATCACATTAAACATAGGGTTTAGTGTGATTTGGTGTCATTGATTTGTTTCACCACATTCTTTTACTTTAAAAACAAAGTCTCACTGACTTGCTGTAAATGAAAAATGCGTTAATTAGATTAATTAATTACGACAATTAACAGTACTTCAGGAAAGACACAGACAATAAATTTATCAAAGTGTACTATAATCCAACCATTAATGAAAGATATGACTCACCCAGTGTTTTCACCTTTTAGTACCGGCTCAGCTTCATTAGAACTTTGACGATGGTGATACCAAAAAGTACCAGGTTCTGGTGCCTGACATTATCCATTACTTTTGCCTGATGGAAAACTGAGTAAATAAATCAATAATCCTGATTGAACTCATAACAAAAGATTCACAGCAAATAAATAGTACGAGAGGAAGTATTACAACAGGAGGTTCTCTTAAAGCTTCTTTTAATTCTGCTTCTCGTTTTAAACAGGAAGTACAAAGTAGAATTTGTATTAATTTATATATAACATTCTGTAAATAGTGTGAAGACCTTGAACATAAACAGTGATATAAACACTCACCCTGCTCATACGTCCTCTTTACTGCTTTACTGCCACTGTTGGAACTGATTGAATAAGCCACTTCTAATGTTTCCTCCCATTACAGCTGCTGCTCCTCCTCTTCTACAGCTCTGTGGAACAGTGGACATTTGGCACAATATTGTTTTTGGCAGGCATTTTTGATTTAGTCATAGTCTGTTGGACAAAAATGCTTATTAGTCTTAGTTACATTTTAGTCATTTATATCCTATATAGATAGATATATTCTAGATTTAGTTGACGAAAACTTGAATGGATTAAGTTTAGTTTTAGTCAAAAAAGACAAAAGGTTTTAATCCAGTTTTAGTCATTAGTTTGTCATATTTCTTTAAATAAATAAATTAGGCCAACAATACTAAACACTGGAATCAAAGTCAACATTGTGTAACTTAATATTATAACAGTTATCTTGCCTAACCCTTAGCAGATTGATAGCACTCTAGCTTCAATGCAATACTGACATTCTTTTGACAAATATTTGAATATGGACCACTTCCTCTGTGGTCTTGGTTTCTCTTCCCGTATTCCTATGCCCGTATTACCACGGGCAATGTAATCTGCGTTGCTTGGAAACACTTGAATTTGTTCATCACTGTTTTCAAGAAGTGCTTCTGATGCAACTGTTGAGTCAAGGAAACATGCAGCAACAGTGAGAGGTGAGAACTTAGTGTTAGTATGATAAAATAGGCACCTGAACCTCTGGGTCTTAGTTTAAATTCATCTTCTTTGCCAGGGAACATAGTCCTTGAACCTAAAATCCTGGGCATTGGTAAGTCAGACAGGTGAATGTGTAGGTCCACCTGTGCAGGCACCACAAGAGATAAGGACTGTGTGTTGATCTGGAGCATCTTTGTATGCTCAGCAAAGGGGTAAGCCACTCACTGACAGCAGTCAGCTTCTGCCACTCACTTGTAGCCGATAGCCCCAGTTCATTTCCTCAGCAAAATTTACAATCAAACCCTGGATTTCTAGAAGTCTGGAGATCATGCGATATGTGCTGGACTACCTAGTGGGGCAGTCTTTGGGGCTATGTCAGCATTAACTGACACTTTCAGCAATAGTTCCGCTGCATTCAATGACTTGCAGAAGAGCTTCACAGCACCCGGCCTTGTCCAATAGTCAACCGACATTTGGTTCTTTCTGGATTATGTTCACCACAAGTTGCAGTGTGCACAATGGAGGGAGTCCTCTTTATGGTTCCATAGCTATATAGAAACACTAAAATACAGGAAAGGAAAAAATGTGTTATTTGTAAATTTAGTCAAATGACTGGCAGAGGCTTCTGATGGGGGCAGCACTCCTTACTCTCAAACCACTGGTGAAGGTTCCAAGAACAGAGAAGCATGTCGTATGTTGTGCAGATGGGGAAGCGAACTCTTGCCTGTGGGATCTTCCACATGTCTGCCCACCTGTCATTTCACTGAAATACTCCCTCCCAGGTTGTTCAGCTTCCTTCTCTCTTGGTGTTGCAGATGACGATTGTTTGGTCGACCTCAGTTTGGGGATTCCACTTCCTGCCTGTCAGAACCTTGGTGGTTGCATCGCGTACAGTCTGGTCAGTAGAATCAACTCCAGAACAAGCATGGTCTTTTCCTGCTTGTAGCCCAAACTGATCGATTGTAACAGAAGCTGTAGCATCTTTTTCCAGAAAAGGCCTGTTTCAGAGCACCATGGCAGCCCCAACCACTTTTGAATGAATGAGCTGTTTTTTCACCCATCTTACTTGTGGTGGATGAGGGGATCTCACTCATTTTCGGCGGATACATCACCCTCCTGTACAGTATCTTATACTTCCCAGTAGTGATGGTCAAATGAACCTTTTATGAAGCACTTGAGCCAAATGTTTAGAAAATAGGTTCATTACTCAAAGCTTCAGTTACAGTGACCTCTTCCGGAATTTAAGTACCTTTGCATTGAAAAGACTGAATAGCATGTTCTATTGACAAATAAAGACTGATGAATGTGTGTAGTGTTATTAAGGAGGTAGTGCTGCTAAAATATAGCGTATATTGAGTGGGCAGGGGGTGATGGGGAATACTCAAACATTTTCATTAAGGTACATTATTTTTTCCACTATTTTTGGATTGAGACTTTTTTTGTTGTTTTGCTCACAACTTGCTAAACTCACTGCTGAGGCTGGCATGCATAAAATAGTTTTGCAAGCTGAAACAGATGTGGGTACATATGTTGGTTATAAAGGATCGAGGCTCTCAAATTCAAAACTGTTTCAACCTGTCACATGTAAGAACCAAGCATCACCTGAATGCACCGCAAATCAGTCATGTGATTCATTCAGGCAATGAATCAGTTTCTGCTTTGTACGCCATGTCACATCATTTTTTTTTTTGTTTTGCACCAGAGCAAGCTTTAAAGCAGTGGTTTCATAGAATGGAGTTCTATGGAACATGTATTGAAGCTTCAGTGTCACTGCCTTCACTTCCCAGGAAGTTGGCTTTGGTCAATCTTTTCCAGGCCCACCCATACATATGACCATAAGACAGGGACGCTGCATGGCAGAGTTCCAAAATGAAAACCACTGTTGAGCAAATAGAACATTAAGGCTTGTCTCAATTTTGCCAGAAAATGTCCTCTTGATCCTTAAGAGCTCTGGGAAAAATACTCTGTGGTCTGACAAAACAAAAGATGAACTTTAGAAGGTGTTTATCCCATTATGTTGTCCCATTAATGCAAAAAATAATGCTGCATTTCAGAAAAACTCATACCAACAGTAAAAGATTGTGGTGGTAGTGTGATGGTCTGGGGCTGTTTTGCCGTTTCAGGACATGAAGGACTTGCTGTGTTGAATGTAACCATGATTTCTGCTGTCTACCAAAAAATCCTGAAGGAGAAACCAACTTTGATTCTGACAATCACTTTTTCACTCAAGGCCTTGTAGTTTTGGATTTTTATTCTCTATTAATGATAGAAACCTTCATTTAAAAATTGCATTTTTGTGTTCATTTGTGCTATTTAAATTTGTTTGATCTGAAACATTTAAACAATCCAAGAATATATATATAAAAAAGAGACAAAAGGTCAACACAGGTCAGATTTTATCTTTAATTTCATATTTAATTTGTTTAATGTTGCAGAGCCGCTCCTCAGTACTGAAGCTGCTCAACACCGTGACAGTTATTGGATCATAGATCATTAAAGGCTACAGGAGGATGAAGGTGATGTACAACTCATGGTACCGATTGTTGGAGTTGTCCTGTTGCCCCCAGCGTGTGCACACACTCCTCACTGTCTCTGACAGCAGCTGAAACACTGGAGCTCTGTCTCCTCTGAGCTGGACATGTCAATAAATCCTGTCAATGTAAACATGCCAACACCAACATGGCAACATTTAGCATCAGACCTCATTTCCCTGAGTCAGCTCTAACCTCAGCTGATGTTCTTCATCATTACATTTTCACTAGAACCAGTTTCTGTTTTTTTAGAGCAACCCTGTCCTGTCACACCAGAACCTGACCTCTGACCCTCAGATCAGCTGCTATCTCTCTGTCACTCAAACATCATCATTACTGATGAAGGCTTAATACTGAAGCATGAAAGTGACAACATGAACACACACTGACATCCCAACATTGATCAAACACTAACTGGCTCAATGATTATACTGCTATCAGACTGTGTTTGTGTGTTGGGTGACATGACTGGACCGACTCCAACAACCAATCAGAAATCAAGGCAAGAAACAAGCGCTCAAAAGATCTGAGAAGATGAAATTAAAACAGAATGTTATCTTATTAGTAGTTAATAGTTTGTATTTCTGCTGATTTGGGTGTGGGTGTGTGTGTGTGTGTGTGTGTGTTAGTGGCGGTTGATGGTGGCGCTCTGTAACAGGTCCGTCTGTGTTGGGGGTCTGTAAGCTGTCTGGAAGCCTGGTGGGGGGGAGTGGAACTGGCTGGGGGGGGCAGGGTAGTGGGCCCAGCCGGCTCTGTGTGGGCGGGGCTGCTGGCTGCTGTGTGGGCGGGGCTGCTGGCTGCTGTGGGGGCGGGGTTGCCGGCTACCATAGGGCCTGCTGTGTGAGGTGGGGAAAGCATCCATCTCTGTGAAGGACTGTAAGGACTTGAGCCAGTGTGGAGGATTATCATCCTGAAGAGAGTCCAGACTGGAGACTGGGACCCCTGAAGAGACAGTACATACAGGCCTGTAATAACACTGTTTTGGTTATTCCTGCCACCCAGTGACCATGCTGAGTGTGGACAACATCTTACCCGTCCTCCCTGTGATGATGGCTGGATCCTTCCAGCTGGTTCTGCCTTCCCAACACAAACTGTGAGAAACTCTTCCAGAAGGCCCTGGGGCCCCCGAGTGGTTGATGCTGGTTGAGGAGGATGACGATGAAGAGGAGTTAGTCAATCCTCCAAAGTTGATATTGATGTTGGGTAAGAGAGCTCTGAGGCCATCCTGCCACTGCTTCACATTCAGACTCTCTGCACTGCTGCTGGTCTCTGCACCGACACAAGAGAAGAGACTACAGAGATTACTGGTTGTAAACTGTAATTACTAGTTATTACAGTTTACAACCAGTAATAACCAGTACGAACTAGTTATTACATTTTACGAGTAATAACCAGCCAATACAGCTCAGAAATCGGTTATTACACTTTACAACTGATAATAATGTATAAATATAAAAAAATAAATAAATATAATAAGTTATTACTGAACACAACCAGATATACCAGTTTACAACCAGTAATATCTGTTAACAACCAGTTATGTTGATCAATTCATATAATAAAACCAGTGGTGGATGAAGTACTCAGATACTTTTTTTAAGGAAATAAAATATAACACTCTATAATGAGTACATTGATACTTTTGCTGATAATACTTTTACCGTACTTTTACTAAAGTAACATTCTCAATGACTTCCTCCATCACTGCTAAATACTATCATTTATGTTGCAGTGCCACCAAGTGATCAATATGTGAATAGGTTTACCCACAATGCAATGCAGCAACATTATGTCTCACCTGTGGCGGAGGCTCCACCTCCCAGCCCACTGCTGTGGTGTCCTGGCATCACCGTCATGTCCAAAAAGCTGGTGGATGCCGCTGGACTGACCAAGTGCTTCAAATGCACAAAGTTCCTGTGTGAGGAGGCAGATCCAACCCAGGGCTGCCAAGACCCCGAGGAGGAGGAGGAAGAACAGGATGAAGGATGAGCGGGGAAGCAGCTGTAGCCTCCGTGGGGAGGACGCTGACAGGAGGGGCTGGAGGATGGGAGTCCTCCTGGGGGGCCAAAGCCTTTGTGAGGTGCAGAGTTCAGGTGCAGGGGTCTAAAGGAGGCAGGGGACGGTGGAGACGGGGGGCCCGGGGAGCCGTCATCCACACACAGCTCCTTCTCAATTAGATCAGCCAAAGCTGCCCTGGTGACATCGAAGGGGTCAAAGCCCAGGTCGTCTTCCTGCTGCTGATTGGACGAGCCGAAGCCAAACGCTGCCTGCCAGTCTGTGGATGACGACACGGGGATGGTATCTACACACACACACACACACACACACACACACACACACACACACACACAAACACACAAACACACAAACACACACACACAAACACACAAACACACACACACAATATTTCTATTTACAGACTTCTCTGATTTACAGACTGTAATGTGCAAATATGAGTAACTGTCCATTTTCCCTTAAACCTGCTACATACATACACACATACACAAACGTATGTGTTTAGTCTATTTTATGAATGAGAACCAAAAAATGTAATTAAATTATGTTCTTTTTTTATTCACCGTGTCCATGGAAATGGGGAAAAGCAGCTGTATATTTTTCTCCTGCAGAAAAGAGTCTGTTTACTTTTTTCTGAAATTCACTGCAGAACTCAAACATGTTCAGATAAGCTTCATATTTCATAATTTGTGATGCTATTTTATGAATTTCGAATTTTTTGCTGTAACACACAGTTTTTGGGGGGTTTTCTTCATACAAATACACTAAAGTCACTGCCAGATCAGCAGCAGTGAAATGTCCACACAAAATGTTTCACTTCCTTTTGGCTCGTCACACAGAAGATAGAGATGAGTGAACTTGTAGAAAAACATTTTCCAGATGGACACAGGCTCATTACTTTACGTTTTTGAAAACTTGTCAGCAAGATCCCTGTTGTGACCAGCAGCAATGATGACAAACTGAGCTATATTTAGATTACCAAATCCATAATTCCAGTTATTTAGGTGAGAGTAACTTAAAAGTAATGAAATAGTAGTGAAATGCTTCACATTTGAAATACAGTAATAATGTAATGAATTACTTTGAAATGACAATAACAAGTAATAACACATTACAGTTTTGAAGTAACTTGTCCAACTCTGGTGGCCAGTCACCTGAGGTGAAGAGGCTCTGTGGTTCTGGTGCTGTAGGCCACTCAGCGTTGCTGTGGGTGGAGCCAGGGAAGCTGCCCATGCCACTGGGCAGGGGGTTGTGATGTCTGAAGTTACTGTTGTCTGAGAACAGAGACTGGGACTCTGCAGCTTCTGCTTCAAACAGGGAGCGAGTGGAGTGTACAGACACACTGAGGACAGCAGGGGGCGATGGAGAAACGCTGAGCTGCACACAGGAAACAGCTGATCTCATTACTAATACAAACATAGACACAAAGCACAACATGCGTGTTTCAGGTAGAAGATGGTAGTTATGAGCCGTTCTCACCGGGCGAGACGTTTCTCCGTTGCCTATACTGATGATATCTGGCAGTTGGTTGCTGGGGCTGTAAATGACAAGTGATGAGATTTAGCAACAGTCTTTGAGGGATTTGTCCTCAATCAGCACATCATCATGATCCTGGATCTCTAATCAAGTGTTTCAAACTAGTCTTATTAGAACAGGATTTATTACAGGAATCCTGAAGTAAATTTAATACCTTAAGACACGGGAGTCAAACTCAATTTAGTTCATGGGATACATAAAATGCAATTTGATCTCAAATGGGCCAGACCGGTAAAAATAAACAAATGCCAACACCTACACTCTTCCTTTTTATGTAAAGAAAAACGTGGTTACACACTGTAACCATCCTGAACACCGTGGAAAAGAACATGTACTATTCAATGTGTTTTAGGGGTTTCAATTTCTTTTTTGAAATCTATTCATTTTATCCTGTTGTTTTATCCGTGTCTTGATGGGAATGTGCGATTGTGTTGTGAGCCCTGTCAAAGAAAAATGTCTGTCACCATTTGGGACAGAAAATAAATTATTCTAAATATACAAAACAGAAGAGATGACATGAGAAAAAAAAAGTACAATTTCAAGAATACATTGTCTCAATTTTTCCATATTCAGTCAGTCTACCCTTGCAATGTAATTCAAAACATTTAGTCACTGAACAATATTTAGTATTTAAGCAGCAGTGAAGTAATCTCCTGCCTTACAAACCATTTACAAATCAAAACATTTTATCCCTTGAGTCCTCAAAGATTCTCACTGACTTCATATTTCTGTAAAGAAACAAACTGGTCCATTCATTGTCACACTTTGTACAGTCATTAATTAGCCAGATCATGGGCCACATGTTTGACACCCCTGATTTAATACCTTTTTTTTCTTTTCTTTTTTTTAAAATCCTTTCCATACATTTAAAGAGCTCATCACCACTTCAGGTTTTAACCAGTTCCATCAGTGACACACTTTAACTTACATTAACATCACTGCTCTGTGCTGATATTAAACTGTTTTATCTCCACATATGTGAACAAGCTCCCAGAAAACTGCAACTCTTCTTCTTTAAAATCAAGGCTAAATAGGCCCAGCCCATGTAGAGCTCTGACGATGACGATGATGGTGGTGGTTTACCTAGCAAGGTCACAGTTTGAAGAGAACGGGGACAGGCTGAGGTCAGGTTCAGGCCCCTCAGGGGTCAGAAGTTCAGAGTCAGAGCCATTGACCAGCGGCGGACTCTTCCTGTCATCTGGAGACAGGCCGTTGTTCGTCTGCAGCGACAGCAGCCAGACGTCTGTGCCACAGCTGCTGGATCTGTGACAGACAATCACAGTTATCTGGGCTCTGTGGGTCCTGAAGAATCTGATCTGAAATTCATGAAGTCCAGTACCTGTGAGCAGCTTTGCCCTTTGGTTTGTCTCCTGCAGCAGGTGCAGACAGGCAGGTAGGGTTCATTCTGTAAAGGTCCTGCAGCAGTTTCTGTTCGTACTCCTGATGTTTTCCTGCCTGGAAACACAGTGAGTTCAGGGTCTGGGTGTGCTTTAGGGATCAATGAAACATTCTCCTGTCTTACCTGCATCTCCTCTTTAGTGAAACTAGCAGCTTCGTCTCCGAGCTCATGTAGATACATGCAGTCGGGTTTGGGGCACTGTGTGTTCTTTAGGAAGTAGCTGCAGTACTTCGTTGTTCCTAAAGATGCCTGGAAAACACAAATTTGTCAGGTCAGACTGGGACAGCAGCTGGAGAAGCTCAGCACTCTATGTGTCCTGCTTTTCTACCTTCAGCGTCCTGCTGTCCAGCACCACATTGTTGACGCACTGGACAGCTCTGAGGGCATCTTCAGAGCGCAGGTATGTGACGTAGGCACTGGCGCTGGGTCCCTAGAGACAGACAATAAAAACTATGTCTTCAGTTCATGTACTGTTGAATCTTAAAAATTCAAAAGCCCCTCAACAACTTCACTGTATATTAAGAGAGTGATGATACATTTAATTTGCCAATTTATATTTATCTGAATGGCCTTGCTCTCTGTATATTGGTTTCATTTTTCATGTATTGTTATCAGTCATCTATTTTTGATTGTGGATATGAAAGAGCAAATAGGTACTTACCAGCAATACAACATCTGAGGTAAATTATGGTTATAATACATTTAATATATATAGCTTCTCTCTCACACATACATATATATATATATATACACAAATATATATATATATATATACACACACACATATATATATATATACATATACATATACTGTATAAATACACACCTCACTGTGACCTCTGACCTTACCTGTGACCCTGCGTATGACGTGCTGTTGTTGATCACCACTTTGTGAATCTTTCCAAACTTCCCAAAGTATTCTGTCCTCTTTAATACCTGTGAGACACAGACGGGACAAGACAAATGACATCAGAATCATCTTTATTGTTGTTACTGATAAAGAGGATGAAGATGATGAAGGTGGTGCAGCTGTTTATAATGTGCGATATAAAAACATTCATCTGTATTGACAACAAGAAGACTTTTTCCATCATTCTTCTTTTAGTGAACGTAGAGCAGCAGACTGACTCATGTGTGTGCGTGTCTGTGTGAGATCACCTCAGGGTCAGCCAGTCTCTGGGACAGGCCCACTACAAACACCAGATTCCTCTGAACCACCCGGACACTGGCCAGATGTTTGCGGTTCTCTGTGATCTTCTGCTTCTTTTCGTTCTGCTTCTGCTTCTTCTCGTTCTTGATTCTCTGCAATTCCTCCTGAGACAGCGGCTTGTACTCTGCGGGGTCTTCTGGGTAGGGCTTCAGGGCAGGGGTCAAAGGTCAAAGGAGGAAAGTAGTGATAGTGATATTTACAACAGTTTAAAGACAGACTGAGGTCTACCTTTCTGCAGGCAGGACAGAGACCGTTTTCATCCGTCCGGATGCGGGTGCCAGCAGAAGCGGCAGATCTGGTATCCACAGGTGCAAGGGAAGAAGTTGATGTCATCAATCTCCAATGGTTCCAAACACAGCGGGCACTCCATGGAGTCGTCCTTCACCTTGCTGCTCCGGGACATTCTACAGACCCCACACTGTCACAGGACCAGAGGACACACTGAAATAGACGTGGACCTCAGCTCAGCTCCATCATGGAGACCAACATGACACAACATCAACCAACCAAGCTGCTAGAGGATGATTATGTTTCTCCAGCGGTCTTCATTTCATTTACACCTCCTACAATTATAATAGCTGTGTATTATTCATGCTATAGTCAGAGAAGCTACTTAACTCCTCCCAAAGTCTTTTGGTTTCACCAGCAACACTCATGGATTCATCACTCACAGTCCAAAAAATAAAAACTGTGCAGACTGGTCATTATCCAAACCCTGATACACTGTGTAGAGCAGGGGAGTCAAACTCAATTTACTTACTTGCCATATTCAGCACAATTTAATCTTAACTGGATTGAACCAGTAAAAATAAACATAAAAAACACCTACAAATTTCTCCTCCTTTTTATGTAAAAAAAATACATTATTATTATTTAAAGAATTAATTAACTTTCAATTTACAAAACAGGAGAGATGACACAGTTATTTCATATTCAGTCTGAAAAGAAGGTATATTGTTGTTTTTCAATTCAAAACAGTTTGTCACTGAAGAATATTTGGTATTTTAAGCAGCAGGTGAAGTTATCTCCTGTCTTATAAACCATTTACAAATCAAAATCAAAAATATTTTATCCCTTGACCCCTGAAAGATTCTCACTGACTTCACATTTCTGTGAAGAGAAGTGAAGGAACTGGTCCATTTTTGTCTCACTACAGTCATCCAGTGGGTGGGATGGGACCCTATAGTGGTCTTGTTCTGGCCCCCGGGCCGCATGTTTGACACCCCTGGCATGAAGTCTCTGCTGCTACACAGAAGACGGCAGGTTATAACTGTAGAGAGCCAAGCCTGAACAACTCGAACAAAAAGCATAAACACAGAATCAGCTGAAACCAGAGAGAGAAACACCACACATAAAAGGAAGTGTCATGAAGTTGTGGTTTTCTCCGGCAATGACTGACTCATGAATTGTCTTTAGTGACTGTTCATAAAGAAACATGAAGGTGTAGTTCCTTCAGTGGAACGTGTTACTGACACTGAAGAAAACGGCAGAACACCACATACACAAATAACTAAAATTGTCAGATAAATGTAAGAGTGAAGAATAAAGCAGCCTCACATGGAAATACTCAAGTAGAGTACAAGTACCTTCACAAGTACATGAGTAAATGTACTTAGTTACTTTCCTCTACGACCAACATCTATTTATTGAAAGTCAGTGTTTGGCTACACACTGAATAATGTGATAAATATGAATAATGTTAATAATGTGATTATTGTTCACTGAGCAGCTGTGGAACTGGAAACACTGAATGTTCCCCAGAGTGAATTAAAGCCGTGTTTATTGAGATTAGCTATCACATAAATAAACAGTAATTCTTCTAATTAAGCGACTCTTTCATATTAAACAGTGACACTGGTATGGAGGAATAACCGAGGAACCAGCAGCGGTGATGGTGTCATGGGCCCAGGAGGAGTGACACTTCACCGTGGAGCAGGTGACAGGCTAAACTAAGCTAAGCTAAGCTAAGCTAAGCAGCTAAGTAAACCAGCTATGCTAACCGGCTCAAGCTGTGTAGACTCTTCAGGCTCCACACCCAGAGTCTCAACGTTCCTACCTGACATAAGACACAGTCCCCTTTCATTTCGCCCCTACTTTTTGCAAAATGTACTAATCATAAAATTAGAGAATTTACCTTAAAGTCACGTTTGCTGTCCGTCTCGACGGGGCGTTCGTTTTCGTCGTAATGCAGACTTTACAATAAAAAGTGTGTTTTTTATCTCGCGTGTTACCTCAAAACCCTGCTTCGGCTGCCGTATTTCGAGTTTGAGCTGCTCAACAGTGCCCCCACCCCTGATTCACTGTGCAGCAGGTGAAACAAGGAATTACATATCTGAAGCAGGATTTTGAGAGAATCAAAAATTAAAACACACTTCTCGTGAAAGAATCGGGACGGAGGAAAACGGTGGGTTTAAAGTAAAATCTGTTTTATTACGATTGGTGCATGGAGGGAGGAGCAGGAGCGAAATGAACGCAGCCGTATCTCACGTTTAACGGTAAGTCTGAGACTGTCCAGACAGCGGAGCCTCGATAAGGCTTCGCCGCTTAGTTTTGCGAGAGAAACCCGCCAAAGTTCCGTAAAGACGCATTTACGGAATGTGTATGTTGTTAACAAGTTGTGTCTGTTGTTTACAAGTTGTGTGTGTTGTTTATAAGTTGTGTATGATGTTAACAAGTTGTGTACATACAGAGGGTGTCAGGAAGAGGAGTTTACGGCCCTACGCCGGACAACACACAAACACCGAGCCGCCGTGATGACGCTGCCCGGCGGGGGCTTTGACAGCCGGACTCAGGTCCAGATGTTCCGGCCGGACTCGGTGCGGGTGTCCCGGTATGAAGTGATGTTCAGCGGGCAGCTGCAGGCGGGTGGATACTCACACTGCCTGTGGTTCCCGGGGACGCCTCTCCAGGATGACTGCCTGTATGGGACCGGGACCGGAACCGTTTCTCTGCGGGATTAACGTCACCTACTGACTCCACAAACCGCCATCTTACCGAGAACGGACAGAACCGACAGAACCGTCAGAAAAGACAACTGTAAACTCAGTGAGTCGGCGCATATCGTCGAGATCTCGCACAGATGGACTTATGGGTATTGCAGGTTTTTCCCGGCCGGCGCGTCACAGAGGTAGGACACTCTCGCCGCTGTTGTCTAATGGAACAATGCGTCGATGCGGCCGCCATCTTGTGTCGGGGGAAGCAGAGCATCCACAATTAATATCATCGCGATTTGGTTAAATAACTTTTAATATTAATGCCGAGATCGAATTATTTTATCAACTGAAGTGAAGCCAACTGAACTTACTCTGTAAACATTATTTTGTTTGTCAAAATACATCTGCAACAACAACTATAAAGTTTACACTCAGAACCTACTGTAATTTATTGTATAAGTAATTTAATGTTTTTCTTAAATGAACTAAGTGTTAATATTAAGAATTAGATTATATAGAGCAGTGATGCAATATTATACTATTATGGTGTCCACACAACAAGGAACATGCATTCCAACAGTAAAAATGTATTGTTACACAAGATATATTATAATATATATATATATTATATATATATATTATAGAGAGGAGAGAGAGAGAGAGAGAGAGATGAGAGGAGAGAGAGAGAGAGAGAGAGAGAGAGAGAGAGAGAGGAGAGAGAGAGAGAGAAGAGAGAGAGAGAGGAGAGAGAGAGAGAGAGGAGAGAGAGAGAGAGAGAGAGAGAGAGAGAGAGAGAGAGAGAGAGAGAGAGAGAGAAATTCATGTAAAAAAATTCAAGTATTCATATGAAATAATTAACTGAGAAATACCCAGAGAAAATGTATTTTTAATTACTTGGTTGAAATCTAAAAACTGAATTATACAAACAATCATTTCAAATGCACAGGACAAACAACAAAGAAACAAAAAGCAACACATATTAGTAAAAAGAGATTTATATATAACAATTAACAAAAGAGGACTGAAAATAAAATGTTTGACATATTTAGAATTAAACTGTTTTACATATTCTGCAGATATAATACTGCAGTTATGAACCAATGTTTCAAAATAATTTTTAATTTCCAAATAAAATACAATCAAAAATAGTGATAGATTTAAATTGTATTTGAAACGTCATGTTTAGAGCATCATTATGACCAGAAGATGGAGACATTTCCTTTAAATAAATCCAGGTTATAAACAGAAACAGATCAGATGATATATTCATTACTCTGTAAACAGGGTTTATTATTCTACAGTGCTCAGCAGTACCAAACCCAAAGATAATTGCATCAAATATGGTATATTAATAGAAGAAATATATATTGATTCTATATATTCATTCTTTTTATTTGAAAATGTAACCCTTTTAATGGATAGTTTTTTTTTAATGTACCACAAGCAGTAAGTGACCTGTAGCCCATATAAACACACAGACACACAACCCTAATGAAGGCTTAAAGTTGTACTTGTAACTAGAGAAAAATGGCTTGATCATCTTACAATATAATGTATAATTTTTAAGCCTTGGCTTCAGTTTGAAAGTCCTAATGTATGATTGGTTTTAATTGGATTCAATAGGTTACGATGGGCTGGTGACCTGTCTGGGGGTGTATTCCTAGCTCTCCTGCCCCAAGTATGCCGGGATTGGCTCCAGCAGACCCCCCGTGACCCTAGTGGGGAATAAGTGGGGTATAGAAAATGACTGACTGGATTCAATAGGACCATAAAGGGCTCACAGATGCTATGGGGGCACGTTTAGATTATTATTATTATTTTAGAGTAAATAATGGAGCTGTGGTTCAGAATATGATTACAAACGCATTACTTCAACATTCAAATACAAATACATAGCCCAAATATATTTGCTGTAGTATAATCACAACCAACTAGGGAACTTTTAGGTTTCAGTGAGGCACAATCATAAGACAATATTAAGAATAGTGAAGTATAAGCTGTACAGTAGTTGATTAAGTGAAATCCTCCAGAATAAGTGGTGCAAGTGTCTGAAACAGCCAAAGCTACCTCCTTCAGAACAGACCTGTCTGCCAGATGCAGCATAGATTTAAGACTCGCCCAGAAAACCTGCTGCTTCCGCTCATCCTTCGGCCACTCAAGGTATGTCTGCTGCCGCAGTAAACTTCTCAGCCGTAAGAACTTCTTGGGCAGAGAGTCGGTGGGGGATGGGCTCCAGTAGGATGAAAACCAAGGAGTCCTGCTGGGCGCTGACTGCTCTGTGTTGGGCGAAGAATAGCTCGTAGTTGCACCATTCGCTCTGGACAAAATGTCTGGAGAGGACAAACAGGGTCTTGTAGCTGGACTCCACACAGTTGATGATGTTATCTATAATCCAGTCCCCAGGGACGAAGTCACGCTCATGAATACAGAGCGAAAACCCAGCACCTTCCAGAGATGCCACCAGCTGACCGTCCACCCAGCCAGCGTCCTGGTGACTGTAGGAGATGAATGCGTGATAAGAAAACGATTCTGTCTTCAGCAAGTAGGATTGTTTCTTGCTTCTCCTCTTCATCCGGATCCACACCCACAACATCTTGGTGTACCACAGGCCATCGTATTTGTAGGAAGAGCAGACCTATGGCTGCAGTTACAACTATCACCACAGGCAGGGCCACCGCAGCCTGGAGCCACGCCTCACACCACAGCTCACTGGTTTTGAACTCTGACAGCGGCATGCCTGCAAACTGTGACGGCGTGCTGCACATGTAATCCAGTGGCCAGTCAGAGAGCATGGACTTGTTGAGAGCAGTAAGGAACCAGTACGAGTCGCACGAGCACACAAACGGGTTGTTTCCAGCCTTGAGGGCCTGCAGCTGGCTGGGGAGTCCTTCCAGCACCTCTCTGGATAGAGATGTGATGGCGTTCTGGTCCACGGAAAGACAGCGGAGAGCCGGCAGCACTTTCCAGAGAGCAGGGATCACCAGGATACTGTTGGAGCTTAGCTGGAGGTGTGTCAGCCTGGGAAACTGACACATATCCTCCTGCCTTATGACTGTTATTCCAGTGTTTGATAGGTCAAGCCTCTCAAAGTTTGGTGACAGATATTTAAATACAGCGTTGCCCAGGTTGTTGTTTTTCAGGCTGAGCTCAGTCAGCTGTGCTGGCCAAGAGCAGCGTTTGTCCAGGTAGATGGAGTTAAAGCTGAGGTCGAGAGACTCCAACGTCTTCATCTGATGTGTCTTGTCTGAGATGAAAGACAGACTCTGGAAGCGGTTCTTGCTCAAAGACAGATGCCGCAGTTTTGGGAAGACTGAGGTATAGGAGCAGGTGTACCACCAGAAACCATTGTCTGTCAGGAGGTTGTCGGACAGGTCCAGGGTCTCCAGGGACGGCAGTGTAGACAACAGTTTACAGGGTAATATGTTCATTCCAGTCCCAGAGAACTTGAAGTAGGTGAGATCTGAGATGGATTCAGAACTAATGTTGATGGTGGGGTACCTGTACTGATAATGATTGACTCCATCAAAACTTAACGAGAGAAGATTGATTGTTTGATTAATGGAGCGAAATTGAAATCCATCAGCTGTGTCTTCGTTGTAAGTGATGTTGACAAATAACATGTTGTGTAGGGCAGAGAGCCAAACATTTTCCAGCAGCAGCTCCATGAACGAGCTGTTGATCCAGGTCTTCTCTATGGTGAGGTTCTGTATGAACGGCATCTGCCTCAGGTTCTTAAAGGGGTTGTCCGTCATGTTGCAGTTGTCGGGAAAAAGGTTGATGAATCTCAATGCTATTGTTCCTGACTCATTCAAGTCCCTGAGGACCTTCTCAAACAAACCGAAGCGTCCACAAAATGATCCAAAAAGGGAGATTTTTTGGAGAGACTTGAATTTTCCAAGAGAACCAGAATCATAGTTTTTCCAGGGAACTCCTGCTCCCAGAACCAGGTGCTGCAGAGACACATTCATCAGAGGATCAAAGTCATTGTAGTGGACTGACAGAGTGGCTTTGCTCCCTAGCGACAAGTCGTCCAGATCCATGAGGTTCTGAAAGGACCCTGGTAACCGATAGCTGCTGTAGAGATTGTTAGACAAATCAAGGACTTTCAATTTCTTCAGTGAAATGTCAGGAATGAATAATAAGCTATTGTAGGATATGTTGAGAACTTTGAGAGCCAGTGTGTGTGCAAACACATTGGGAGAAATGTCCTGCAGGCCACAGTGAGTCAGCTTCAGGAAGCAGAGCTGGGACAGTCCGGAAAACGCAGAATCGTTCAGTCTTTGGAACGAATTGTGAGAAACGTCCAGATACTGGGTGTCGTTGGGAAGATTTAGGGGAATGTCTGTGAGATTAAGGTGAGAAAGGTCTTTGACTCTGAGCATGGATGTGACGCACAGCTTGAATCCCTCATCATCTTTCTGTCCAGCTGTGGAGTCGACTGTCAGCAGAGAGACCATGGTCCAGACCACGGTACGGACCAGCACAGCTGGGACTGGGCTGTAACAACATATAGGAACTAATAATTGAGAGCTGTGCAGGATTATTATTTACATCAATATTGCATTCTGAGACAGGAACTAGTGTTGTAATCAAGACCACCTACACCAAGACTAAGACCGAGACCAGAGTGACTCATGAACAAAACCAGAGGGAGACTTTGAAGATCTGAGACCAAGACCAGACAAGTGCACATCGCCCAAAAAACACATTTAGGATAAATGGGGAACATGAAACCAGAATATGAATCTGACCAAACACATTCTCACACAGATGAAGGTTCCTCTTACTGTTTATTCATTGATTCATCTTCTATACCCACTTATTCCCCTCATTAGGGTCGTAGGGGTCTGCTGGAGCCAATCCCAGCGCATTACAGGTGAGAGGCAGGGATTGCCAGCCTATGGATTACACACACCATTCACTCACACACCCACACCTATGGACAATTTAGAATTTCCAAATAACCTCAGCATGTTTTTGGACTGTAGGAGGAAGCTGGAGTACCTGGTGAAAACCCACACAGACATGGGGAAACATGCAAGGTCCATAGTCTTGAACCTGCAACCTTCTTGCTGTGAGGACACAGCGCTAACCCCTGCCCCAGGCTAACCCCCAGCCTGTTTATTACTGTTTATATATAAATAAATCATGAAAAATATCTTGATAAAATAATAAAAACAGTTTTGACAGACAAATTAAAAAAAAAGTGGATCTTCAGTTGTCAAGTAGGAAAACATTAGATGCATATGACATCACATAAAATTCACCTCTGTATTATGGATTGTAAAATTTTATCAAGGCATTCCTCATGTTTCATTTATATGGCAGTATACAATGATACAGAGGAGGAGGAAGCTTATTATGTTTGTTGTGTCTTTATTGGAATGTGTCTACAGCCCTGTTTAGGTTGTCTCGACTACAACACCAGCATGTACCAAACATTTCAGAATCTCTCAGAGTTTGGATACACCTTCTCATTCAATGTGTTTTCTTTATTTTCATAACTATTTACATAGTAGATTCTCACTAAAGGCATCAAGGCAACTATGAATGAACACATGTGGAGTCATGTACTTAACAAAAAAGGTGAAATGACTGAAAACATGTTTTATATTCTAGTTTCTTCTAAATAGCCACCCTTTGCTCTGATTACTGCTTTGCACACTCTTGGCATTCTCTTGATGAACGAGTCGCCTGAAATGGTTTTCACTTCATAGTTGTGCCATATCAGGGTTAATAAGTGGAATTGCTTTATGCTTTGCTTTATCAATCAGAGCAAAGGGTGGTATATATATATATATATATATATATATATATATATATATATATATATATATATATATATATATACTGTATATATATATACTGTATATAAAAATATATATATATATATATATATATATATATATATATATACTGTATATATATATATATATATATATATATATATACTGTATATATATATATATATATATATATATATATATATACTGTATATATATATATGCATGTTACTGTTCATACTGTTCATAATGAATCTTTCTATTTCTCTACTATAAGCAACCCATGTAAAGATAGTGGTACTTTACCTGTGTGGGAACATGACTTCAGAAGCAGAGACTCTGGAATCTGAGTTGCTATGAACTCTTACTTTTATCCCCTGAAGATCAACGTATCAGCCATCAAACCTACATTCCTCTTTGTGCTCTGAATTCCTAATTTCTGTATTTTTCTTTGGTGTCACATGACCGTGATAAGAAGCAGATGCAGATCCTGACCAAACACAGGCCGGGTGCCACTGACAGGAAGACTGAAACAGGAAGATTCTCAAACATTTTACACTTCCTCTTCACTGAAAAACATTCTCTTCCACTAGGGGAAACAGAAAAGAAACTTCCTGATTTTCACCTCAGAGGATAAATTCGGATAAATAGCTTGGCTGGGTAAATAAAGGTCAAATCAAAAATAAAAAGTGTGAAGGAACAAGCTGCAGCTGGGGGACTCAGTCACTGTCAGTGTGTGTGTGTTGTGATTATTATCGTAACTATCTGTGTGTGGAGGTTATTATCGTACCTGTGGGTGTGTGTGTGGTAGTTATTAACTGTACCTGTGGGTGTGTGTGGTGGTTATTATCATAAATGTGTGTGGGGGGGTTGTTATCATACCTGTGTCTGTGTGGTGGTTATTATCATACCTGTGGGTGTGTGTGATGATTACTAATGTCTGTGTGTGTGTAGTGGTTATTATCATACCTGTGTGTAGTGGTTATTAACGTACCTGTGTGTGTGTGGTGGTTATTAATGTACCCGTGTGTGTGGTAGTTATTATCATAACTGTGTGTGTGTGGTGGTTATGATCGTACCTGTTTGTGGTGGTTATTATTGTACCTGTGTGTGTGTGGTGGTTATTATCATAACTGTGTGTGTGTGGTGGTTATGATCGTACCTGTGTGTGTGTGGTGGTTATTATCATAACTGTGTGTGTGTGGTGGTTATGATCATACCTGTGTGTGGTGGTTATTATCGTACCTGTGGGTGTGTGTAGTGGCTATTATTGTACCTGTGTGTGGATATGGCATTGTAGTTGTTCTCGTATGTGTGTGGTGGATACTGTGTTGTGGTTATTGTACCTTCTTTAGTATCAGGTTACAGGTGTGAAATCCTAAACATCCACAGCAGAGCAGTGCTGCAGCTGTGGGATTGGACCTCTCTGCTCTGTGTGTGTGTGTTTCCAGTCAGTTCAATTTCCAGATGGTCATTGTAAACTGAAAAACATTAAATCTAATCAGGTGAAAATATCTTATTTTGGTTCAATTAGTCTAATAGTGAGCAGAATTACCTGATTTTATTACTGATCATTCAAGTTTGTAATTTTAAATTAAAGAATGGGATTCAAATGTATATTAAATTTGTACAAATTCAATAGGCCAAATTAAGATGAATTTAATGAAAATTAATGTAAGTATTATTTTATATTATCATTGTTATTGTTATTGCTATAGTGTGCGCAATATCATATGTAACGATAGTGCTCGCTGGGCGGAGCGTGCAGTGCAGGTGTTCGGTAATCTCCGGCTTGAAACGGACATATGTCCGGAAGCAGCCGAGCAGCGGCGGAGCTGTCCGGAACATCCGGCTGGAGCTCCTCAACATAAACAGCAATGGCGGAGGCAGCAGCAGCGTCTCCAGCGGCTCCGGCAGCACCGGGAGGGACCGGAGGGTGGACCAAACACGTCACCTGCAGGTAGGACTCGACCGGCCGGTGGCCGAACATCGACGCCGGGCTGTTGTCCGTCGTTTAGCGGGGAAACAACGGCGGTTCGGCGGCTGTTAAGCGGCTGACAGCAGCGTCCCGAGGCTCTGCTAGCTAACAGGAACATGGCTGTGGATGTGTTGTTGTTGTTGTTTTGGTGGTCGTCGTCCTCGTCGTCGTTGTCGTCGTCGTCGTTGTTGTTGTTGTTGTCGTTGTCGTCGGTGGTGATGCTGATGTTGTTATTGTTAGCGAACATTCCGCTTGCTACGTTCTAAGATGTTTACCCAGCTAGGAGTAGCATTAGCATTAGCACGAGCTGACCGCACAAACACTTCATAAAGCAGATAAAACATTAATGTTCGCTCAGATCCGTGTCCGGAGTCTCAGCGCCTACCGCCTGAAGTCAGAGCCGAGCGGGTTCATCCAGTCGCTGCTTCTTCCGTCGTGAACCAACTGTACAAACACAGAGCTCCTTTTAATTACACGGCTTCTGTCCGTCATGACGGGGTGTTTGTTTTCTTCGAGATCGTGTATCTTTTGTGTTAAATAAAAAGTGTTTTTATTTCGCGAGTGCGTCTAACCTGCTTCAGGTGTAATTCCGGGTTCCGCCTGCTTCTCAGTCAACGGGAGGTGCGGCGCTACTGAGCAGGAATTGCACATCCAAGCAGGCTTCTGTCAGAAATTCGAGCATTTCAAATCCGCAATATTGAAGAAAATGAGTATCCCGTCAGGGTCGACAATGACTATGGCTTCAAAGCGAACTGTATTGTTTTAAGATTAATGTACGTATCATTGAGTAGAGCCGAAATACACGGAGCCTATCTCTCATCTTAGGGGGTAAGGTTAACACTCCCCCGAGTGCGAAACTGGAGTCTCATTTTCTCTCAGCTGTGCAGACACTAAACACCGTGTCTTTAAAAGAGGTTTAAATCTGTTGGTTGTTAGTCTGAATGTCACCAGCCACAAAGTCACAGTTGCTGCTAGCTGTTAGCTGCTAGCTTTTAGCTGCTACATCCAGACAGGTGTCAGATGAGCCTGATGACTATCATCTGATCAGGGTGGGGAGTACAAACAAACTTCTACTGCAGGAGAAGTTCTGTTACTTCGAAATAAAAGTACTGATGTAAAACTTGACTTGAGTAAAATTATTTATCAAAGGAACAGTTACTTGTTTTGGGGCTATCATCTACAATATATTATCTAACATCTATAATGTATTGTCTATCATCTATTATCTATCTTTCATCTATAATGTATTATGTTTTCTATAGACTATTCTCTATGAAATCTATCTATAATTTATTATCTAACATCTATCAATATAATATCTATCACCTATCTATTCTCAAACTTATTCCTTCCTTTCTCTTACTTTTGTTTCTTTTTTTGCCAATTCATAGAAAACTGTTTATTTTTTTTTCACTTTATAACAGAAGCTATTAAAATGTAGTACACAATTTCTGACAATATGTACTTGAGTAAAAGTAAAATTACTTACTAAAATTACTTTTAAATAATCCTTAAATTAAAAGTACACAAAAAGCTCCTGAATTACAGTAACAAGAGTAAATGTAATTCGTTACCGCTGCATGTGACATGCAATGTTGAAAACTAGCTCCTATTTAATATTCCATTGAATGCAGCATGCTGACCATCCATGTGTAAACAGACTCCCTTCCTCCTCCTTTACTTCAGATACTTCATGCACGGTTTGTGCAAAGAAGGAGACAACTGTCGATACTCCCACGACCTGAGCAGCAGCCAACCTGCAGCCATGACCTGCAAGTTCTTCCAGAAGGGAAACTGTGTGTTTGGGGACCGATGCAGGTAAACACTGAAGCTGTTGTAATTTGTTTTTATGCCAAAAAAAATGGAAAACAAGTGCAATGTGGATGTTTTTAGATGTGTTGTGTTGCTGGTTCAGAGTCAGCTGCTTGTTGTCAGTTAAAGTTCTTTCTAAAAGCGTCTGTGTTCTCAGCGTCAGCAGCAGCTCAGCTGGCAGATTCTCAGAACTATTGCAGCTCCTCAAGAGGACGAGGCTGACACCTGAGACTGCTGCTGAAGCTTCATCTGCTCTAACAGAGTTTAAACCAAAGATCAACTCTGTCCACATAAGATTTTTCAGGATTAATCTCCGTCTGTATTAAAACGCCTGTAAAGGGTACACAGACATTGCTGTAAACATGTGATCCTGTTCTACACTTTACTCCGGTACAGTAGGTTAGCGGTTGAAGCAATCTACCAAAAAACAAAAAGAGCTGTTGTATATGGGAGGTAGATTGTGTCCTAAAATAAACTAGTATTCTCAAACTTAGGGGCTTGGGGTGTTACATGTTGGTTTGGTAGTGTTACATTTGGTGTTGCAGCGATGTTACGGGTGTTGTTACAGGTGGATGTGGTGGTGTTATAGGAAGTGTTACAAGGATGTTACAGGTCGGTCTGGTGGTAATACAGGTGTTGAGCATCTGTTAAATTTTCAAAATGAAACTTTAGCGACACACACTTAACAGTTTTGTTATGCACAGGTTGCTCATTATTATACTATACAATATTTAGTGCAAAACAGGTTCATTTCAGCCACAAAAAGATATTTTGGCAAATTTGTTTGTTTTTGCACAGGCAGAACTTTATTTACATTGTTCTAACAAAGTTATATCAGAAGGCGCAATCTGTTATCTTAAAAGTGATTGATGTGATTTTCTTTATTCTGTTATTTGAAAAAGCAAAAAAAGACCAGTCACAAAATATTATTTCAGTAAAAAATGAACATAGACCATTTTGTTGTAGTATTGTGCCAGTTTTTTGGGACATGAACATTGTACTCCCTCTAAAGTGGATGTGACAGAAACAGTTTGGGAACTACTGATCTAAATTAATAAATAGCATTACCACCCCTGTATGTATGTGTATCGATTACAGATGACAGATACTACACCAATATAAAGAAAGAATTAAAGGTAATAACTTATTATAAATAAGACTAACAACTTGTGCTAATGAATGATCAGGGTTATAATATACAATAAACTATATAATTAGGGTTATATTATCTGCTAAATAATGGGTTTTGTTTCGACATTACTTAAGACCATGTTTTATTGTTTTAGTATTAATCACTTGATTTGTTTTTCTTTCTTTTTGTTTGTTCTGGATGTTTTCAGAGGACAGGAGTTGAGTGTTGGTATGAATGTCTGCCTCATTAATCACCAGTAATGGACCCTTGTGTCTGGCAGACACTGCTGATCTTAGCCAGCTGATTTTCCCACTGAGCAGCGTCTTTGTCCCTGCAACTCGCTGGGAGGCGCCTCAGCAGACGCTGGCTGTAAAGGCTTTAGCGCAGCAGTTTGGTCCTTTTCAGAAGCAGATTAGGCTCCAGACAGTGTCTGCTCCATGTCTGGCTGCAGGAGCATCGCCATAGTTACCGAGACACAGAGGACCACCAACAGTCTGATCCTCAGAAATACTGATGCTGCCTGTAGGTGACTGTTCCTCAGATAAACACTGATGCTGCCTGTAGGTGAC
The DNA here is from genome assembly GCA_030544235.1 of Lepturacanthus savala. Taxonomy (NCBI): domain Eukaryota; kingdom Metazoa; phylum Chordata; class Actinopteri; order Scombriformes; family Trichiuridae; genus Lepturacanthus; species Lepturacanthus savala. The sequence goes on from CM060474.1 coordinate 3,675,237, forward strand.
TGTTCCTCAGATAAACTGATGTGATGCAGCCTGTAGGCTACTGTTTCTTAGAAACCTTGATGCTGCCTGTTGGCGACTGTTTCTTGGATAAACTGATGTGATGTGGCTTGTTAAGTCACATTCATGCATCCTTGTTGGAGCTGCAGTAAAGGGGCTATGACCCTGACTGTCTGGGGTTATTATGGTCTGTCTGCTGGAATTCTCTTGAGCTCTTTCAATTGTGATGCTCTCTCTTTCAGTCTCTCTCTGTCTCCTGCAGCCTCAATACAAACTGCTCTGCAGCCTGTATGGCAGTAATTACATAATGCTCCTGTTGTCTTTCTCATCCTCTGCTGTTGCTGCCCCTCTGACCCCCACCCCCCCACCCACCCACCGAACAGGAACAAGGCTGTCAGCTATGATTCAGGCTGAGGAGTTGACATGTTTTATACAGTGATGCTACGAACAGACAAACCATCATTAATCCCATAAATATTATTATTGTGGTTTTATTTACACAGTCCCACATATTGATTATTTTTTTGTGTGTTTATTAGCAGAGAACTTGGCTGCCACAGGTAAGAGGATCATAACCTCCTAATCCCCCCTGAAACAAGGTCGGTCACAGACTACACTTCCTGCTGAGACATGACAGGATGGAAGTTTAATGTCCACAGTGTCTGTTTTACTGAAAGTGGTTTGGTTAGAAAACTGTTTAGTTCCCAAGTTCTGTTGTTTGTTTTTGTCCTTTTCAAATGATGCATTCTGGGATTAACACTATTCTGGGATCTATCAGAAGAGGATCCTCCTGCTCCTCCTGAGTTTCTTACTTCACTTTTCAACATCTTTAGGGAGTTTTTCCTGATTGGTGTTGAGGATGTAAGGACAAATAATGTTGTAGAGATGTGATGTCCCTCCTGCCCTCAGGTCCTCATCATTCCTGACTCTGCTCCCTCAGGTTTGAACACTGTAAACCGGCGAAGAATGAGGATCTGCCATCGATCCAGACGCTGCCGCTGCCCCCCGCCTTGCTGGCCGAACAGTCAGACCCGGAACCCAGTGGGCCCACGCCTGGTCCAGGGGCACGAGACTGGGTGAACGCCGCTGAGTTTGTCCCGGGTCAGCCATACTGTGGCCGGGGTGAGTGACTGAGGCTTAAATCGAGGAAAGGGGGAACCTCTACTGGGTCAAAGACTCTGTAAAGTGTCCATATGTGAGTCCAGAGAGGCTGTTGTCTGGTCATTTGACTCGTCTTGAATGTTTCAGCGGAGCCAGTGAAGGCCGAAAGTCCTGCTCCTCTCATCGAGGATTCTGACGGAGACACGACACAGGACAACAAAGAGCTGAGGAAGCAGCTCTGTCCGTATGCTGCCGTCGGAGAGTGTCGCTACGGACTCAACTGCGCCTATCTCCATGGCGATGTGTGCGACATGTGTGGCCTGCAGGTTCTGCACCCGACTGACAACAACCAACGCTCAGAGCACACCAAGGTAACTGACACACGCTGAGATGACTGACCCTTAACAAGACTGATGAATGCTAAGACAACTGACACACAAAGTAACTGACCCTCAACAAGACAACTGACATGCAGCATCTGTTGATCAGAACCATAGTTATCTCTCACATACTCTTCCTCCCCCAGGCGTGTATCGAGGCACACGAGAAGGACATGGAGATCTCGTTTGCGATTCAGCGCAGCAAGGACATGATGTGTGGCGTGTGTATGGAGGTGGTGTTCGAGAAGGTGAATCCCAGCGAGCGCCGGTTCGGGATCTTGTCCAACTGCAGCCACTGCTACTGTCTGAAGTGCATCCGCAAGTGGAGGAGTGCCAAGCAGTTCGAGAGCAAGATCATCAAGTGAGTGACACAGATCAACCCCAGCTGAGGTCACCTAACCTCATCTGACCTCAAGTGACCCCCAGCTTCCCTCAAGAAAGGGGCACCTGTCCCTTTACTATCACTTCCTATCTGACCACTTACATCACTTCCTGTGTGCAGGTCTTGCCCTGAGTGTCGAATCACATCCAACTTTGTGATCCCCAGTGAGTACTGGGTGGAAGATAAAGACGACAAGCAGAAACTCATCCAAAAATACAAGGATGGCATGGGGTACAATGCACTGTACTACACATTGTACTGTACTACAGTGTACCAGTACACACTCTATACTGTATACACGCTGTACTACACTATCTATACTGTTTTACACGTTATACTGTATTACACACTGTACTACACACAACACTATATTGTGTTACACACAGTACTATGCTGTACTACACAATACATTGTACTGTACTAAACACTGATCTACACACACTGTACTGTACTACATGAACATGTGGTTCATCACACCCATCTGTAGCTTTCATGAAACTGAAACAGATGACTCTTCCTGTGTAAAAGAACGATCAAGATGTATTTTTAAGCTGAAATGTTGCGTGTGTTTTGCAGGACTAAACCATGTCGGTACTTTGATGAGGGTCGTGGGACGTGTCCTTTCGGCTCAAACTGTTTCTATAAACATGCTTTTCCTGACGGGCGACTGGAGGAAGCTCAGCCACAGAGACGCCAGACAGGATCCAACAGCAGGAGCCGGGTACTGGTACCACTCCAAATGCTACTTATACAGTACTGCAGTATATTCAGTCTGTATACTCTGACTACTTACACAATAGTATGGTATATTCTGTGTGTATACTCTGTACTTACATTGAAGTATATTCAGTGTACCGTATTTTCACGACCATAAGGCGCACCGTACTAAAAGGCGCAGTCTCAATTACGTGTGACATTCCTGTATTTAACACACACACATAAGGCGCACCTGACGATAGGGCGCAGGTTTTATATACATGTCCTCTACCGCCTTACAACAACACACACACAAGCAGACGAGTGAGAGAAGTGTGCGTATTTAAAAAATAGATCGGGAGATCGGCTGGATGCGCTTGTCAGCGATGTGCTTCTCGCAGTAGGACCGGAAATTCGCCATCTTTTCAGAATAATCCGCTGGACGTTGCTGCGCTACCATAGTCCTGGTGCGGATGGAAAAATGGCACCGTTTCATAAAACGCCAGCACCAAGACGGACCTCCTTGAAAATGTTCAATTTTCATTTCCTCCGCTATCGTTGCTGCTCTGAGTCGGATGGCGACAGTCGAAACGCTCCTCCCGCTTGCTCTTTGCTCAACGATCCATTGTTCGAGTCTCTCCTCCAACTCCGGCCACCTCGCTTTATGTCCGCGGAAACTCAGCTGAGTCTTCTTCGCCTGTCGGAGCTCATTCTTCAGCTTCCTCCACTTGCGAATCATCGACTCGTTAATTTTATATTCTCTCGCGGCGGCTCGATTCCCATATTCTACGGCGTATCTGATAGCCTTCAGCTTAAACTGAACTTCGCACGCGTGTCTGCCATTTTTAGTGTTGTTAAAACAACAATGTTCTGCATAAAGCACATACCTGTTCTTTTATACATAATCCACGCCCACACATCCCCCTTTAATGTTCACATGTTCTCTACTACGTCCTCTTCGTGGTGGTCTCTAATACGTCCGCACATAAGGCGCACTGCACTATAGGGCGCACCGCACATTTTGAAAAAAATCTAAGACTTTTATATGCGCCTTATAGTCGTGAAAATACGGTATATACTCTCACTACTTAAACAGTACTGCAGTTTATTCAGTGTATATACACTTATACAAGAGTATAGTAGTAGCTACAGATCATTAAGTGTGTCGTGTCTTCAACAAACCTCCTGGTTGAACCTTAACATCTATAAGGGGTCAGTTCGGGTCTCTGAGGCCCAGACGTCCTTCATCTTAAATTAAAACTGTCTTCATCCCTGCAGAACTCGAGGCGGACGCCGCTGTGGGACATCTTTGACGAGCGGGAAAGCAGCGATTCCTTCGACAACGAGGATGAGGAGATGGTGACGTTTGAGCTGAGTGAGATGCTTCTCATGCTGCTCGCCGCAGGAACCGACGACGAGGTGACGGATTCGGAGGACGAATGGGACTTGTTTCACGAGGAGATGGACGATTTCTATGAGATTTACCTATAGCAGTTCAACACTAACCCATCCCCATCCCCGTCCCCATGTATACTAGACACTAGAATGGACTGTCTTGTGAAGTGATGGACAGTAGCTTCTCCCTCCTCCTGTATTGTGGCAGTGCCTTTCAGCAGGCCATTAAATGAACATAAAATATTTAAAAAGACAAAAAAAGTCGGTGCGCTCATGATAAACATTTTCTAGACATCTATCCTCGTGAGTCTGTCCTCGTGCGGTTCTTGTTAAAAAGAAAAATGACAAAAAGAAATCGATATAAGATTTAACAAAGTATAACTTTACTTGGATTATTGCTAATAAACATTGTCAGGTTTATTTGTGGGTGTGGGTTTGACTTGTTTATCATCTACCCAGGTGTTTGTACTTCTGAGACTCTGAGGATGCACTTGAACTTACTCAGCACCATTTACTGGAATCGTGATGGACGCATGTTGTAAGATTTTACCTTTTACGGTTAATCAATTTTTGAAAGCCGGATTTTTTTCTTCCTCTTTCTTCTTCATTAAAGCTGCTGATCGCCAATATATTGTGCTGATGTTTAATAAATTTACCATAATCATGTTCATATAGTACTGAAAAGTATTTACCGTTTTCCCCCGTGAGCAATTTTATATTGTCATGCAGATAAAGAGTCCATCAGCTGTTAGGAGATTGACCTCTGACCCCTTCAGCCACTCAGCAGCTCACAGAAACCTGGGATCAAAACAAAATTCTTCTTTCATTAAAGCCACATCTGCTGGCTCTTCACGCTACTGAGCCTATGCAGTAGAGATGAAGATAATTACTAATGAATCTCTTCCAGATGTTGCTGTTTCTTCATCTGGTAATTTAGTATTTTCAACTCTGAGCTGCTCAGTGACTAAAGTGTTGTTGCTGATCCATGACTGTAACTAACTGGATTGTAGCCCTGCCCACCTTTACACCTTCATTCTTTCCTCTCTAAGTGAAATGTCTCAAACTGCTCCTTCATCCCAGTAGAGAAAAAGCTCCTCAGTCGTCCTTACTGAATCTCAGTACCTGGAACACCTGTGGTCCAGAAGGTAGAGAGACCTTCCTCAAAACCAGGTTCCAGATTGTGAAGTGTAGGCTCACGGCTCTCTGTGGGCGTCAGTGACTCATAATAATGCACATTATTAAGCCTCCTGATAGCTGGTCTCAACCTGTTAAACTCCGTCGGAATGCATATGTTTATACTGAAATGTGTGTTTTCTATGTTCCACAGCCATCCGTCTTTAACTTGAAATTAAAGTTTATTATCAATCCGTGCTGAATGGTGTCTGTCTGGATTATGAAATAACATGAAACATGTCTGTAGCATGATGGAGTATCAGAGCAACACTAAAGGAAGATTATTTCTTTCAAAGTACCAGAATAACATTGTAATATTAAACAAGGAAAATGTTGCTGCATGAGAAAAAGGTCTTTCTCTAGAATAAACAGTCATTTTAAGTCCTGAACAGAATTTAATTATTTCAGTAACACTGACTGTTCTCTTTAATATTACTTTATTCTTTTATTATGATGAATATATTAATTCTCATAAAATGTGTCCTTATTGTAGCTCTAATGCTCTCATACTGTGTTGCTTCACTTTTATTTATATCAATCATAACATTTTTCATCACACTTTTGATGAAGTCTAATCCAAAGAAGACAAAGTCTCTGCTGCCCCTAAGAGGACAAAACCTGCTACTGCAGCTTTTAAGGTTTACTCACATTATATGGATAATATTTGAGTATTTTGCTGTATTAGTACCTATTTAAGTATCACTACCTTTTCCACCACTGGCATTAGCTTTTTCTGGTCATATAATTGAAAATTGATATGTTGAGCCTCCTTATTACCTAATACTAACTACTACTACTGCTACCACTACGCCTAAAACTTCTACATCTAGTACTTACACTGCTCCCACTACTACAGCTACTGCTACCACTACTATCTACTACGACCACTACAACTACTAAAACTACTGTTATAACTACTAACTACCACAATTGCTGCTACCATTACTACCAGTAACTACAACTACTACCACTACTAATAATACAACTACTGCTACCACTACCAACTACTACTACTACTACTAACTACTACCAATCAGTAGCAGGAATAACAGTGTTTACTGTTTTCAGTAACAGGTAATCTAGTTAATTACTTTTTCTATTGTTCCAACACTGTTACTGTTACCCACACGCCGGTATGTCGGCTTACCTGGTACTTTATTACTCACTGCTACTACCACTACTACTACAGTTACTACCACTACTAACTACAACTACAACTAGTGCTACTAACCTAAAACTACAACTATTACTACTAGTGCTGTCATTTTAACGCGTTAATTCGATTAATTAATCACGCCGCTATTTAACGCGTTAAAAAATTTTATGCAATTAATTAATTTATTAGTATCAACGGTGGTGAGCCCAGGGGTGAAAGTGAGCCAGAACTGTCCGAACTACATTCCGTTAAAAGATTCACGACCGGAACGGCGTTCCGTTAAAAAAGGAGAAGAAGCTCCCTGTTAACATCCCATGTTAAATAAAGAAAACGATGTACTAAAGTCACATTAGTTACATTATCCGAGTGCTGCAACTATTCCAGTGGCTCGTTCCAGTGTAATCTACGCTGTTTCGGTGTCTGCGCCGTTTGGCACGGAGCGACAAGTCTGAGCGCGTCTCTGGTTGCTATGCAACGCGAGGCGAGCTGAGCTGAACAAATGCGTTTCTGATTGGCCGATGGACACGTGGTCACGTTATCAGCAATTGCTATATTGAGCTTAAGCGCCTATTTGAGACAGCCTTGTTTTATTTCAGAATTGTATTTATTTAACTGAATCGCTGTATTTGTTTTACATTTTTGAAGACAACTTTATTTTATTTATTTAACTGTATTACTGTATTTGTTTTACATTTCTGAATAATGTACCTGGTCTAACTGGTTTAATGTGCTAGACCTTTACTTTTGGATTTAATTCATGAAGCACAGTTCACCAATAAAACATTGGATTTCAAATCTTCTCTTCTTACTGTATTCAATTGATTAGTCATGCACTACAATTTATTAATATCCTAGAATTCAAATTGTTTATCAGGAGACCTTTAGCAGATATGACATTAAAATGCGATTAATTCGATTAATTAATTTAGTTATTACTACTACTACTAATATAACACAGCAGAGGAACCTGTATGTGTTTTCACTCAAACAACTAAAAGCAGCTATTTGTGTATCTGTGCTATCTATCTATCTATCTATCTATCTATCTATCTATCTATCTATCTATCTATCTATCTATCTATCTATCTATCTATCTATCTATCTATCTATATTGGTAGTATTATTATAATGACATGTAAATATGAAATGATTTTATTGAAGATATTGAGGCAATTTGCAGACATCACGGTGTTTTATTTGGACATTTATTGAAATAAACATGTTAAATAAGAGATGAAGAGATGAACAGATAAATGAATAGATGAACATGTATCCGAGCAGCAGCAGGACGTGTCTACGCATGCGCCTCCTCCCGCTGTAGCAGTGAGGAGGAGGAGGAGGAGGAGGAGGAAGAGGGACCGGGAGCTGCAGGACTACAATGATCTCACAAATCGACGAGAATCTGAAGGCCGAATTTCTGCAGTCCGACGCAAGCTTCAGTCCAGACTCCCCCGGATCCGGATCATCGTCTCCCGAAGCCGGATTCTCGTCTCCCGAGGGCAGATCCTGGTCTCCTGTAGCCGGATCCTGGTCTCCTGAAGCCGGATCCTGGTCTCCCGAAGCCGGGCAGCTGCTGAGCAGGAGGCGGGACACCCGGACCAGCAGCGGCAGCGTCCTGCTCCCGGAGGACAACGGTAGCATCCGGCCCCTGGTCTCCGCCGCCCGCATCATGACGTCCGCGGACTTCATCGGGAGCGCGCCGCTGCTGGCGCACAAGTCCCGCAGGAGCGCGCTATACAAGGCTCTGAGCTTCGCGCTGCTGGTGCTGCAGGGCGGCGTCCTGGACTTCTACCTCATCATCTTCACGGACCTGTACTGGTGCTCCTGGATCGCCACGGATCTGGTCGTGGTGTCGGGATGGGGGATCTTCTTCATGAAGAACGCGCGAAGCAAGCGGGAGCGCGCGTGCGGCTTCCACCAGAAGAGTTCCATGTTCGGCTGTAGTCTGGGTGAGTTCACCTACGCCTACCTGGCGTGGCTCATCTACGTCATCGCGTGCACGCCCAAGGTGGTGCTGATACTGGAGACGTCCATCCTGGACCTGGTGGCACTGAAGGTCCCGTGCGGCCTGACTGGGTTTAAGGTCGTGGTGCTGCTGAGCGCACCGTTGCTGTTCTGCCTCATCAACTCCATCACCGAGGACCTGAACGGCGCGACGCGGCACCGCTCGCAGACCTGTTTCCTGAGCAGCGTTCTGGACTTGCTGGACGGGTTCGCGCTGCTCGAGCTGGTTCTGAAGAGCGAGCTGCCATGCACGTACCTGCGCTACACCGTGATCGCGGTGTACTTCACCGCGCTGGCGGTGCCGGTGATCTGGCTGTACGAGCTCACCGCGGCGGAGCTGCGCTGCCGCTGGCTGTGCGCGCGCTTCTGCAGCGGCCTGGTGGTGAACGCGCCGCTGCTGGTGGTGCGCTGCTTCCAGGTGTTCGTGTACCACGCGCCCGTGTCAGTGTTCATGTTCAAGAACATATTCTTCCTGGTCTGTAAGTTCCTGGAGCTCGTGGAGCAGTGTGCGGCGGTGCGCGGCGCGCGCAGGCTGGCGGGCGGCAGCAACGCGGCGCAATTCTCCCACTGCGTGTCCGAGAATGACATGTGTCCGCACGGATATGTCAATACGCTGGCGGTCACGCAGTCTTAAAGGCCGCAAATTTCTGCCAATAATATTTATTTATTTATTTATTTTAACACAATAAGTCATTTTGTCTCAATCTAAACATTAACAACTGAGTCGTCCTCAATCAAGTGTGTTCATGGCGCTGCGGCTAACGTTAGCTTAGCTTGTCTAAAATCCTTCAGTTGGTTAAAAACCCCAAGATGTAAAATTGTGGCTTCAAACTGGATAAAAGTAATTTATCGATCCTTTATTATTTGTTGATATCATGGATCAGTCCTGTGAGCCGAATTCATAAATAATTGTTGGAAACATTTCATTTTATTCCAGAAAAAAAAGATGTATGGTGCCTTTCAACATTAAGGATCAGAATATTATTGGAACTACATTTGGACTCTTGCTTTTGAGCCGCTGTCAGAGATCATTACAAAACATCCCATACTATATCTGCAGGTTATGTGTTTTTTACTGTGTCAGGTGCAAATGTAAAACTGATGAACAGAAACTTCAGGTAGAATCTGTTGTGATTTGTCGTGGTGCTAAAATCCTTCACAGATGAACTAGACTGTTTGTTTCTTAAAGCTTGATGCTGCTGAAACGTTCGGACGCTTTTTAAAACCTTTTTTATCAAAGAGGTTCTTCCTCCTCAGCAGCAGCTGTGGTCACATCTTCAAAAACCTCCTGTTAGCTTTCACCACACCTAGATAAAAGATGGACATGTTTCTCTTCTCCAGGAGCGGATACTTTGCTTGTGTGGCGTCATTTGGAGCCAGAGTCTTAATCAACGCCCCCTCAGCCTGATAGAGGTTTGACAGTGGCTGTCACAGCTGTCAATCATGACCTCATGCCCTTCCTTTTCATCACATACATCATAAAAACAAAATTATCAAAAGATCTTAGGAAAAACGGTATTGGATTTTTCAGTTTTGCTCACGTCCCATCCACTAACATGGAGGGGGCGGGGCTTATGACCTGTACTGCAGCCCGCCACCAGGGGGAGACACAGGTGTTCTGGCTTCACTTTTGCAGAATTGTTACATCCTCCATTTTTATTTACAGTCACTGATATTCACACACACATCAACCCTTTATCCTGTCACCCCGACAACCAGTCCTTTTTCTGTGGAGAGGTTTTTGTTGCCATGGTAATATCTCTTAACACTGCGGTGACTCACCGAACCTGACTCACTGAACGTGTTCGAGGTTTTTTACTTGAAATTCTGGATTTTGGGAGAAGACGTGTAACATGACAGGAAAATGGATTTTACATTATTTGGGCATGCCTGGAACTACCATCTGTACCCGCCTTAAAATATATTTTTAATAATACACACCTCCTTTCTGACCATCTACAGGTGTTACAGGCACACACATACACATATCTGTTCTCAGACCATCTACAGGTGCTACACTCAGACACACCTGTTCTCAGACTGATCTATAGGTGTTACAGTCACACACACACACACACACACACACACACACACACACACACACACACACACATCTGTCTCAGACTGATCTACAGGCACGAGTCACATCTGTTTTTAGACTGATCTACAAGTGCTACAGTCAGACACACCTGTCCTCAAACCATCTACAGGTGTTACAGTCAGATACACCTGTTCTCAGACTGATCTACAAGTGCTACAGTCAAACACACCTGTTTTCAGATCATCTATAGGTGTTACAGTCTGACAACTGTTCTCAGACTGATCTATAGGTGTTAAAGTCACACACACCTGCAGCTATGGATATAAAGTGAAGTATATTTGGACCTAGTTGTGTGTTCAGTCTGTTGTTGGGTGTTTGTTGATTGTTTGTTGGGTGATTGTTGATTGTTGGGATGCAAAGTGCAATTTAACTCAGCTGCTCCACATGTACATAAGTGTTTTCAAGTGATGACATGTTGTCTGCTGGTCTGTGCTGGTTCTATGTGGTTCTACCTGATTCTGTGCTGGTTCTGTTAGGTTCTGAGAGGACAGCATAATATGAACATGTCTGATCCAACAGTGCCACGACTAACATGTTTATACAGTCAAATATCAACTTTTGTTGGTTTCATCAGGTGTGCTAACGTTTACTACTTCATGAGACCTGTTAATTGATCACTGATAGACGATAGGTCACTGACACTGATAGGTAATAGATCACTGATAGGTGATAGATCACCCATCCATCTATTCACTCACTCATTCCTTGGGTTGACAGTTGTTCTGTGTATAGACCAGTGAACAGAAACACTCAGCAGACTGTTCTGTAGGTGAAGTCTGCAAATTAGAACTACAAACTACAAATTAGATTAAGCAGATTATGATTCATAACTTTTACATGAAGCTGTGCTAATCAATATTTTATATTGACAATGAATCTAACGGCTCTGTGTAATTTCATATTAATGTATTTTTAATTATTATAAATTACAAATATCACTCTGGAGTTTACTGTTCACTGACCCTCAGCTGAAGGGAAGTTTCTGAAGTTTTTGTGCAATATGAGTCAGAAGAGTCTGAACTGATTTAGTGCCTATTAGTTCTTGATCATGAGGTTAGCTGTGTTAGCCTTGTTAGCTGTGTTAGCATTAGCTCAGAGGTGAAGGATGAGCAGACAGGTGGAGACTAGCTTGAATCCATGATCCAGCTGAGCTGCAGATTCTGTCACCAAACACGTTAATCATTTTCTTATTTATTTTACTAATCATGCTATTGCTCAGTTTTTATTGGACTTCTTTCAACAGTATTCAATAGTATTCACCAAAGCCAAAGCTAGCGCATCAACATAGCGAACAGGGAAAATCTAACAGATTGTAACAAGCCAAGGCTCTGTACTATTAGTACTTTAACTGTCTTTACCTTTAGCAGACCTGCAGCTGACAGGTGTCAGATGACTCTATTGCTGGTCTGAGGTTCCTCCACTTCCACCATCAGCTCTATAGCGCCTCAGTTTTTGCTAACCTGTGTTAACAGCAGTTAGCATTAGCAGCAGTTAGCATTAGAAGCATTAACGTAATCTCTGGTGGCTGGAGCTCTTCAGATGTTCAGAGTTTATTACCCGAAGAAGCTTCGTCTGGTGTTTTTATCTATATCATTGGTTCATTTCTGCTTCAAACTAAAAACAATGAAAATCTACAGTTCACTTTTCACACAGCTAGCATGCATTTCAAATCGGGCCTGTACATTACTATGTAATGACTAATCAAATCCAAAGCATATGACTGAATAATCAAGATCGTGCCGAACCAATGAGCACAGCCGAAACTTTTCCTTTTTTCTGTGGCTCCGCCCCTATAGGTGGGGCCACTCTGGTAAATAACAGTAAGATCGAACTTTAAGTGAGTCTGGTGCGGTCAGCTGACCATTGACCTTTGACCTCTGGACATCAATCTGTCACCAGATTTAAATTTATTGAATTTCTAACACATTTTTTGGGGGATTGAGATTATATTTCTGAAATTTTAACCTCTGAATTCAACTCAATTATTTCAGTACGGTTTATTTTCCAATGTTCACAAATCCAGAGTCAAAAGTATAAAAATTAAAATGATATTTAAGTTTTTCTAATTTGATCAACATTCAGATTCTAAAATTATAGAAAAAGTCGCAGTTAGTAAATTGTTTCAATTAAATTTTGAAATTTAAAAAGATAAAATGTAATCTCAGACAGAATCGATTAAACTGAATTTTTAAAAATATTTTAGTTTTCAATCACTTGAATATATGTGAACAATGAAAAATAAAAATGAAAAGGTGTTGATGAAAAGTTATTTTAGCTGAACTCAGAGGATCAAACTTATAAATAATTTCAAAGCATAATAATTGTTTTAATGTTTAATGTGGAGACAGATCAATAACTGATGTTTCTCCTGTTTGTTGCTCATCATATCTGCCAAAGTATTTCAGATGTTGTATTTTATACTGTTTTATATCATTTCCTTGTGCCAGTAACTTATTTGCACCTTTGCATCTGTGTCCTCTGCTGTTGAAAAGCTCTGGAACAATCTTTTTTTGCACATGAAGTTTAATCACAGTGTTGTCGGCCTTCAACCTGCATGAAGAAGCACAGAGACTCTGAAACTACCAAAGGACAAGAGAGTTTAAAGGACATGTCCCCCTGCCAGAAGACAGTTAAAGGACACATCCTGAAAAAGGACAATGTCCTGCTGCCAGAGGACAGTTATAGGACACATCCTGAGAATTAAAGGACATGTCCTGACAGGTCAAGGACACGTCCTGCTTCCCACATCACATTTCTTGTTCTCTGATTTCAGTCCTGGTGAAGTGAAACACACATGTTCAGTCTCTGCCTGAGCTGTTTTCCTTCTCTTGTTGCAGGAACAGCTGTTTGCAGCTGGATTCGTGCTGTGCGGTTGTGTTGCTGTATAACTGTACTGATATAATCTATGTACTGTAGATGTAAGACAGAGTAAACCTGAAATAAACCTGAGGAAAGTACTGAACAAAGTGATTCTTTTATTACATGATTAAAAAACAGTTAGATCCACACTCAGATCAACATGTTATGATATAAATCAACAGTTTAAAAACTAAACAAAGTGATTGTGCTGCTGGTTTCTCTATCTACCTTCAGGATTATGTACAAATGTTCAGTGATCTGTTTTTACTATTGAGACACAGAAAACAGGCAGAAACTTCAGAGCCACAACAAATCTATGGAGATTTTAGTGTCTGGAGGTTTCAAATGAAAAAAAGGTGTGAGCAAAATGTTTTATTCTAAGTAAAATAAGTGATTTAGTTTTATTTGCTGCTTCATACAGTTAATTGTGTGTCTTTATTATTCAACTAAAAACAAAGTCAGTCATTTTCTATACCTGCTTATTCCTCATTAGGGTCACATGGTCTGCTGGAGCCAATCCCAGCACATTACAGCGAGAGGCAGGGATACACCCCAGATGGTCGCCAGCCAATCGTGGGGCACACACACCATTCACTCACACACTCACACCTACGGGCAATTTAGAGTCTCCCACAGTCTAGAGACTGTGGGAGGAAGCCGGAGTACCCGGTGAAAACCCACGCAGACACGGGGAGAACATGCAAACTCCACACAGAAAGGTCCCAGACCCAGAACCAAGGAGGTCTTGAACCTGTGACCTTCTTGCTGTGAGACAACAGCGCTTAAAAACAAAGTTTTAATCAAAACCAAAAATCAAAATCCAATCTTTTTTTCCGAATCCGGAGCTGAACATATTTGATTCAACTGAAATCTGAAGCTTTGCTCTCGAAACTTTGTTTGGATTTTAAACCTTTTCTGTTTGATTAAATAATACAGAAACAAAAGCGTCTCCAAACTGACCCTTAAACAACCATCAGGAGTGGGGTGGAAACAGACGGGAGGTTTCTGGAAGACCCCAGAAAAAGAAACACAATATTGATTTGAGCTGAATCTTTTGGTTTGATCCTCCTGCTGAGTCCTTTAAAGTCTGGAGGATTAGTTCCCTTCAAGATCGAGATCTGCCAGATGGAGCTGGATCAGCTCCTTCTGCAGTTTGGCCAGAGCCTCCAGTGGATCCTCAGCAGCAGCTTCCTGGTGCGATGACAGTTTGGAGATGTAGCCCTGGTCAGATCCACTGCTTGGACCCTTTCCCCTAGGCTCCAGGACCTCATCCTGCAGGACCTCGTCCTCTTCCATCTCCATCGGCTGAGAGCAGCTGGTGGACAGAGGTAGGTTAGGGTCCGAGCTCAGGCGTTCCTGAAGGACAGGAGTCCTGTTGACTGTCAGCAGAGAATCCTCCTCCTGCTCAATCGGAACCTGAAGTGAAGCTTCCTCTTGGTTGGAAAACCAGGTCTGGCTACAAACAGGATTGTGCATGTAGATAGGAAGTGGATCAGGGCTGAGAGGACACCAGTGGTCTGGTGGAGGCTGATGTGGTCTTTCCGGCCGCACCGCTGGAACCACTTCTGCTACTGACAGCAGCTGCTGGTCTGGGTTCAGCTCTGGGGTCAGCACTTGAACACTCTGCATGTTTTCATTGATTCCCAAGTCCTGGCTGTAGATTGCAGGTCCAGGTGAGACCACAGGAAGAACTTCCAGGACTGGAGCAAAGTGTAGCTGCTGGATCAGCTGGTCCGCTTCTCCCGTCAGGTCCTCCTCATCCTCTACACACTCCTTCTGGAACCAGTCCGGGTTGTCCAGCTGGAAGGCTTGGAAGGACTCGATAGCGTTCTTCAGGGCTTCTCCTGAGGGGCAGTTGAAATACTCATCCCCGCCGATGCCCTCGATGTGGTTTACCTGACCTGGCTGATACTTCTCCAGGTCCAGGATGCGGAAGTACAGCTCCTCGAAGTGTTTCATCAACTTGTATTTGACGCCAATGTCGAAGACAGAGGGCACGTCCTCTTCCGTGCTGATGTCGTTGAAGTAGGCCACCATGTATTTTCCCAGCATGCCTGCCTGGTGCATGTCAGGCAGGAAGAGGTTTAGGAAGGGGGTCAGCATGTCATCAGTCGGGGACAGGATGTCCTCCCGGAGCGTCACCCGGCCGTGGCCGCACATCGCTTTCCACTTGGCCTGAACGCCCCGGGAGCACAGCACCAGGATCTTGTCAGATGGGTTGCTCAGCTGCCGCCGTTGCCACTCTAACCAGCGGACACGACCTACCAGGCCGACTGAGGTGGAGTCCAGCAGGTCCACCAGCACCTTGGTGCCACACTTAGCCTGGAGGAAGGCACAGAGCTTCAGCACCACGTCCCTGTAGAGGCGGTGGTCCTGGGAGTAGATCACCAGCACTTTGGGGGGATGCTGAAGTGGCT
This sequence comes from Lepturacanthus savala, assembly GCA_030544235.1. Classification (NCBI taxonomy): domain Eukaryota; kingdom Metazoa; phylum Chordata; class Actinopteri; order Scombriformes; family Trichiuridae; genus Lepturacanthus; species Lepturacanthus savala. The sequence continues at coordinate 3,690,898 of CM060474.1, forward strand.
GCGACTGCGGCGGATTCTTTTCTCCTGGATCTGGAGCAACACCTGGTTTACCTGAAAGAGTCACAGGGAAGCATCATTTTATTGAATTTACTGAGCTAAGAATATCCAGTGTGAAGTGGAGCTGTAGAGTTTATGTGACTGACCTGACTTCCTGCAGAGGAAACACGTCACGACTATGACCACGGCACTCACAAACACAGCGGCCAGGGCAACAAGAGACAACTGAGAGGAGGTTTCCTTCCCTTCTGAGAAACACAACACAGGTCAGTGATCAGCAAAGCTGCTGCTTGGTAAATCAGTCCCAGTGTTATCACACATTAACCCTCAGGCTCTTTTATTAACTGTCTGAGGGTTAATGTCTGGTTGGTTTAGGCACAGAAACACTTGTTTGGGTTGAAGTGGTCACAAACAGCAGTAAAGAGATATTCATGATACCATTAGTTCATACCTAGTAACTTAGGACAGATTGTCAGATTTCTTTTCTGACGGCGACAGTCTTGACCACACAGAGGGAAAAGAGGTTTGATCTGCAGGTAAAAATAAAGTCATTTAACTCGAATGGGAAGCTGGTAGAGAACACAGGTGATAACAGACGTTTACAAATGATAACAGACGTTTACAGGTGGACCCAGGTAAACACAGGACAGGATCTGAACATTTATGAGACAGATTTACCTCGACTTCAAACTCACAGCAGGATCTCTGCCATTTCTTCAGACTGAAGTTCACCTTCAGGGTGGTTTGGTTGTTCTGCAGAAAAATGACTCAGAGTCGTCATAGTGACATTTATCACATTTAGTTATTATCTGAACATGAACACATCTCTGTGTAAAATGGACTCATGATTCATGTGATTCATGTTCGTCTTAGAGACACAATGCAGAAAACAGGATGGCTGCCATTAAACAGCTGAAGACTCATCCTCAGTAAGTTCAGATTCAGAAAGCAAGTATATTTACTTAAGTACTAAACTGAAGTACAGTACAGTTCATCTATCCATGTGATAGTACTACAGATAGCACCACAGTATGAATATACTACAGTCCTACAGCTCTACAGTAGTATACTACTAATCTGCAGATGAGTGTTTTACTGTGGATGATTCAGGAGAAGCTGTTTAATTCCTTAGCAAACTTCTATCAGACTGAATATTACACATTATTAATTTAATTATATTAACAGTTTATCACTTGTTCATCAGTCTGTGTCATGTGCAGAGCTTCAGTCCCTAATAAGACAGATTAAAGTGTGTAAGAGTGAGTAGTTAGCAGTAAGTAGTTGTGTGTAGGCGGCTGATGAGTTTGTATAATCACCAGAAATAAAGTTTCCTGTTCTGGAGGAACTGGGTTAAAAATTGAGGCTACAGGCTGTTGTCAGGATGTTGTCAAGTCAAGTCAGTTTATTTGCTTTGCCCTAAATCCGCAGCCACAGCCTGTACAGGAACAACTCAGCTGTTCTCAGAGCCTCCGACCAATCAGGGAAGATAATGAGCTCGAAGTCGAGTTCAGGGTCAAATCACTGAGATGGAAAATCCCTGAACTTCTGAAGTGAGTCAGTTAAAGGCAGAAACATGGGCAGCTCACCGAGCGTGTGTGGCCAAAATGTTCAATAAAGGAGCAACGAACAATCACCACGTAGTCATCACAGCGTTTGTCAGGCAGGAAGTTTACTGTCAGATCTGAAGATCTGATCCCACCCACAGATACACTGATGTTGGGCTGCCACAGACTTCCTGTAATGTAAACAAGCACGACATGATCATTCAGAACCGACTCACCTCCACAGAACCGACTCACCTCCACAGAACCGACTCACCTCCACAGAACCGACTCACCTCCACAGAACTGACTCACATCAATAGTACTGACTCACAGAACTGACTCACATCATCAGTACTGACTCACCTCTCTCAACACAGAACTGACTCCTCCGCATCTCAGCGTCCCAACAGCCTAAGAACACAATGAGAAAGACACAGGTCATTAAATCATCTCACAAGCTGCATGTCCTGTTTCTGCAGCATTGGAAAAATAGTCACAATAACATTATACTCCATTACAAGTAAAAGTCTTTCATTCAAAATCTTACTTGAGTAAAAGGACACAAGTATTGGCAGCAGTTAAAATGTCAAAGTACTTGTTATATTCATTCATCTTCTATACCCGCTTATTCCTCATTAGGGTCTGCTGGAGCCTATCCCAGCACATTACAGGTGAGAAGCAGGGATACACCCCAGATGGTCACCAGTCTATCATGGGGCACACACACCATTCACTCACACACTCACACCTATGGACAATTTAGAGTCTCCAATTAACCTCAGCATGTGTTTGGACTGTGGGAGGAAGCTGGTGAAAACCCACCAGACAGAGAGAACATGCAAACTCCACACAGAAAGATCCAAGATCCAGACCAAGGTTTTGAACCTGTGACGTTCTTGCTGTGAGGCAACAGTGCTAACCACTGCACCACCATGTCACCTGTTATGTTATATCTGACAGTAAATTTAACACTTATTGTTGGGATTCATATGTTTATTTATTAACTGATTGTGTGTTTTAATACTAATCAAAAGAGAAACTGTATCTAACATATACATGTAAAGTAACCCCATATGGAAAGACTCAAATAAAGTACCTCAAAATTAAACACTACTAGAGTGAATGTACTTTCTGCATTTCTGCGTATAAAGCCTTGTAGCTGTAGACGAACAGGAAGTGGTGACTGACCTGGAACGTTGATGTTCTGGCTGACGTCGTACATGCTGTGATCCAACTCCGGTTTCGGAATGTTAAAGACGGAGATGTGGTACGAGTGACCAGGATCCAGCACCAGTTCTGCTGAGAAGGACCACTACACGCACGCACGCACACACACACACACACACACACACACACACTGTTCACACAACCGGACCCAAGTCTCAGCTGCTAACTTTTCAGAGTCCAGCAGATAATCCTCCACTAAAGAAACAGGAACATGAAATACATTCTACATGTATGAAGTATAGAAACATGACACAATGGTTGAGGCTTTCACCTTTTGTTTGTTTGGATCTTTCATGGCCAGTTTGTTTCCGATTGAATATCGAACACACAGGTTCTCATTGGTGGACATCACCAGAACATGCAGCTCTGTGGCCTTCAAGTAACTGATGCTGCCTGGAGACACAGCAGAGGACATGTCACACAAATGAAGAGAAGGAAGAAGAGGAGGAGGAAGATCAGATCACAGACTGACTCACCTTCATCTTTGATCGTCCAGTGAGCGAGCAGCACCGGCTGCAGCAGCCCAGTCTGATCCGGTCTGAGCTGAACCGACGCGGTCAGCTGTTCTGGACCATTGGGAGTGTAGTCGTTCACTTTCGCCCACTCTTGGTCCATACAGTTAGCTACACACACACACACACACACACACACACACACACACACACACACACACACACACACACACACACACACACACACACACACACACGTCATAGTAGACACTGACATATTTTAATGATTATAGAATAATTACACTTTGGGAAATTATAGCAAAACAATAATCCACTTCCACTTCAACCATCAGGGTGAATATATACAGTCATTCTTCCTGCAGCTTAATGATTAATTCAGTCAAGTTAGTTTCTGCCCTGGAGGAAGAAAGATGAACCTGCACTTACTGGTCGTCACTGAACATCTCAGACCCTGCAGCAGGAAACGCAACAAACACAACGTTAGAATAATAAAAACCTCTGAACAGCACTGACTCTGACAGAACAACACACACTTTACAGAAAATTTTATCCAAACTGTGACCTCTGACCCTGTGACATACGTCGGCTCTGCCACATGTTGAATTAATCCATGACTGCCAAGACTTTAGAGCTTCTGCCGTGTGTGTGTGTGTGTGTGTGTGAGGACTCACCTGTCGGGAGCAGTTGTGACTCTGAGGCCCTGGTAGGATCCTCACTGCGGACCTCAGAGACACACACATGAGAGTGATCAGCAGTCGATGGAGGATCATGTTCTCAGCTTCCTGTCGACTCACTGAACCTAAAATAACAACAATAATAATAATAATAATAATAATGATATGGAATACTGAGTCACAGGTACACAGTACTGAGTACACAGTACGCAACCTGTCTGTTGCTGCGACAAAAGCTGAAACTTCCTGAAAAACAACCTGTTACTGTAAGTTACCTCATGCTGCATTCAGGGACCGTGGGTTTATAGAGCTTCAGGTTTTGAATTGTTTTTCACATGAAGCAATAACTCAGCAAACCGGCTCATAGTGTCCAGTCATTTCCAGTTTCTGTTACAAATACCTTGATGAAGAATTATTTGTGTTTATTATGTGTATCTGAGACCAAACAATGATCATGAACAGATTTATTTGTTTATATTTGTCATATGTTTGTAATTATTTTACTCCACCATTTTTAGATTGTGTTTGATTTGTGTGGAGCTTTGTTGTTGTGTTGCCTCTGTTGTTTATTATTCATTGGTTACAGGTTTAATACTGTATATTATTGTATTGTTGATGCATATAGTTAATAAAAGATAAAACAAACAAACAATGATTATGTGTTCCTTAAAATTCCTGGAGGGTATTCCTGAGTATTAGTTATAGAGTATTTTTACTAATAATATTTGCTATCTGAGTACTTCTGTAACTATGGTAACCAGTAACACCAGATGTTTACAGAAAAGACATTACTGGAGATACAGACAAAAACATGAGCTGCAGGTCACAATTAATAAAAAACAGCTGTTTAGTGATTCTGATGGAGCTTGAACACACCATGAGTAGAACTGTCACTTCCTGGTTCAGAGACCTGAGGAACGGATCAGCTGTTACTGTCAATATTTGTTATTGAACTGATCAGTTAATGTAGGAAGATGATATCAGCTGACAATTTCCTGTCTGTTCACTCACGGAGCATCAACGAATTCACTGATGATTTAACAACAATAGGTTTTATATGTCAATTAACTTAGAGGAAGTAGTTTCAGAAACTTTGTGAAGTGTTTCACTTTGGAAAGTTTGGGCTATAAATTCATAATGATATCAACTGTTTTTCACAGTATATTATAAACATCTCGTCTCGTCTCGTCTCGTCTTCTTCCGCTTATCCGTAATCGGGTCGCGGGGGCAGCAGCTTCAGCAGGGAAGCCCAGACTTCCCTCTCCCCAGCTACTTCCTCCAGCTCTTCCGGGGGGACCCCAAGGCGTTCCCAGACCACCCGAGAGACATAGTCTCTCCAGCGTGTCCTGGGTCTTCCCCGGGGCCGCCGCCCGGAGGGACGTGCCCGGAACACCTCACCAGGGAGGCGTCCAGGAGGCATCCTCACTAGATGCCCGAGCCACCTCAACTGGCTCCTCTCGATGTGGAGGAGCAGCGGTTCTACTCTGAGCTCCTTGCGGATGACCGAGCTTCTCACCCTATCTCTAAGGGAGAGCCCAGCCACCCGGCGAAGGAAACCCATTTCGGCCGCTTGTATTCGCGATCTCGTTCTTTCGGTCACTACCCAAAGCTCGTGACCATAGGTGAGGGTAGGAACGTAGACCGACTGGTAAATCAGGAGCTTCGCCTTTCGGCTCAGCTCCTTCTTCACCACGACGGACCGATGCAGGGCCCGCATCACTGCAGACGCCGCACCAATCCGCCGGTCAATCTCCCGCTCCATCCTCCCCCCACTCGTGAACAAGACCCCGAGATACTTGAACTCCTCCACTTGAGGCAGGATCTCATCCCCGACCTGGAGTCGACACTCCACCCTTTTCCGGTCCAGAACCATGGCCTCGGATTTGGAGGTGCTGATTTTCATCCCAGCCGCTTCACACTCGGCTGCGAACTGCTCCAGTGAGAGCTGAAGGTCACGGCTCGATGAAGCCAACAGGACCAGATCGTCCGCAAATAGCAACGACCCAATCCTGAGGCCACCAAACCGCAGCCCCTCGACGCCCTGGCTGCGCCTAGAAATTCTGTCCATAAAAGTTATGAACAGAATCGGTGACAAAGGGCAGCCCTGACGGAGTCCAACCCCCACTGGAAACAAGTTCGTCTTATTACCGGCAATGCGGACCAAGCTCTGGCACCGAGAGTACAGGGACCGGACAGCCCGTGTCAACGGGTCCGGGACCCCATACTCCCGGAGCACCCCCCACAGGACTGCCCGAGGGACACGGTCGAACGCCTTCTCCAGATCCACAAAACACATGTAGACTGGTTGGGCGAACTCCCACGCACCCTCAAGCACCCTGCTAAGGGTATAGAGCTGGTCCACAGTTCCACGACCAGGACGAAAACCACACTGCTCCTCCTGAATCCGAGGTTCGACTATCTTACGGACCCTCCTCTCCAGTACCCCCGAATAGACTTTCCCAGGGAGGCTGAGGAGTGTGATCCCTCTATAGTTGGAACACACCCTCTGGTCCCCCCTTTTATAAAGGGGAACCACCACCTCGGTTTGCCAGTCCAGAGGCACTGCCCCCGATGTCCACGCGATGTTGCAGAGACGTGTCAACCAAGACAGCCCTACAACATCCAGAGCCTTGAGGAACTCAGGGCGAATCTCATCCACCCCCGGGGCCTTGCCGCCGAGGAGCTTTTTGACTACCTCGGCGATCTCAGCCCCAGAGATAGGCGAGTCCACCACTGATCCCCCAGACTCTGCTTCTTCAACAGAAGACGTGCTGGTGGGATTGAGGAGGTCTTCGAAGTATTCCCCCCACCGATCCAGGACGTCCCGAGTCGAGGTCAGCAGCACCCCGTCTCCACTGAACACAGTGTCAACGGTGCGCCGCTTTCCCCTCCTGAGACGCCGAATGGTGGTCCAGAACTTCCTCGAAGCCGTTCGAAAGTCTTTCTCCATGGCCTCACCGAACTCCTCCCACGCCCGAGTTTTTGCCTCGGCAACCACCGAGGCTGCGATCCGCTTAGCACGCCGATACCCGTCAGCTGCTTCCGGAGACCCACAGGCCAAGAAGGTTCTGTAGGACTCCTTCTTCAGCTTGACGGCATCCCTTACCGCCGGTGTCCACCAGCGGGTTCGGGGATTGCCGCCACGACAGGCACCGACGACCTTACGGCCACAGCTCCGATCAGCCGCCTCAACAATAGAGGCGCGGAACAAGGTCCACTCGGACTCAATGTCCCCCGCCTCCCCCGGGACGCGGGTGAAGCTCTCCCGGAGGTGCGAGTTGAAGTTCCTTCTGACAGGAGATTCGTCCAGACGTTCCCAGCAAACCCTCACAGAACGTTTGGGTCTGCCAGGTCTGACCGGCCTCTTCCCCCACCATCGGAGCCAACTCACTACCAGGTGGTGATCAGTTGACAGCTCCGCCCCTCTCTTCACCCGAGTGTCCAGGACATGAGGCCGCAAGTCCGACGACACGACAACAAAGTCGATCATCGAACTGCGGCCAAGGGTGTCCTGGTGCCAAGTGCACATATGGACACCCCTATGCCTGAACATGGTGTTCGTTATGGACAATCCATGACGAGCACAGAAGTCCAACAACGAAACACCATTCGGGTTCAGATCAGGGGGGCCGTTCCTCCCAATCACGCCTCTCCAGGTCACACTGTCATTGCCCACGTGAGCATTGAAGTCCCCCAGGAGGACGATGGAGTCCCCAGAAGGGGCGCCCTCCAGCACCCCATCCAAGGACTCCAAGAAGGGTGGGTACTCTGAACTGTCATCCGGCGCATAGGCACAAACGACAGTCAGGACCCGTCCCCCCACCCGAAGGCGGAGGGAGGCTACCCTCTCGTCCACCGGGGTGAACCCCAATGTAAAGGCACCGAGCCGGGGGGAAACAAGCATTCCCACCCCAGCTCTGCGCCTCTCACCGGGGGCAACTCCAGAGTGGTAGAGAATCCAACCCCTCTCGAGGAAACTGGTTCCGGAGCCCACACTGTGCGTCGAGGCGAGCCCGACTATATCTAGTCGGTATCTCTCAACCTCGCGCACCAGCTCAGGCTCCTTCCCCGCCAGAGAGGTGACGTTCCACGTCCCCAGAGCCAGTTTCTGCAGCCGGGGGTCGGACCGCCAGGGTCCCCGCCTCCGACTGCCGCCCAACTCTCTCCGCATCGTCCCCCTGTGGCCCCCCCCACGGGTGGTGAGTCCATGGGGAGGGGGGCCCACGTCGCCGCTTCGGGCTAAGCCCGGCCGGACCCCGTGGGCAAAGGCCCGGCCACCAGGCGCTCGCACCCGAGCCCCTCCCCCAGGCCTGGCTCCAGAGGGGGGCCCCGGTAACCCACACCCGGGCAGGGTTAACGCTGGCCCAATGTTCTTTCTCATCATCAGAGGGTTTTGAGAACATGTCTATCAAAAACAGCACAAAACTGCTGCTTTGTTTTCTCGCACAGCTATTTGGGTAACATGACTCTGTGGACCAATCAGAGCCGTGCTCAGGCTAAATGGATATTAGCATCTTTTTGTGGAGCTTTGGCGTCATGTATGTAGGGTTTCCTGTAGTACTTTAAAAAGTTCATAACCTAATAATAAAACAAAGATTAGTAGTTAGTGAAGGAAAAGATGTGGTAGAAAAAAATGTACAAGCAATAGGGATAACCACCCTAGACATGATTGTGAAACAAAACCCTGGGGGAGTCAGTGCTTCAAGAATCACCACGCACAGACACATGCAAGACATGGGACTCTGGAACAAGAGACAGAGTCAGTGTCTCACCTGGACTAAAGACAAAAAGGACTGGACTGCTGCTGAGTCGTCCAAAGTTATGTTCTCTGATGAAAGTATATTTTGCATGTTCTTTGGAAATCAAGGTCAAAGAACGTGGAGGAAGAGAAGAGAGGCACAGAATCCATGTGGCTTGAAGTCAATTGTAAAGTTTCCACAGTCAGTGATGGTTTGGGATGCCATGTCATGTAATCCATTGTTTTCTTAAGTCCAGCATCAATGCTGCCATCTACCAGGAAGTTTTAGAGCACTTCCTGCTTCCTGCTGCTCCACCTGAGCAGTGCCAAAGACTGATCGACTCCACGCCACACCACATGAACTAATTTAGGCAAAAGGAGCCCTGACTAAGTATCGAGTGGTTTTCATGTTTATACTTTTCAGCTGGCCAACATTTCTAGAAATTTTTTTGTATTGATCTTATAGTAATATTCAAATTTTCGGAGATACTGGATTTGGAATTTTCATTAGTTGTCAGTTACAATCATGATTATTAGAATTAAAAGAAAAGAAATAAACAAATATAACAGTCTATATATATATATATATATATATATATATATATATATATACTAAACATGAGTAGAAATGCTTGAAGCTTATGAACATCATAAAACATAATTTCAAATATCTCAAATATGATAATATGACAAATCAGCTCTAAAATTATGTTTAATTCATGTTTTAATCACTTCAGGACCTCAGGAAAGCTTCATTCAGTTAGGATTAACATCTTTAAAAACTGTGTTTTCTTAAAGAATCCTGTGTGTGTGTGAGATAGTGTGTAATCACTATAAACTGGAACTATAATTTATATAAACCTTTGTAATTTTATTCTTTTGTGTTGAATATATTTGATTTAGTGAGTTTGATTATTGTGAGCTACAATAAAACTTGGTCAAGTCATAATCCAATACTGAAGGATTAGGATTAGTTTCCTGTTGTCACACATCAAACAGCCTCATCTGTAAAGTTATTAAGTGTAAACGTTCCTGTGATTTATTTCAGTACTCACCTGTATTTCTCCAGGACTGTTAATATTTCCATCTCCTTCTATCGAAAGTTCCCATTTCTTGCAGTTGACTGTTTAACAGGCGCAGTGAGATTATTTCCTTATTGGACAAACCACGCCCATCACACCTGCGTAATGCATACCTCACCTGTTGATTCAAAACCCAGTCGCACGGGAAGTAGCCATGTTGGCTGTTTCAGCTGCTGCAGGTGCAGAGTGAGTAGATCACCAGCAGGGGGCAGAAACACTCCTGTACTTTACTACATTTATTCAACCACTGACCTAAAGTACTCAACCAAAGTACAGTTTGAAGTACTTGTAAAAATTCGTCATTCATCTTTCTCATCCTTTGATGTCATGAAGTGATGTTATTGACACATAATGTAGGTTTTCTTTGTTCTTACTGTAGATCAGACAGTCTGTCTCCATCTAGTGGTGTGAACACAGAGCTGCAGGCAGGAGGAGACTCAGCTACTGGTCTGAGATCAGCTGCCGATGCAGAAACATCAGTGATTTTAATTATAAATGATTATTAATGATCTTAAAGTGACGACCAATCATCTGCTGCTGAAATAGACTCATCACCACAGAACACGAATAGAAGCGCTGAATATTTAAAACGTCTTCATCAGCAGCACAGAGACGGGTGCTCTGTCCTCCTGTCTCTGTCCCTATATACAATACTGGGTTTTATTATTACAATACTATATATTAAAGCTGTTATTATAAGTGTAATATTTAATATAGGATCCTCACTATATATATATATATATTATATGACTATATGTTTTATTAAGATTATATAATGTGTCATAATCTAACAATAACTATGTTCATAGTGCTGTGATTTAGTTTTCAGTGTCCAGTCCTTTGACTGCTCAGTAAATCAGTTCTCTCTCCATCTGCTAGACAACTTAAATAAAGCAAATAAACAGAGAAACTTGCGTATGAGTTTTATTCCTGTTGATTTAAACCAGAGTTGAGCTTTATAAACATGTTCCAGGTAAAACAGAGGCAGGAATCATATCGTTTGTAACATACAGCACAAGTTAAAACGCTTAATAGTGTAAATAAATCATAATCATGTGATATTGTGATTTATTGTGGAAGGATATTAGATAAATCAACTGATACAGGTTCAATTTGTCTCCAGGTTTTCTGACCTGGATGCAGATATTTGATTGAAATAAACACTTAAATCATTTCTAGAATAAACATCACACACTATAAAAGATCATCTCCACATATATAAAAGCACAGTTTGCGGCATTCCTGCAGTAATTCATCTACCTGACCTTAACTGGATAAAACATGAGACGTCATGTGACCTGATCACATGACTCCTGCTGAGCATCAGTCAGTAATAAGACGTTAAAAACTGAATCAGGTGGAAACATCTGGTTTTCACTTCAATTAGTCAAGCAGCATTATCTCAAATGGTCTTCTTCCACTCGCAGATCATTTTATTATTTCAAGTTTTTTAAAGATTGGTCAAATTTGTCTAAAAAACATGTATCTGACATTGAAATAACATAATTCTACTTATTATTGGAGTAAAAAACACCCAAAACAAGATGTTTCCACACAGAGGAACAGAAACAGATTGAATCAAAGGTTTCTGTCAATCATTTCCCCAAAACGTGTCTTAATTAGTGGAAGCTGATAGTTCACAAACTGACAAACTGATGATTCCAGACGACGAATATAATGAAACACAGTCAGAATAATATTTGGCCCCAACACTCTGCTTCAGTACGTGATGTTTTTAATCATCACATACAAGCTTAAGAGGTGTGAACTATCCCACAGTTGTATGTAAACATGGTGTGTGTATAAAGACCGTGTATTCTACAGTGTATACACGGTTAAACATTCAGTGACAGATATTTGGTTTTAAAGCAGCACATCAGTAGAGTTTATATCATAAAAGTCTATATTGCACAGGAGGAGCAGAAGCTGCTGTTAGTTCATGTGGAAAAAAGTTAGAAGAAGATGATGGAGGCAATGCAGTCATGTACGTCACGTTTTGGCGAAGGTAAAGCAGATCCAACGTCGACCTTCACAGGATCACACAGCTGGACGCCTCCGAACTGACACACACGCACGCACGCACGCACGCACACACGCACACACGCACACACACACACACACACACACACACACACACACACACACACACACACACACAGAAACACACCTCAGTTTAGAATCTTTCATCGATCTAAATTTAACTATATGAGATGACCTTAGATGACCTTTGATGACCAGAGACAACCTCTGATGACCTGAGATGACCTCTGTTGACCTAAGATAACATCTGATGACCTTAGATGACCTCTGGTCACCTCACCTCTCTGCAGCAGCGTCGCTTTGCTTCATCCTCTTGGGGGCGCTGCTGCCCTCACAGTAGACTGCAGGTGTTGCAGCGAGTTCCCTGGGCTCAGAGTTCACCTGAAGAGACGAGCAGAGACACTTTCAACAGGATGAAAGATTAACAAAGATGCATCTGTCAGGATGCCTTTTAAAGGCAAAGAACACAGGATTTAATATATAACAATATATCAACTCTACAATACAATAACCATCCTCCACAGGTGTGTGTGATTCTGGGCTGTAGCATTATAGGACTAATGCTGAGCTATGTAAAATGCTGTAAAGCCCCTGTAGAAACAGCTGTTCTCACCATGTTCCTCTTCCTGTTGCTGCTGTCGACGGGTGAGTGCAGAGGTCGGCGGCACAACTCATCTCTCTGATGAACGACTGTCTGCTTGGACTGCAGCTTCCTGTGAACACAACACACTCAGACCAACACGTCCTGGACTCTGATGGACTCCCTCAGAGGGACTGTGTATGTGTGTGTATGTGTGTGTGTGTGTGTGTGTGTGTGTGTGTGTTTCAGGCACCTGACAGCAGAGCTCAGGCTTTGGTACCAGTCATTGAGCTCCTCCTGGTTACTGGACATCAGCAGGAGCTTGGCTCTAGGGAAGGTCAACTGGAGGAGGTAGAGTAGAGGGCAATTAGGGTGATTGACAGGTGTCCATGTTGTAATTGTTCACATGAGACTAGTGTTTGTTCCATTGTGTAATATTGAGTAGAGATAATTTATATATAAAGTGGAAAATATAACACAATCAGTAAATAACCTGGAGGCTGAATGGAGATAAGGAGCTGATCTATGATCTATAGACATAGTCCACAACAATATCTAATAATGTGAAGCTCCAAACACAGAAAAATAACTATTCACTTTGGGAAAAATTTTTTTTCAATTTTGTGTCAACAATTTCTTTTTACACATGAAGTGAAAACTCTACAGCAGAAACAAACAGCAGCTTCTTCTTAATCACAATATAAACATTGATACTGACTGAAGAGTAAAACATTTTAACACAGTCTACACACGAGTAGTGAACATTAATGTAACTGAAGCTGCAGTTGCAGTGTGAAACCAGCAGGAGGCAGCCTGCACCCAGGAGAAACCTCAACCTCAACCTGGAGACACATATATCCAGGAACAAACGACTGACAGGCTCCGCCCCCTCCTCCTCTGAACCAACAGGCTCCGCCCCCTCCTCCCCTGAACCAACAGTCATTACCAACTGGCTCATTCAGGTTAAACAGCCTCAGACTGGACCTGCCAAACAAACCAAACAAAGGTTCTTCATGACCAAAACTAACAGCAGAAGCTGATCCAGGATCAGCCTGAAGCAGCTAAATCCACCTTTAACCTTCACCTGCAGGAACAGGAAGCAGCTGAACTTTAGAGGAGGGGCTCATTACCCATTAATACATGAATATATAATACATTTTCAGATGTTCCATCACCAGAAGTATTATCTCATTACAGAGTTCAGTGAATGGATCGAACGGCGCGTGGCATTCGGCGCTCACCACTCAGGGGACGGCGACTTGATTTATGCACAAATAGATTCCACTTGTGTTGCGATGCGGTAATTAGGGATTTGTCAGGAAATGTGACCCTCTTAGGTAGAAATGACTTTGTATAATAAGAACAGCAGAGCACCGAGACTCAGCCCAGCATAATTTAGCTTGATTATTTATACATCAAAGAGAATCTGTCAGAGATGTGGGAAAATATTCATGGAGCGAGTAGTGAGGGATATTAGAGCAGGAAAACTGCAGACAGACGCCGAGGAGGACGATGATGAAGAGGAAAAACACTAATAATCCAGCTTCAACACACACTGAGCGACCGTCATTAACTCATTAACACTCAGTTTAATCAGATTTGTTTAAAGTTCTTCTCTGCTGAGGGTCTCCGGCTGCACAGAAACCTGGAGCTTAGCAGGAAACCTTAATGCAGCGTGTAGTGTCACCATGATGTCAGAGCGCTGCCGATATTAATTAGAATGATTACTGGGATTTCAGGAAATCAGAGGTTTCTCTTTGAATGAAGCTGACACGTTCAGCTAATTAGAGCTGCAACGATTAGTCGTTTCATCAATTAGTTGCCAACTATCACATTAATCAATGACTATTTTGATAGTAATTAATGTATTTGGGTCATTTTGAAGAAGAAAATGTCCAAATTCTCTGGTTCCAGCTCAAATCTGATTATTTTCTGGTTTCTTTAGTCTCTATAATAGTAAGCTGATAATTTCTGTGGTGTGGACTGTCGGTTTTAGATTTTAGTTTCTGATATTGAATCTTCAGCTTTGGGAAACACAATTTTATGAACCAATCAAACAATTAATTGTTTCAATAATCAATTTATTAATAATCATTAAATGCAGGTCTACAGCTGATGTTCATCTGAGCTTCAGGAAGTTTGTTCTGATAATTATTCAGCATTTTGGGTCAAACTCCGTCTGTTTTATTTCTATCCTTGTTGGTTAATATTTTCTTATTTTCTTTTTGTCACCATGGTGACCCGACCAGATATCATCACCCCCAGGAACAAGCAGCCCCCCCCCCCCCCACACACACACACACACACACACACACACGCGCACACACACACACACACACAGTTCTTCTCCTAATTTATTAAACTTATTGATTTTGTTTCTTTTGTTTTGATATTGTTGTTGTAACACTCATGTCAATAAAGCTGGTTTGAATTGAACCGAGAGAATGAAGAAGGTGACTTGGACTGAAGACGATGAAATCCAGGTGTCTACAAATGTGTGTCCAGAAAAAAAAATTAAACACACACATCGGAAATTTTAATAAAGCATTTTTCCCCCTCCCCAGGCTTTGCATATAGATGCTGCTGTGGCATTTACAGCTGTCAAACTTAATTTGGCTTTAATTCTTCACGGCCTGGACGAGCCGCCGTGTGCTGACAGACATTTTCCTGCAGCTCAGGTAGCAGCTCCCAGATCAATAATGTGTCCTTATGAGAAATTACACGTAATGCTATTGAGTATGCATCTGGGCCTCGGTGGGATAAGAGGCTAATGAAATGCCATCTCTGCCGTTAGATAACGTGCAGCGGAGCGGCTGGCGGCGAGTGGCGAGCAGAGAGGAAGATGTATTTACTGGAGGGGAGGAAGAGATGGATCTGATCTAATCCGGTTACAGCCATCAGCTGTTCGCACGCATGCACGCAGCCTTTTCATTAGTCACTGAAGGAAGCTTTTAATTTACGCTGCCTGCAACAGATGAAGTCACATCGGCCTGGTCGTCATGACGATACGTCACCAGATCTGTCAGAAGACCTCTCAGACTCGCTCTCTCATATACTTTCACACACACACACACACACACACACACACACACACACACACACACACACACACACACACACACACACACACACACACACACACACACACACACACACACACACACACACACACACACACACACACACACACACACACACAATGTATACTGATTTTAAAAATCACTCAAAGTACACAAAAAGGATTAGTTGGAGGAGGAAGCTCCTGTGTCATATGAAGGATGTTTGATATCACATTGCTGGGTTACTATATATATTATATATGTTCTGCTGTGTGCTGCCTGTGTGGACAAACAGCAGCAAAACACACAGTTGCCGACTGGTGCTGGTTGATCGGCTGAAATGAATATTGATACGGTGCAGCGCCGGCTCTAAACGCTCGCTGCAGAAACGCTTTGCTTACTGGCTCAATGACGTGTGACTCGTTCCTCTGAATGTTTCATGACAGCAGCTACATCATTTAGTCACAATTTGTCAGCCAGCAGCTGGACTGAGACCTGCAGGCGGATCAGACGGAGACAAGATGCACATTAAAAGTTCAACTTTTGGGCGACTTCAATGAGGGTTTGAAGTGATTATGGAGGAAAAGAAGAAGAGGAGGAAGAGGGAGAGCAGGCCTCTGACAGGCAGAACTAAACGACGCCTTCGCGTGACGCCGTGGAAACATCCAGCAGATTAACAGCAGCCGTCAGAAAGTAAGTAAGACAAATCAACTACAGGCTTCAGGAAATTAAATAAAGCTCTGAAGGATTCACTCATGTGTTCACTCACATCAGTGAACAGATGTTTCTCCACCTGCTGTTGACAAACACACAGCTTCTCTTCTAGAAGTTTCATCCACTGACCTGCAGGAAACTACAGTCACATGACCAGAACAGGTCCGAAGATCAAACTGCTGCTTTCATTGATAATCATTACTTCCGTTCATTTTCCGTTCCTTTCTATAAATGTTGATGCTGCAGTCAGAGCCGTGCAGGTGAACTTCCTGACCCCTCAGATATTTGCGGAGTGCTGAGAGGTGTAAGTGTTACTGAAGCTTCAGGTGTATGGTCAATGAATATTCTTTACCAGCCCCATTTGCTCATGGACAACAGAAGTGAGCATCATCAACCGAAGGTTGTTCTTTTATTCAGAAATTTCAAATTTTCACCAAATAAAAAAATTTATCTCACTATCCAGGGTAGGTAAACTTTATTTGTTTTACGTTTAATTCAATTTTTATATTATTTTTTTTCCCCCAATATGCTAATATTATACACACACATGCATGCGCACACACACATACACACTGCTAATAACATGCCATAGAGCAATGATCAAATATGGAAAATTCCCATTTAGTTACATAGCACGAAACTATCCTGAGACTATGTTTACATCTTTTTCTTACATATTTATCCTTAATATTTCTTTTATTTAGTAATAACGTAATAAAACCATTCAAAACATTTTTTACCATGTCTAAGTATTATTTCATGCAATAGAGGGTTAAAGGAGAAATCCAGTGTGAATCAATCCATAGCCCTGTTACTCAAGGTTACAAAATGCTGTCTGTAGGACAAAGAATCATAAAATTTGGTACAACCTAAGCTGAATATTGAACTAGCAGCTATCAATAAATGAATGGGGCATAGAAAATGAAAGAGTTTCTGTGCCCTCTTTCATTAGTGTTTGCTGCCGTTTCTCTATTTGGTTTAAGTTGTATCAAATTTTGTTTTTCTAACTGAGCTCTCAGTGATGTTTAACAGCATGGATTGAGTCACACTGTATTTCTCCTTGCAAACTGCATAATGTGTTGTCAATTTCACATTTCCATATTAATAGAAGGATAATACAATATAGGAAAATGTTTTTCTTTTGTTTCATAATATATCAGTTCATTAAGCAGATCATGATGCCATGACGCCATTTTAACGCAATTAACCAAAAAGACAAAATGGATAACTTTTTTGCCTTCACTGAGCTAGGCAGGGAAGTTAAGGAGAAAATCAAAATCATAGAGAAAAATTACACTTATAAACATATTATAAAAACTCAATATTATTCACATAAGCTCAGCTGTATGTTATGCAAGGTTATGAAGGTTCCTCTGGACCATAAAGGTTCCTCAGGACCTTGAGTCAGTGTGGACACAACAGTCTCACAAAGACATCAGCACCTCATAGTTAAAGACGAGGTCTATATCCATTGACAAGGAAACATGACGCTCTGCTTATGGTGTGCCCAGACGCCACTTACACCAGAGTGAAACCAAAGATGTGTTAATGCAAACCGTAGAGAGTAAAATTAAACAAAACTGATAATTTTCACATTTGATCAGTGTATCAGTTCAATTAGCGGCACTGACCAGAATTTGGATTTTATGTTTTTTCAGCATTTTTCTTTTGTATTTGTTTTTTGAGTGTGTAAGTCTTTACTTCTACTTGCAGCATTGTTTTGTTAAATTTGTTGTGCGATTGTGTGTTTTTGGTTTTGCATTATTTCCGTCTTTGCAGCGCGTTCAGAAGTTCTTAAAATTATAATTTACCATTGAGAAACGTAGCTTTGTTCTTTATGTAAGGCATAAGAATTGTCTATAATTCACATGTAATCCCAGAACTAATATACATCTTACAGTGGTTCTACGTTAGGTGTATCATGTAACAAACAGTCAGCAAACACATCATAGTTAACATAACTTGTTAACTTAACTCTGTGGCTCACCTTCGTTATGACTCGAGAGAGCTGACACTCCCATTACGAAAAGCTGAATTTCCTTTTTGCATACTCTGCAGAAGGCTACACACCGATTTGAGCCACGTTTTATTCAGTTTCTCTTTTTCATTTTCCAGCCAACATTCAATAAAACGACAACCTTCTGGCATGTTAGTCCAATGCACCATCTTCTTGGGGTGGTACTGTGCAGCATGACAACCATCAATCCAGTCACTACACAAAGGCTCATGAGAATCCATCAGAGTGAGCATGTAGCTGTGATTAAACAAAACTTAATTTATTTCCCTTCATTTAATAATTGCTCTACTGAGTCAGACTCTCAAGAAATAAGCATTTCCAAGCACTTTACCCAAAATTCAAACATTTTACAAACCTTGAGAACAAAAAATTAAATCCAAGCCTTTTCAAGGATTTCAAGCACCCGTACGTTCATTTGTAACCCTAACCCTGTCTGTGGTTAATTCAATTCAATTTTATTTGTATAGCCCAAAATTACAAATCACAGATTCGCCCCAATGGGCTTTACAGTTTAAACACCCTCACATCGTATAAGAAAAAACTGTTACTAAAGCTTCAGGTGTGTGGTTGGTGGTTATTGAAGCTTCATGTGTGTGTGGATACTCACGCTCAGCAGACCTCCCTGGCTCCTGGTGTGCCCAAACACCTTCTCCACACTGCAGTCCTGCAGGGGAAAAGCCTGCTGGCCAATGAACTTGTCTCCATTGGTTGGATGCAACGAGCTGCAGCGTTTTGCCTGCAGCAGCATGTCAGAGAACAGGAAGAACATCTTGGGTTTAGCCTCTGCTCCTTTAGCAGGAACCACCTTCAGCCAGCCCTCACGGATATACCACCTCCCTGCAGGACAACAATCGGTAGATATTTTACCTTTTATCTTTAGCTAAACATTCTAAAAAAAAACACTGGCTGTTCTCTGTGGTCTGACTGTATTTAAAATTGTGTTGATGCAGTAAAATGAGTGGATCTACTGAAAAAACATTTATTGGGTTTTCATGTTACTGAAAACAAGCATCAATGCCATTAATGAGGAGATATTGGAAGTGGAGTTTGGAAAGTTCTGCATGTTTGAGGACTCATCAATGTTCATTACTTCTGTCTGACTGTACAGAGGGATGGAGGATAACTCTGGAAAACTTAAAAAAAAAACTCTGGACTAAATCTGGGTAATTGGAAAATTTTAAATAATTCTGGATAACTTGGGATAACTCTGGATATCTCTAGATAATCCTGGATAACTTTAGATAGCTCTGGTTAACCCTGGATAACTGCCATTCTGTGAAATGTGAGTAACTCAGCATCCTGATTATAACTAATAAGAAGACAGATAATCCTGGACAATTTTGGATAACTCTGAATAACCCTGGGCAACTTTGGATAATTTTTGGATGACTTTGAATAACCCTGGATAACTCTGGATAATGTTGGCATTCTATCGTTTAACTAGTCTCTAGTCTCTAAGTCTCATCTTTTCATGACTGACAGCAGCCTGATTATAACGAATAAGAAGCGTTTGAACATTTGAATGACATTTGAACAGATCAGATGGTTTCAGGTGCAGCAGGTGTTTCTGTGTTTCTGTGATTGCTGCTGAGTCTGCAGCCTCCGGCTCAGACAACATGTTCAGATGAAGGGACAGGGGTCAAATTACCTTAAAATGCCAGAGGTGTGAAAAACAGTCCAGAGACACCAAACTCTCAAGAATATGATCGGTCTATTAAATATGATATAAATTAAATGACACAATCTTTAATCCTTTAAAGTCAACATATGGTAATTTTATGCTGTATAAAATTAAATCATAAGTGGAAACAACTTCTTTTTGGTGCAGTTCATCCAAAAATGTGTAGAATTTTCTTGAATCTGATTCCACTGGCATCATTCTGCTTCTTTTAAGTTTTTTTTCTTGATTTCAGGCCTTGTGTAAAGGTCTGACTGCACAGTCAGAATTAATAAATACAGAAGAACATCAAGCAGCATCGTTCTATGATATGTCTTCACTTTTACTTTATGCGTGAGCAGTAACGTGTCACATGTTTGCTGAAGCATAAGCTGCCAGAGTCCAGCGTCCTGAAACTGACAATTCCAGTCCTCAGACGAGCTGAGAGCTGCAGCTTCACATCTGCACAACATCTGCAAACAACCAGGTGTATTAAAGCAGACGGTGTCAACTTGGGGTTGGACCTCCAAAAAGGAATCACTACATTAATCAGGGGTGAGATGATAGGATACAGAAAAAAACTAATACCACAAAACCACAAAATTGTGATTTTTTTTTATAAAAGAAAGCTGTTTAATAATTCTGTCTAAAATTGTATTTCTTGTGTATTGTGTATCTTATACACATCTTATATGTTATGTACATGAACCAAAATAGAAGAACTGTTTATCAACATAATCAAAATAAATGCATGTACATGAAAGAACAAGGCCTCAATTAACATTAATGTGTAAACTTATCGTTTTAAATCAAATTGAAAATGTGTCTCTTGAAATTCATCTCTGAAAACAACTTCTTTTTTAAGGATATACTTTGGTTTGTAGATGTTCTGAGGTTGTGGTGTCGATATATTGTTGTATGTGTTCAATGTATTATTTGCTTCTACTAAAGAAAATGATTGGTCTTATTTGTTTAAATGTGATTCTGCAGTTCAGTTGTTCCATGAATCGTAAGAAGGTTAAACATCATTTAGTTTATTTCCTTTGCTGAAGAACCTGATTTATTTAATCAGCTGACCTCGAGTCAGTGCCACAAAAGACCCATGAAAATGACAGAAAAACAGCGAATGAGCGGCATTCAGGAGCAGAAAGTGACACAAATGGTGAAGAATCGATGTGCAACATGATGTAAAGTGAGACGTGTGAGTTAGAAAGTGAAGGAACAGCAGGCGGCTCCTGCTGGATCCATGTCTCATTGATTCAGGCTTTGTGTCTCAGCCTCAGCTCCTACAGCTACTTAATATGTTCGAGATGAGCAGAGCTGCTCTTTTACCCACATTGGGGTGTGTGTGTGTAAGTGTGTGTGGGGGGGCTGGTGCTCTGAAGTGGGCCTGGTGGGACCGGAGCTTTATTGGCTGCAGAGGAAGCCGGCGGAGTTGCGAGGGCCTGAGAACTTGGATGAGAGGAAGCGTTTGAAACTTCCCACATCGGCTTTAGAGAGGAGCTACACACACATACACACACACACATACACAACAAACAAACACACACTTCACACACACATATCTATAAACACACACACTTCCTTTTTATCTGCTGGTCTGTGAGATGAAGCTGGGCTCTAATTGGTCCTTGGGGAGATTGGCAGAGGGGGAGGAGCTACGAGGAGCCAGGACCCCAAGAGATAAACAACAGGAAGAAAGGAGCCACCGGTCCAAAAGGAGAGAGGGAAGGAGGGAGGAGGGGAGAGTACGGAAGAACGGAGGAGAGAAGGGAGCAGAGAAGGAAAGGAGTAAAGAGAGGTTGTAAGTTTCCTGATGGAAGCTGTGTTGATCCTGCAGTGAACTGCATTTATTTATTGTAAAGAAATGTATTTTATTTATTTTTTTTAGTTATGTATATTTTTCTATGTATATATTTCTAATATTTATATGTATGCATGTGGATCTTCACAGAGCAGCTGCTGCAGGTCCTGTGATAAGAACATGTGACATCTGACCTGCAGACAGGATCCTGGTCTTCGACCCCTTCAGAAGCTTCTGAACCCGCAGAAGCTGCAGCTGGTTCTCATGGTGCCGAGAGTTTTTCTGGATCCTCTGAGACACCTCAGAGACTGTAGCCACCGCCCCTGCATGCACGCACGCACGCACGCACGCACGCACGCACGCACGCACGCACGCACGCACGCACGCACGCACACACACACACACACACACACACACACACACACACACACACACACACACACACACACACACACACACACACACACACACACACACACACACACACACACACACACACACACACACAGAGTCAGTATAACATCAGCTCGACTAGTTCGATAAGCTCTGCCCCTCAGCTGCTGATCAGTTTCCTATAGGTTCAGTTTTCTGGATTTATCACATAAATCAGATACTGATGCTTAGTGTTTCTCCGAATAAGTGCTGACAGATTTTAGTTTATCTGGAGAAACTTGACAGGTGACGGCAGGTGCAGTGCTCTGAGGTCAGCTCATATGTTTCTGTAAAGATTATGAAATCTCCTGAGGTGAATCTGTGATTCTGGGTTCTTCAGATTTTTTTTTTTTTTTTTTACATAGGCCCAGAATGCTTTGGTAACAATTACTTAAATATATATTTTTAATGTGCTGCCTTTGTTTCCAGAAAAACAGAAACTAGTTTGTACATTATTTTGAAAAATAATAGATTTTTAGGCCAAATCACTGAGTCTGGATTAAACATGAGAAACAATAAGTAGCCGAGTGTCTGAAGTGAACTTTGAGAACTGTCAAACTTTATAGTAGGAAGAAGCTTCTAATCTCTGCACCAGAGCAAATAAGGAAACGAAGCCTCCAGTTACTTTGGCAACAGTAATGATAACTGCTGTAAACATTTATAACGACATCATTAAGGCGTCCAAAATAACAGATTCCCATTTCAAACTCAACTTTGCTGCTTTTGTTCTGAGCTGAAACTCAGCAATGAACTTGATCCTCGGGGCGACTCCACACTAAAATAATTGTGGCCTAATTGGTTCATTTAACTTCACAACAATTACAGTGTAAACCAAACACGGCGTCCGTGTAGACTTTCTCCCTTTGTTCTACGTGTTTGGAATGTTGGAATCTGCTGTTGCCCGCTTTAAAAAAACAACAAATCCTAATTACGGCTTCTCAGGCCGCAGCATTAATAAAACATTCAGATCATTACACATTCTGAACATCTCCTGTTCTCACTGCTTTGTTCCAGTTACTGATACACAGAGAAAGTAGAAACAAAGCTCATTCAGGAACTAACCTCACTGTGACAGGTGTCAGGTGTGTCATGATGTCAGATGTATGTTGTGGTGTCAGATGTATGTCCTGGTGTCAGGTGTGTGTCGTAGTGTCAGGTGTGTGTCTTGATGTCATGTGTGAGTAAAGGGGTCAGGTGTTTATCAGGTGTGTGGTGATGTCAGGTGTGTGTCGGGGGGCCAGATGTTTATCAGGTGTGTGTCGTAGTGTCAGGTGTGTGTCGTGGTGTCAGGTGTGTGTCGTAATGTCAGGTGTTTATCAGGTGTGTGTCGTAGTGTCAGGTGTGTGTCGTACTGTCAGGTGTTTATCAGGTGTGTGTCGTAGTGTCAGGTGTTTATCAGGTGTGTGTCGTAATGTCAGGTGTTTATCAGGTGTGTGTCGTAGTGTCAGGTGTGTGTCGTACTGTCAGGTGTTTATCAGGTGTGTGACGTGGGGTCAGGTGTGTCATAGAGTCAGGAGTGTCGTAGAATCAGGACTGTGTCGTAGGGTCAGGTGTGTGTCGTGGTGTCAGGTGTGTGTCGTGGTGTCAGGTGTTTATCGGGTGTGTGTCGTGGTATCAGGTGTGTGTCGTGGTATCAGGTGTTTATCAGGTGTGTGTCGTAGGATCAGGTGTGTGTAGTGGTGTCAGGTGTTTATCAGGTGTGTGTCGTGGTATCAGGTGTTTATCAGGTGTGTGTCGTAGGGTCAGGTGTGTGTCGTGGTGTCAGGTGTTTATCAGGTGTGTCATGGTATCAGGTGTTTATCAGGTGCGTGTCGTGGGGTCAGGTGTGTGTCGTAGGGTCAGGTGTTTGTCGTGGTGTCAGGTGTTTATCAGGTGTGTGTCGTAGTGTCAGGTGTGTGTTGTACTGTCAGGTGTTTATCAGGTGTGTGTCGTAGTGTCAGGTGTTTATCAGGTGTGTGTCGTAGTGTCAGGTGTGTGTCGTACTGTCAGGTGTTTATCAGGTGTGTGACGTGGGGTCAGGTGTGTCGTAGAGTCAGGAGTGTCATAGAATCAGGAGTGTGTCGTGGTGTCAGGTGTTTATCAGGTGTGTGTCGTAGGGTCAGGTGTGTGTCGTGGTGTCAGGTGTTTATCAGGTGTGTGTCGTGGTATCAGGTGTTTATCAGGTGTATGTCATAGGGTCAGGTGTGTGTCGTGGTGTCAGGTGTTTATCAGGTGTGTGTAGTGGTATCAGGTGTTTATCAGGTGTGTGTCGTAGGATCAGGTGTGTGTCGTGGTGTCAGGTGTTTATCAGGTGTGTGTAGTGGTATCAGGTGTTTATCAGGTGTGTGTCGTAGGATCAGGTGTGTCGTGGTGTCAGGTGTTTATCAGGTGTGTGTCGTGGTATCAGGTGTTTATCAGGTGTGTGTCGTAGGGTCAGGTGTGTGTCGTGGTGTCAGGTGTTTATCAGGTGTGTCATGGTATCAGGTGTTTATCAGGTGCGTGTCGTGGGGTCAGGTGTGTGTCGTAGGGTCAGGTGTGTGTCGTGGTATCAGGTGTTTATCAGGTGTGTGTCATAGGGTCAGGTGTTTGTCGTGGTGTCAGGTGTTTATCAGGTGTGTTTCGTGGGGTCAGGTGTGTGTCGTGGTGTCAAGTGTATGTCGTAGGGTCAGGTGTGGGTCGTAGGGTCAGGTGTGG
This sequence comes from Lepturacanthus savala, assembly GCA_030544235.1. Classification (NCBI taxonomy): domain Eukaryota; kingdom Metazoa; phylum Chordata; class Actinopteri; order Scombriformes; family Trichiuridae; genus Lepturacanthus; species Lepturacanthus savala. The sequence goes on from CM060474.1 coordinate 3,715,609, forward strand.
GTCGCAGGGTCAAGTGTATGACGTAGGGTCAAGTGTTTATTGGGTGTGTGTTGTGGGGTCTGGTGTATGTTGTGTTATCAGGTGTGTATGTGTTTCATATTAAAGCAGACCGATTGAAAACTCCTGAAGCATTGCAATTACAACAATTAAATCCAGTGTGATTTGCTGCAACAGAAGAAACTCAAGGAGAAAAAGAAGAACCGACACAGAGCAGAACAACAGGAGAAAACAACAACAACAACAAAGCCTCCTGTGATTCTATCCAGAGTTTACTTAATCAGATTCAATGTGATTTATCTGGAATATCTTTTTTAAATAATTCCCTTTACCACACACACACACACACACACACACACACACACACACACACACACACACACACACACACACACACACACACACACACACACACACACACACACACACACACACAGAGTGAGTTTAAAGCAGCATCTAATGAGAGGAGGAAGCAGCGATGGTGGATCTGTACCTTCATCTTAGAGTCAGAGGCTGTTTTAATTTGTAAGCAGCGGCAGCACAGCAGCAATGAGATTTTAATTGATACACATAAATAATTCCTTGTGTACATTCACACTTGAGTCAGATTCGTTGTTTATTTGATGATTGAAATTAGTCATTATCGGGATCCATGTTGATGTTGAAGATTTTATTTATTAATATAGCTCCCGCTTAATATCCTCTGATCCGCTCCCAATTAATTATGTCAAAATCCACATCAAACCACAACTTACATGCATATTGAGCTCAGTCTCACTTTCATTCCTCCGCTGGTGAAGTGCTGCTGTGACAATAACAACAAATGAGGAATGAAAGCGAAGGAGAGCAGGTCTTTGTTCCTAAATGAGATAATGAGGTCTGTCTCTCTCTGTGAAGCCACCTGAATGTTCCATCAAACCATCTCAGGTTCCTGTTTTCCTGCTTTTTAAAACGACGGGTCTTATATTCTGTTATTGAACAGGTTTGTTTAACTCTGCTGTGCTCGGCTCATCTCAGGGAGGGAAGTTCAAGTATGAACGAACTGGGAGACAAGTGATGCAAAGAACATCATCGTCATCATCATCATAAAGACTGACCACTTCTCACCTGATAGTTGCTGGAACTCTGGGTGGTCTGGACTGGTGTTGGCAACCAGGTCCTGCAGGAAATGCTGATACCTGAGGAAACAAAGGAGACATAGAGGAAACCAGGTCAGGGTGTTCACGGTCTGAAAGCATCACTGCAGGAAGGTTCAGGTGTTTTACAGGTAAAATAAAACGGGTGACTGAATTGGTTAGAATGTCCAGGTCGATTCCTGGATGAACAGATGGTTCCTCTGCAGTCTCTGTCCACATGTTTCCTGCCTATATTCACTGTCTCTGACAAATACAGACACAAAATGCCCAAAAAAATATTCGTTGTGGCTTGTGTGAACAACAAAAATCATAAGAGTCTCAGTCTGCTTGCAAATAAACGCTGGATTGTTTAACCTGCAGTGAGACACAATCATCACAGCAGGTCAGACATCGCTTCTTCAGCTTAAAGATATAGAATCCTAAAAATGTACGTAAACTAATTAACGTACTAATGAACAAACACTGACACTGCTTTACAGGAGACACTGAGATGCTTCAAGAAAGGTTCTGTCATTTTTAGACATTTTAATCAAGACAAACTACATATCAGTATCACTACATTGACTCGTTGGAAAAAGACTTAGAACTTTGATTAAATTTCTAGGAGCAAAGCAAGATCAGCTGATTGATGAAGTGATTAATGATGAAACTCTGGGTCATTCACCTCTGACTCTAACGTCTCGGTGTTTGTTCTTATTCATTGCATCTTTTCGCTCTGAGTGTTTAATAAAGTCTTTTTAAAGTTAAATCTCCACAGACTACATCCACATTTCCTGCTGTTTACATGTTCTGAACTTATTAACGGTCTCTGAATTGATTGATTGGCTCCGCTCTGCCTGTTTTTCACTGCAGGCGGATTCTCCTCAGTGGGCGGAGAAATGAAATCAGTCAATCAATAAAGACAAACACTGGATGCTGCTGTTTGTTTTTGGCTCATAGTTCTGTCAGTCAGGTGGAGATAGGAGAGACAGAAGGAGACAGGTCAAACAGGTGGAGACATGTAAGACAGTAGGAGATGGGACTGACAGGACAAAACAGGCCAGATGTGGAAAGAGGTGGAGACAGGTCAGACAGGTGGAGTCAGGAGGGGAAAGGTCTGGCAGGAAGAGACAGGTAGAAACAGGTCAAACAGGTGGAGACAGGTCAAACACGGGGAGAGAGAAGGAAACAAATCAGACAGGTGGAGACAGGACAGACATGTGGACACAGGTCAGACAGGTGGAGACAGCTCTCCACCTGTGGGTGGATGAGGATAATGACTCATCACTGCTGTCAGTTTTCAGCAGCTTCAGGATCAGTGGGGACTCGTTTCCTTTTATCTGCGACCATGTGACCTTCAGGCTCATTGACAGAGGACATTGATTTCCAGCGTCTGTCTCTGTCTTTAGTCTGAGCTTTAGAGACATCGTGGAGCCACCAAGGCCATTAGAGCCACAGGCAGAGGACCTGCTCCTCATCAGGCTCCAGGAGGAGAAGGAGCAGGAGGAGGAGGAGGAACAGAGGGAAGGGGAGGAGGAGGGCAGGGACACAACAGGTTGAGATAACAACACAACAACAATGAAGGAAATAGATTATAGTTGAAGGACCAGTAACAGTTTCACCTCCTCTGGCAGAAGAAGTGGATAAAACTGCTGCTCAAGGAGGAATAGGAGGAACGAAGGATGAGGAGGAGGGAGAGGAGGAGGGGGAGGAGGAGAAGAAGGAGGAGGAGGCCGCATTGTTCTTGTCAATTCCTCGTTGGAAATGAAACAGACCCTAACAAGCTCCAATTAAGCTTCGTCCAATTAAGACACTTAAAAAGAGGAAGAATTCCGCTTCTTTCTCTCTGTGTCTCGTCTTGTAATAACAAAAACATTACAGGCTTTATTAGGGATATATGTCCTGCTTCTTATTAACGGAGACGAGGATCTAATTAAAGCTGTGTGAGCATTATTGCAGCGCGTTTCAAATAATGTAAACGCAACCGGCTCGTTTAGCTGCTCTGTCCCGCTCATTAGCGGCAAAGCAAAGCAAAGATAATGAGACAATAACGTAATCTGCAGCATGTTTATAACAGTTCAGATATTCTAATGAAGGATGCAGCTTCAGAGGCAGCGCTGGGTGCAGCCACCGCCACGCACTGCAGGAGCCGCGGATTCCTGTGTAATATGCAGATGAGGCAGCGGCTGCAGGTCACTCAGGGGTTTACACACATGCACGTCAGTATGTTATGGTTTGTCTAAAATGTTGGTCACTTTTTTATGTCCAGACCAACAGTCCACAACCTAAGGATCATTAGTTTACTAATATAGAAGAAAAAGAAAGCAGAAAATAATCAGATTTGAGAAGCTGAAACCAGAGAATTTGGACTCCTGAGTAATATGCAGATGATGCAGCATCTGCAGGTCACTTAGGGGTTTGCACACACACGTCAGTAAAGAGGAAATATCTGTCTAATTATTTTTTTGCTTCCCATACATGCATTAAGGATTCAAATTTGTAATTAAGAGACAAGAGGCGCTGGCAGCGTCTGTACGGGTTAGCGAGCATGGCACGGGCTTCTGGGTAATTACTCAACTTTAATAGCTTAAAAGGAAAAAAAAAAACGCACATCCCTGGTAAAACGGAAGAGAAATAGTCCACTGTCCAAACTGCAGCAATTAAAATGTAATAAGAAGTGATTGTGAGGAGCATGTTATCTCCTGCACTAACAGGGATTTACTCCGAGAGAAAGGAGGCACACATGTGGACATTAGGAGACATTGTTCCATCATGGTTCAGGCAGAGCTGAGGGACAATTACTGCACACGAGTCCACTTGATTCAGTAAAAGAATTGGAATTGGACTTTTAAGTGAAAATATTGCAGTGAGGATAAAAAAAATAGAGGCTTCCCCCCCTAAACTTCAATGATTGGACTCATCAATCGCCGAGGCCCCAATTGTCCCTGAGGTCAGTCTCTGCCCTGCGTCGCTGCACAGTGACACGAGAACAGCAATAAACCTCCGGCTGGTTCCTGACCCGCCTCGTCGCTGCCTCCATTCATGCTCTGTTGTGTCTGAGGAGGCGACATCCACCGCTAAAGCTCTGCCAGCCTCCTGCTCAACCAGCAGCACACAGCTCTGAGGATAGAAGAGCTTAAGAGGAAACGCTGACGCTTCACGTTTCTGCAGATACGACGAATGTCAACATTTCATACGGATCATATCAACAATTTCTGAAACCTTCAAATCATATTAGATTTGTAGGTCACCTGGATATCATCATACATGGACATTGTATTATTTATAACATGTTTGATTTGGTGTAAGTTTAGGTTTATTAATCCTCTATTGCTATGATATACAATCTCTGTTTTTATAGTTAGGCATGAAAAGGAGGCTTTTATTTTTGAAGGACATGCAATTTATAAGGTTACATGACCAGGATATCCTGTTTTGCTCATGGACAGGTGAGCATCATTGCCTCACAACAGAAGGTAGTCTTTTATTCAGAGTTTAGGAAAATTTTCACCAAATAAAAAATTGAACTTGAATTTAATTCAATTCTGACCTTTCTTATAATTCTTAAATATATCTATAATTTAGGCCATTTTAAGTAAAAAAAACAAAAAAACATACAACTACATTTTACCCTGTGTAAGTATTATTTCTGATAATAGAGTTCATGGCAATTTTCAGACACTAGATTACACTAGATTTTGAGAGTAAAACTGAAAACTTTGAAAGTAAACCAAACAACTAATCGATTCATTGTTTCAATAATCTATAGCTCAATTGACTGTCAGAATAGTCATTAGTACACCTACGTACACGCACGTTCATGCATGTGCGCGCACACGTCTTTTAGGGGATATCAGTGTTGATGTTGTTCAGGTAAGTTGTCTGTATTCAAGAATACGGAACTTTTTCTTTTCAGTGTGAAGTACAGTCTCTGTGTTCAGGGTCAACAGAATCAACTAATGATTTACAACAAAACACTGTCTCACACCAGAATCCAGGCTTCGCTTCAAAATTGGCAATGAACTCCAGGGTCAGTAGACAATGAAACTCAAATTATTAAGTGAAATACAACTTGCTACCTGCAGCCGCACTAAAGGCTCCGTCTCCGAATCCTTTCAAGAGAAATTAATCAGAGCTGTGACCTTGTGTTGGCAAATCCCACGGCGTTCTTCCGAGGAGCCGCCGGAGCCGCCTCGGCACATAAAGCAGTAAATTCAAATCCCACCTTGACAATTGAAAGACAAAAATCTGGTGCGGCCGGAGTGGCGTCGTGCTGTGCCACTCCACAGCTACGCCAGTGCGGCAATGACCCCGACGACACTTGGCCTTTTTACGTGGCCAGGCCGCTGCCCCGTTACGGGGAATGTTGCTCAGCATCTTGCGGCCTCGGGACGGTGCCGACATCTCTATTATCGACACAAACGGGGCCCCGTGCTGGCGGTGAGGGCCGCCATCCGCCGCCACAATCAGCCTGGGCCCCCGTCACTGTCATAACAGCGAGCTCAGCGGGGAGGACACAGGCGGCGGTGGCTGCGAGTGAATGCCACTTAATAAAGCCAATGATTTTATTCCTCCCCCAGCAGCAACATAAGTGTCCACACTCCAGGCTGCGGCTCCATCCATCATCCTTGAATGGTGATAAGTGACAACAATTTCCTGCTATTCCCAGCCGGAGCCGGAGTGCGGCGAGGCGCCAGCCAGGATGATTATCTGGCCCTGCCACTTAAAATCATCATACAATTAGACACATCCCTGGAGTCTCCTGAGTTTCACTGACAGACGAATCGATGACGACGATGATGGGAAGAGCTCTGGAAAAAGGCAGCGTAGAGGCTGAGCTGAGAGAAGCAGGCGACTGATTATGTGTCAGAGTTAAATACAACAGTGGTCAACAGCTGGTAGGTGGAGAAGCTTCATTCATACAGAATCAGGGCCCGTCAGGATCCACAAGGCTGAATGTGTCGCACTGTCCACTTATTACACACTGTGTATCAGGTCTGCAACTAATGACTATAATCTATCAATTACTGAAGCAATTATTCATTTGTTTGGTTCATGAAATGGTGCAAAATGTTCATCACAGTTTTGCAATGCTGAAGATTCAGTCTTGAAAATGTGAAACCTATCTGTCAATCAATCAATCTTTATTTATATAGCACTTTTCATACATTTAAAAACACAAGACAAAGTGCTTCACAAAAGAAAATAGGTAGACAGACTACAGTAACCCCTACCACCCTTCCACAGACAGACAGACACCAAGTGATGGCTTAGAACAGAGCCACATGGCCACCGAGGCACCAAATGAGTAATACCCCCCCCAATAATCTATTATCAAAACAATTGGTGATTAATGTAATAGTTGGCAACTAATCAATTAATCTACCTTTTTTTTTCTTGTTTTTGGTTAAATATGGCAAAATAGGAGATTAAAATCCAGATCAAAATCAAGAAATAAGAGATAAAAGCAAAAAAAACACTAAAAAGTCAAGAATATTATATATTAGATTAAAAATAAAAAAGAGAAGAAAGCCAAAAACTATTAGATTTAAAATAAAGAGAAAAAAGTTCTATTCTATTCTGTGTTCTATTCGGTGTAAAATGTTAATCACTGTTTCCCAAAGTTGAAGATTCATCCTAAAATGTTTTTTTATCCAACAGTCCACAACCCAAAGATCATCAGTTTACTATTATAGAAGAATAAAGAAACCAGAAAATAATCAGAGAAGAGAAGCTGGAACCAGAAAATCTGGAAATTTTTTTCTCAAAAATGACTAAAAACAATTATCAGAATACAGGTGCTGGTCATATAATTAGAATATCATGAAAAAGCTGATTTATATCAGTATATTCAATTCAAAAAGAGAAATGTGTATATTATTATCATTACACACAGACTGATGTATTTCAAATTTTATTTCTTTTAATTTTGGTGATTACAACTGACAACTAATGAAAATCACCAATTCAGTATCTAAAATATGACTATTATTTAAAATAAAAAAAAATTTGAAAAAAACAAGCATGTACAGCACTCAATACTTACTGAGGGCTTAGAGCGTGACATCCTGCAGCAGTTAGGTATAGCATGGCATCGATAAGTCTTTGGCACTGCTCAGGTGGCTCTGATAGTGGCCTTCAGCTGAAACCCATGTCATATGTCTGTGTGTGGTGGTTATTGAGGCACTGACTACAACTGCGGTCCATTCTTTGTGAATCTCCCCCACATTTTTGAATGGGTTTTGTTTCATAATCCTCTCCAGGGTACAGTTATCCCTATTGCTTGTACACTTTTTCTATCACATCTATTTCAGAGTTCTGTGAATAGCCAGCCTCTTTTGAAATTAAATTTTGTGTCTTTCCCTCTTTGTACAAGGTGTCAAAGGTCGTCGTTTGGACAACCATCAGGTCAGCAGTCTTCTCTGTGATTATGCATCTTACAGGACTAGACTGATTTAAAATCAGGTGTTTTGTGGTAATTAGCTGATAAGAGTGTGACACCAGGTGTCTTTTGAAATTTTTCCACTATATTCACATTTTCTGAGATACTGAATTAGGAGTTTTCATTAGTTGTCAGGTATAATCATCAATATTAAAATAAATAAACACTTGAAATGTGTCAGTCTGTGTGAAATTAATGTATGTATTATATAAGTTTCACTTCTTAATGGAATTACTGAAATAAAGCAACATTTTCAGGATATTGTAAGTAAATGAGTAGCACCTAAATCACTAGTGTGATTAATGTAGCTGGTGAATCAACTTGTTTGGAAAAATATCAGATTAAGAAGTATTAAAAAAATTAATTTCCTTCTTAACAGTTTCCTTAAAACAAGTTTAAATTGACCAAAATCAAGAAAAATACAAAAAGATATAATTAAATGTTCAAAAGATGTACAAATTATGAGATAAAAAGTATAAATATTTGATTAAAACAATACCAAAAAAAAACAAATATAAAGGGAAAAAAAATCTGCAAGGTGTAAAATGAAAAAAAAACCAAATCTGAGATTAAAATGTAAATTATAAATAAGAGAGATTTAAAATAATAGGAGAAAAAAGCCAAAATTATTACAAAAACTATATGGTTTAAAATGCTGATCAGTGTTTTCCAAAGCTGAAGATCTTCAGTTTATTATTATAGGAAAATAAAGAAACCAAAACAATAATCACACCAGAGAATTTGGACATTTTCTTTTAAAAAATAGTTTCCATTATCAAAATTGTTGGAAATTAATGTAATAGTTTCCAACTAATTGATCGCTGCAGCTCTAGTGTTTGTGTGTGTGTGTGTGGGGTTGTTCTGCCACTGACTTTCTATGAAGTGTGTGTGTTTTTATGGATTCTGACCCTCAGTGATGTGTTGCTGCGGTTCCTGCTGTCGACGGGTCACAGATGTCACGCTGGTGTTCTGTTTTTGCGGTTTAGTTGTTTTCCGGCTGCTTAGTGTAAAAGTCTGTGTGACAGATAATATTATTATTATTTGATGTAAGTACTCAGACTGTCCACAAACTGTCAGAATCTCTTTTGTTCGGCGCACGTGTTTGTTGGCTGTAATTTCATGCGGTCTTGATCTGGCTTGTTAATTAGTGAAACAGGGCTGAAACGTGCTTTTCTAACGCAGCAGACACCGTGACACCAGTTTATCAAGCTGCCGGCTTGTATCTTAATTAGGCCTCTTCTCATCTTCTCGTCTTCCCACATGTACAGTCGAGTGCTCGGGATGTTGCATCCATCCATCACGCAACACAGAAGTTGTCTGAGAGACGAGCTGATCCTTCACCTCAGCATCTGAGGCAGTTTACTGCAGATCTCATTTAGCTTCTCTTTCTTCCTGGATGGGCTCAGTGTTCCCACACAGCCTGGATCAGCCGTTTGTTCTGCAGCTTCCACTCACAGAAACGAGGAGGATGCACCGATCCAGCCTTTATCTCCCCGGATTTTATTTGGTTTCATTCGACCTTTGTTTAACCAGGTAAAATCAATCGAGAAGCAATTTTCATTTAAAACGACCCGGACAAGAGGCGTCAGCAGGAAAACATTAACAGAGGACACACACACACTCACACACACACACAACAAACACACACACAGCAAAACAAATACACAGAACAACGTAAAGTGTGTTGTATAGTGTGTGTAGCATAGTGTCTGTTGAATGGACCTCCTGGGAGCCATGTTGGTGAGGTAAAGGTGAGGTCAGGGATTCTGTACCAGTAAAACTGTGTTTTCTTGCTGTTATTCAATAAATGTTACTGATGTGCAAATGTCATTTTGAGCCAATGGGAGCTTTTAATGTTATCACCTGATCAATGGGCGATATCAAGTCAAGTCAAGTTTTAATTTTATAGCACAACATCACAAAGCACAGACTGGCCTCAGGGAGATTTACAGTCTGTATAGCAGCACAACATCCTGAAACTCTTTAACAGGATCAGTAGTTATTGTCCTCAGATATTGAAGGAGACGATACAAAGCTTAAAGAAACGAGGTGTTTCCCTTTTTAATATTAAAACAACGTCAAGACAGAGCTGAGATCATTGGTTTGTCTACAACCAATTTCTGCTTCAATGTGTTTCTGATCATACGAATCTGTAGAAAGAATTATTCTGATTTATCTGAAGAACTTTTTAGAGACTTAAGGAGATAAAACACAGATACTGTGATTAATACAGTGACTCCTGTGTGGTCATGAAGCAGGCTTGGACCTTGTGGTGTAGAACTTACTGGTCAATCCGCTGCAAAGGTAACTGCAGCAGGTCTTCCAGCTTCTGCTTCTTGAACTCAGGTCGAGATTCCTGCAGCTGCTTAAAGCGCCGGAATGACTTTTTCTTCTTCAGCTGGATCTGTGACAACAAACCAGAAGCACGTTATTACTACTACTACTTATTTACTACACTCGGTACACACTGAGAGTCATCTTTATGAAATTTACCAGAGGTTTCATCCTCCTGATTCTCATGTTATTTTCTATGTCTCCTCCTGATTCTCATGTTATTTTCTATGTCTCCTCCTGATTCTCATGTTATTTTCTATATGCCTTCTCCTGATTCTCATGTAATTTTCCCCCTTCAGGGGAGGTGCGGCTAAAGAAAAATAAACCTGAAAAGAAAGAAAAAGAGTGTTTTGATTGATGTTCTGTATCTAAAGTGAATGGGAGAGAGGGTACAGAGTCTAGGGCAAGCAGAAAACCCAGGAAGTATGACCCTGACTATTTAAAGTTTGGCTTTACAGAAGAAAGTCATTGAAGCGTTTGGCACTATGAATACCAAGGCAACCGAAGTGTCATACCACATAGCAGTAAACATTGCAAAGGTGAGGAAACCCCACAACATTGTTAAGACATTGCTCCTCCCTGCTGCCAAAGATATGGGTTTGGCACTAATGGGTGGAGCTACTGCTGCCATGCTGGAATGCCATTCAGATGTCTGATGGCTATTGGCCGCTGATGTGAAAGAACAGGTACTGGACGCTATCCGCAAGAGCCCTTTCTTCTCCATTCAACTGGACGCGTCCACTGATATTGCAAACTGTGCACAGCTAACGGTGTATGTATGCTTTATTAAAGAGCTCAGTGGTCAGTGAGGAGTTTCGGTTTTTCCGTCCTCTGCCAGTTTGCACTACAGCCGCAGAAATCTTCAAGGCTTTGAATGCCTTCAAGGTAAGGGCAGTGACTGGTGAAACGGATGCAAGTTGTAGCGCCTGCCGTTGTTTGGTGGGATCATCAACCGCCAGGCTTTGGCAACCAAGAGGATCCCCAAAGAGCTGCATGCAGTCCTGGATGAAGCAGTAAACATTGTTAACTTGGGTAAATCACACGCCACAAATGCCTGTCTCTTCTCCACCCTCTGTAATGAAATAGGTGCTCACTTCCATCAGCTGCTCCTGCACTCTGAGGTTTGGTGACTGTCGCAGGACAAGGTCCTCGCCTGCTTCGTAAAATCTGCATGAGGAAGTCATGTTCCTCACTGAAATCAAGTCCCCACTGGTGGAGCATATGGAGGAAGCAAAGTGGGTTGCAATGCTGGCCTATCTGTCTAATATCTTCCACCAAAAGTTGCATCTGGGGGTGTGTTTGTGTTGAACTGAGCTTGGTGGAAATGTCTCCAACCTTTGAGAACGTTGTGGAGAAGACATGAAGTGGTCATTGCACATTTGCAGGGGTTGCGTGAGGAGTTTGGACTATTTTGGGGAGGAGACTTTGGCAAATCAGTGGTTGAGAAATCTGTTTCCTTCCAGTGATACCCCATGATGGACTAATCATGCAAGAGGGGGAGGCCTTTGTTGAGCTGAGCTTTAATAGGGACTTGAAACAAAAGATGAGTGAGGTGTCACTTGCACACTTCTGGATCTCTGTGGAGACAGAGTTCTCCCACCTCACTAAAGAGGCTGTAAAGGTGTTCATCCCCTTCACCTCTACTTGTGTGTTTTCTGCATTGACAATGATTAAAAGCAAGTACTGGTCATGGTTGAGGGTAGAGGGTGATCTGCCTTTATTCCTTTCTGACAGTGCATCCCTGCATCCTATATGTAGCAAAAACACACACTCATTGTTCCCACTAAAACAAGTGAGCAAAATAAGGGACTAAGATTGTTTTGTTGCCATCATGGAAAGGCACCGATGAGTTAAAAAAACAAAAAAAAAACATGTTGATCTTTTTATTATTTGATTTGAGGAATTGCACAGATGCCTTAAAATGAACATATTCAAAAAGATGTTAAAACAAATATTAAATTGTATTGTTTAAAATATTTTAAAAACATACTGATAAACCGTGTTTAAAAATATTAAAGCAGGTACAAAGATAAAGATGAATAAAATGGTATCTTCAGGAAAATACAAACATGTTTAGGATGTTTACAAAAATAAAGATGTGAATAATATTTATTGTTTAAAATGTTTTAAGCCTGTGTGGAACATACAAAGCAACGACAATAACAGTAATAATAATTATTGGGAGTGAAGGGGGCAGCCAGGTTCACTATTACACAGTTTGAAAACCCCTGTTCTAGATGCTCCTGATTCCTATTTTATTTTCTAGAGGTTTCCTCCTGATTCTCATGTTATTTTCTAGAGGTTTCCTCCTGATTCTCATGTTATTTTCTAGAGGTTTCCTCCTGATTCTCACATTATCTTCTAGATGTCCCCTCCTGATTGTCATGTTTCCTCCTCCTGACAGACCTAGAATCCTTTGGTTGTGGCTTGTTATGCTGCTGGGCTGAGGTGCGTGCATGCGTGCGTGCATGCATGTGTGTGTGTTGTGGGGTGGGTGCTGTAGACGTCATTAAATATGCATTTGCACATCATGTCAGCACGAGTGTGTGTCAACACTCGGATGACAAAACGTCTTATCTTGTCACTCACGTCAATCAATAAAATAAACACTGCTGCTGTATTTAAATAGACCTGAGAACAGCTCTATGCTGCAGCAGAGCTTTACATTTAAATCAGTTAAAATTAAACATCACTGTATGCCACTTGACTTCAGATGCCATCTGTGTGTGCGTGTGTGTGTGCGTGTGTGTGTGATTATGCCTGTGGCAGAGAGTTGGACATGGTGTAGCAGACAGGTGGTGACTCTCAATGTGAGGGGAATCAGTTATTAAGTAGAAGTGAAATCAGACCTCTCTCCATGTTTCCTGACTCATATATACCAGCTTCTGACACATTTTCATTAAAATACCCAACTTTTCCAGATTCAAATTTCCAGACACCTCAGTAAATTTTTCAAACTATATCTGATGTCGGACTACAAATACCTGACTGATATATATACACGATCATATTTCCCCATGTTTTCGCCCCAAAAATGTTCTCATCTTTTATAAATAAGAACCAAAACTTTAAGAAAATATTTAAATAATCCACACTGTCTGTGCAGCTTGTTTATTCACTGTATCTATGGAAACGAGGGTGAACGCAGCCATAAAGTTTTAATTAACTTTTCTGATAATCGCTTACACCAGTCAGCTTCCACAGAGATTAATCACATCAACTGTTCACATCTGTGTGTACTGTGAGTACTGTGTAGTCGTACCCTGAGAACCTTTCTGGCGGTGTAGATGTTGTCCACATACGCGTTGTAGAAATGCAGCTGAGGACAGAACTGATCGAAGCCTCGACCCAAGTATCCGTTCTCCAGATGGACCAGCAGAGACCTGCAGACAGGCCAAAGGTCATCAATATATATTGTCAAATCAGAGCAGGACCACCAGTTATATTATTATATATGTACATGATGTTCATATATATCTGCCAAATGTAAAATAAAATCACTTTCTACGGTCTTTCTATGGATCAAACGTGGTTTAGATGAAAGTCAATGGACGTGCTGAATATTAAACCATCTGCTGATACCCGTGTGTCTGCGGCCACAGGAGGTGTGAAGGTTCTTCTTTAATTTTCTTGCAGGGTCTTGCAGCATTTATCCATCTGCTAATTACATGTTGGCTCCTTCTCTGTAACAAACCAGGACCTTTATTCACTTCATCACAGCATGGCTCAAAACCCACCGGGTCCCTTTAACTGAGATTGTTTATTAATATGTTTACTTGCTGTATAATTGTCCCGTTCATTACAGAATCCTAGAGCTGAGTCCACCTAATTTAAACATCTTTTAACTCATATTAGTTTACTGCTGTTTTTAGTAAAACCTGTAAAGTGTTGGGATCCTGCTGCATGTCATTCAGTACAAGTTCAACCTACTGATTGATTATTAGAACCTTGAGTTGCAGCAGTTTTAGGATGTTTTTACCTTTCAGTCCACAAACCGACTCAGAGACATTAGTCAGCAGTTTTTGCACACGTGAACAAGAACTCCAGTCCTGACTGAAGTGAACCGGACTCACAAACTCACCAAACTTACAACGTCATAACTCACAAGACTCATCAAACTCAACAATCTCACAAACTCATCCAACTCAGATGACCTTTGAACCCACTTTACAGTTTGTTTAACCTCTACATTATGAACACAAAGCCTCCGGGTACCTTCGCTGTTGTATTTTATCCCTTCAGGTTTGCTGCAGATCACGTGTTATTACACTGAGACACTCATAAAACTAACAGGACCAAGGTGACCATGGTAACCACTGGACCACTGTAAGACCAGTGGATGAGGAGCAGTTCAGTTGGATGAAAACACTGAATCTCTGCTGAGGTCTAAAATGTTTCTTCATTAGGACGTAGGTCAAACATTATCATTAATTATAAATATATAATAATAATCTTTTTAATCTGTAAATATTATTGTAAACTTCTTGCCATTTGGAAAAACTAATTTGTTTTACAGCTGTATTTTCTGGTTCAGATTTACTATAGTTTAGAGTATTTTTTAGTGTTTGGCAGTAAAGAATGTTATTAATATTTCCCTCAGATGGTTAAATCAAACTCTTGTAGATCAGTAGCCAACAGAATCATCATCATCAGGTCACTGTCACTCATTTTTTAGAGCAAACATCATCACTGAGTCACAACAAAGGACATGGCGGAAGTAACTTCTTCAATCTGAGCTGTATATGTTTATTTTATGCCTCGCAGACCTCTGACATGTTGGTTTCTCATTACCCCCCACACCCCCCGCACATTTAGCCTCCAGTCAAACGCGTTGGACTTTGAGTTAGTGCACGTTACCGTCAGAGAACGCTCCGCTACGCCGCATCAGTGCCGAGATGCAGCTCAAATAAACCAGATCACATCTGAAGCAGCGTTTTCAGGCAAAGGAACACATGTTTAGAGGAAGTGTGGAGGTTGAGCAGAGTTCAGAGGAGCGTTTCCCCATTAATGGGAGGTTTAGCAGTGAGTTGTCGTCTGAAGGCCGCTCCCGGTGGGCGACGTCTTTACCGGGACCCGGGTGGCGGCGGCGGGTCCCACCTTTGGGGGGGGGGGGGGGGGGGGGGACGACACACTTTGTAGTGAGAACACACCGCCCCACTCAAGAACAAAACAAGTGGATCAAGGCGAGAGGAAAAAGCAGCCGTTCAGCCTGTCAGGCACATTACAGGAACATGGACGCATTTGGTTGGGGGTGTTGACACCAGTGAAGGAGCTTGTTATCCAAACTTAGAGGAAGTACCACACACACAGACACACACACTCACACACACACTCTCTCTCTCTCTAATGATGTTCCCAGAGACTTCTGTTCCTACTCGCTGCTGGAAGAAGCAGCACTTTGCCGTTGAAGTTGATTTAAATAGATTTTAATGAAGTTGCACGCCAAGGTAGCCTCTGTTCGTAATAAGGAGACGCAGGAGCAGCCGGGAGAGTTCTAACGAGGGCAAAGGGCGGGAAAAACTGTGTTTCCGCTTTTTTCCCCCACTCTCACTGCCAGAGGCTATTATGATAAATATGAAATTATGGATTACATTTTTTACACTTTCTTTTTTTTCTCCACAGCAATTAAATTGTCTGGCCATCAGCAGCAGGATGGAGATAACGTTATAGCATTAGCATGCGGCGCACCACGTTAATCCACATTAATTCTGAGCGGTGGAAACATCTGGGGCGGAAACAACCTCCACCGAACAATTCAGGCGCCTTCGTGTGGGCGAAGAACAGAGGAATAATAATCGCCGGGCGACGACGTGACCACCGACAAACAAGAAAACAACAATTACTGAGGAAACAACAAT
Organism: Lepturacanthus savala; assembly: GCA_030544235.1. Lineage (NCBI taxonomy): Eukaryota > Metazoa > Chordata > Actinopteri > Scombriformes > Trichiuridae > Lepturacanthus > Lepturacanthus savala. Next base: position 3,731,355 of record CM060474.1, read on the forward strand.
CAGTTGAGGAGCAATGAGGAGACACAAAGCAACGAAGAAGAAGAAGAGGAGAAAGAACGAGAAGAAGCCCAAATCTCCAGCACAGCTGATGACGTGTTGTTGTCACTTACTCTGCTGTGCCGCAGCTTTAATAAACAGAAAGTGAAAAGCCGCGGATCCAGAATCAGTGAGTGTAAATCAGAGCAGCACGAACACAGCTTAGACGCTTTAACACACTCTGACATTACACCTCAACTGTTGATTCAATAAGGTTCTCATAATGAAGAGATATGAGAGGAGGGAACAATCCATCCAATAATCAGCTGTAATTCATACTTCAATCTTCATTCAACGCTCAATGAGACCAAACCCCTGTGGGAACGGGAACACACACGCACACACACACACAGAGAGAGAGGATCTATCTATAAATTCAAGAGTTGTATAAATCCACATGTGACAGGTTGTTGACGCGTGATGAACGTTAAGTGAAGGTTTAAGTTCTGTGGTGAGATCAGCTCCCCTCAGCAACATCACTGCTGTTATCACCTGCAGTAATTATACCTGCAGTAAACTCGACTAGGCTAATGGTGAAGATAAGTTTAATAAAATTGGACTTTATCTTTGCTTTAATCAGCAGCCAATAGCATGTCTTTAGTTATTCAGAGGATACTCACTGGTTCACTGAGTAGATGTCTTTAATGGAGCTGAAGATACTTTCTCTGACCTCCTGTTTCAGCAGAGCTTTGGCCTTCAGGATCTCCACAAAGTACTGAAACACACAGCAGAAGACAGACTTTAGTTATTAGCATACAGCTTAAAGATTGAACCATCATCAGATATGTCTGTGATATCTGAACTAAACAAATAGTAATAGTAAACAAATTTACTGTGATTCAGGAGCTTCATTGTGTACTTGTACTTTTTGAAGTAATCAATGGTTTTACTAATACTGGGGTATTGTTGGAAGTCATGTACTTTACTGGGTTTTAATTAACTTCTGTTGTAAAGTAAAAACATGGAGATAAAAGAAAAAGTTATAAAATGAGGACAGATAATAAGTAAGGTGTTAGATTTAGCTTTTTACAAACACGTATGTACAGACACAGTAGATTTTTACAACAATACTCAATAAAATTCTTCAGACATGGACTCAGAGCTGCTGCTGATGGCTTCGGATGCAGATCTGAGCTCAGTCGCAGGAAGCGACAGCTGTGCTGGTCTCAATTCATTTGCGGTGAAGATTAGACGAGCTAATTGAATGAGCACCGGGCCTAAAATGAGTCTAAGTGCAGCGAAGGTGGAGCAGAGCTGGTCTGTTTTCTCCACATGGAGCAGAGATGATACCTGCAGTCAGAGGACGTCTATCTCCACTGTGTCTTCATTACAGAAGCAAAATGAGTCCAAAACTTGTTCAGAGCCACAAAAACAGGAAAAAAGCTTCAACAAGGAGAATTAAACTAAAAGCGTAAAAAAGCTAACATGAAACAGTGAAGAGGACACACACTGACTGGAGATTTGACATGCAGTGGTTCCCAAGAGTCAGGGACCCCACAGGGGTCACTGGTTTCATTAAAACAAACAAAAAAAAACTGTTTATCCTCTTGAAAATTCACATAAAAGTGATTTTTATTTTTTTCGAAGTGAATTTAAATCAACTAAAATAAAAAAATCAAACTGGCTCCGTGTGTGTGTATATATAAATATATATATTGACAATAACAAGTTATATATATATATAACTTGTTATTGTCAATCTTAAAATGTAAGGCATTACACTACTACTGCATTACTTTTAAGTTAGTCTTACCAAAATAACTGGAAATATGGATTTGACGATTTAAATATAGTTCACCTTGTCATTATTGCTGCTAATCACAACAGGGATCTTGTTGACAGTTTTCAAAAAGCTGATGATTCCACTGTTGAAAGTGTTTCTCACGTCTTCAGCATAGTCTGACACAAGTCTCCTAGCCTCTTGAGACTGAAGACTTTAAGAGCAGGAGAATGTTCATTTTCCCTGGTTTGACGTTTCATCTCCACTCTCATGCTCCGCTTGCTAACTTCATGTTACTATGGCACCTGTGTAAATGTTAAATTAGTGGTGCTATATCAGGAAGTGGACAGTGCATTTGTGTAAGTGCATTTGACCTTGATGTCCTTCAAATCCTCATGTTTCACAAAAGTAAAATAATAAGCATGTGCCCATCTGGAGAATGTGCTATCCAATGTTTTCTCATCTCTATCTTGTGTCTGATGAGCAAAAATTAAAAGGAAATAATATAAATTTGTGCGGACATTTCACTTCTGCTGATCTTAAGTTTGTTTTAGTAAATTTGTATGAAGTAAAACAAAAAAATATATATATCACTTCAATCCAGGTTAAAACACATTGTAATGCGGGTTACCGATATTTGTGTAGAGTAAAATATTACCATGTTTTTCCTGTAATGCCTTACATTACTGTGTTACAGCAAAAATCAACCCATTACAGTAATCTATTCCTTTGTAATGCATTACTGGGTCAGTGACAAAACTGCCATGTGGTGTAACCCTAAAAACTTGGTATCAGATAGTTGAACTGAGTTCAATGAACTCTCTTAAAGATGTTTTAAAAAAAATTAAACACATGCTATCTGTCAGTTTCATATTCTAGGTGGATTATATATTTAAATGTTATTCTTTTATAGTTACACCATTTAACATTTCCTGTCATATATATATATATATATATATATAAACTTTTAAAAAACAAGAAACCAACATCAACACAAAATGTACATTTTGAGAGATCCAATGAATGCTTCTTAAAACTGTGTATATATTAAATGAATCCCATCCCTGCTCACAGTGGTGACCAGCTCCAGCTGTTGACAGTAGCGTTGTTCCGTCTGAACCAGCTCCTTCAGTGTTCGGGTGCGTTTCCTGTCCCAGCGTTGTCTCTGTTCCTGGATGCTGCAGCTGGACGGACCCGATACAACCGGAGAGAAACTCATGGTCCAACAGTCACAGAGACACAGCGACGCTGCAAAGACACAACAGCTACTGGATTATACTGTAGAAATGATATCATACTTAATATATTTATACTATACATGTAAATATATCTAAACATATCTAAAAAAGAAAATATTCACATCTGAGATTCTGGAATCAGAGAATTTAGATATTTTTAGTAAAATATATATATATATATATATTCTTATTGATTAATCAAAGATCAATATAGTTACTGATTAATTTAATAGTTGACAACCAATTGATCATTGCAGCTCTAGAGTAAATAGCTTCACAGATGGAATTCCTGAGAGATAAAATAAATTAATCATATTTATTATTATTTAGGCGTCACGTGCCAGTCCAGGCTCTGTGCCTTGGAGCACCACCCTCCACAGTGACACCCTGGCTCCATTATTCCGCCCCGGATTCTCCTTCCATCCACTGAGAGAATAAATCTGCCGTTTCCTTAAAATCTCGGCTGTTTTTCGTCCTGACGGGAGTTTTGGTTTTACTACATATTGTTGGTTTTCCGATAAAAATGTTTTATTTTCTCTGTGTAATTTCGCCCGATGTAATACTGGTTTTGACCTGCAGCGCAGCGGGCGGTAAGTGGGGGCGCTGCGGAGCAGAAAACTCCACTCAGCATCTTTCAGGGAGAAATTAGAGGCAAACAAGAGATAAACATGGTTTTTAGTGACGATACGAAACAGGGAAGAAAAGAAACAACAAACAACCCGTCGGAACGAACAGCAACCGTGACTTTAATTTATAATTCAGGTTTATGATAACTTAAAGTAGGAGTTTTTACAGTTGTCGCTAAGATATAGCCTGCAGATCTTTAAGAGTCAACAAAGCCGCAGCAGAAAACGACACTAATAGAGAACAACAGAGTTTAATAACGTTAGTAGTATTAATATTATTGTTGGTGGTGTTGTTAGTGATGTAGAGGTGAACTCACCTTCGGTAACGGCTCCACTTTTAACTGACGCGCTCTTTTCTCTCTTCGGGTTGGGCTTCCTCCTTCCGGGTTGCGGTTTTGAAGCGCGGGCTGATTGGCTGCTCCGTCGTGACGTCACTACCTCCGGCACACCTCCGGCTCTGCGCGCGCAGCCGGACTGATCCTCTGCAGATAGCGACAGCTGATCACACTGAAATAACGATCATAATTATAATCCAGAAAGAAGTCAAATTATAAACAATAAAATTATCTGTATTGATAATTATGAAAAAATGAAAATTACCAGATCTGATAATTCTGCCTATTACAAGATAAAAACAATAAAAAGTCAAAGTTATGAAATAAAAAAACAAAGATATAAGATAAAAAAATACAAAGATATAAAATAAAAAGAGAAATAAAATAAAAAAGAAAAAGATATGAGATAAAAAAGACAAATATATAAAATAAAAAGACAAATATGAAATAAACATACAAAGATATGATATAAAAAAATACATAGATATGAAATAAGAAATATGAAATAAATATACAAAGATATGAAACAAAATGACAGATATCAAATAAAAAGACATAGACATAAAATCACTATTCAAAGATATGAAATAAATGCATATATATATATATATATATGGAATTATGGAATAAAAAGACATGGATATGAGATAAAAATACAAATATATGAAATAAAACACATAGATATGAAATAAGAAATATAAAGATAAAAAAGCTAATAATTAATATAAGAACATTGTTTTTCAGGTTTGTCACCGCACTGAAAAGCATCAGGATCTGAATTCTAACCAGAAAATATCCACAACTCTTGTATCTAAGACTATAACTCAGTTCTTTCTGTTGCTATTTATATTTATATATGTAAATATTGTGGTGTTGACAGGTATCAGTGAATTAGTTGAACACTGCAGTTAAAGAGTGAAACTGCGGCAGTTTGTGTGTGTGTGTGTGTGTGTGTGTGTGTGTGCGTGTGTGTGTGTGTGTGTGTGTGTGTGTGTGTGTTTCAGCAGCAGCAGGACGTTGAGTTCTCAGGTAACATCTGCAGAGTCCAAACACATGAAGGCAGAAAGTCTGCAAACTGCTGAACAGATAAATGCATCTTTAATGAGAGGATTATTAAAATGCATGATATCAGCGGAGCCGCTCTTTATTGTTTTCAATTTGATTGTGTTTCCAGTTCATTCGGTATTATAATAATTGGCCCCAAAACAGACCGGTGCAAATTAGGCCTCTTCTGCCCCGAGGCGATGGAGCCGTGAACAGTGCAGGAGACCACAGACAAAGAGTCCTGTTTTTACCTGAGGATAGGAAGAGAAAAAAAAAAGTCAAAGCGTCAATAATCTACACAAGTGGAGGAACTCTCCAAGGCTCCACAGCCCTTCGGTGTATTATTCATACCAGCTACTGCCAGAGGACTCATAATTGACCTCTGCACTTTCAAAAAAACTTCATGAGATGAAAGAATGTGATGTTTTGTAATTCAACTTTTGAGTCCCCCTCTCCCCAATCCAATAGTATTGGATTGCGGGTCATGAATTATTCAAAGCAGAGAGGCGAGGCTACCTCAGCTGGAAGACGCTATAAGACCAGAGAAATCAAACCAGTTGGCTCCCACTGAAAACAAAAACCCACAACTAATAAAAGTCACATCAAAATAAATAGCAGCCCTGTTGGACAGAAATCTCTTAAGTGAATACAAGAGAAATATTACTGTCAAATCTACTGTTTCTGCAGGAAGCTGCGCACAAACCTTTAAGTGTTTATTGATGTGGAATCTCATTATCGTGCTGCTGCAGGTCAAAGGCTCCTTTCTGTTTCACTGCGGCACCGACTCTTCACTTCAACTTCGGAGGCAGAATTAACCTGTTTTTGTCAAACGCTGATGTGTTGGCTCAAAAGGAGATAATTACAGCAGTTAGATTTCAGCAGGAAAAGTGTGATGTGCTCCTGTTTTGTTAGATTTCTCTCATCACGAGAAGGAAAAAAAAATCCGAATGAGGAGAATCTCTGAGAGAATTATTCAGTCAGGTCCATAAATATTTGGACACTGACACAGTTTTCATCTTTTTTTCACAATGGATTAAAAATGAAATGAACAAGATGAGTTATAAGTGCAGTTTGTCCAGTTACTTCTGACCTTTTAAAAAGCAGTAGACGCATATAGAAACTGTTGTGCTACAAAACTGTGTAAATATCTTTAAATGAAAGTTGAATCTGCACTTACAGAACATTGTGTTTGTTTGATTCCAAATCCATCATGATCATGTACCGACAAAAAGAAAAAACACTGTCGATGTCCAAATATTTATGGACCTGACTCTGTTTGTCTTTGAACCATCTGAACCTTCTCCTGCATATTTGTTCTGTATATTTATTGATCGGTTTGTCTCGATACAGTGTGGACAGGAGTCTTTCTCTGTGTAATTTGGGAATTTCAACTTGGACCTTTAATATATTTATAATACACTGTGTATAAAAAACTACACTAACTTTATCCTGATGAGTGTTTGTCCCTGATCGAGTCTTAAAATTCTGAAAATTAATATTTGATTGAGGACGAGGGTGAGGAGTAAAAGATTTAACCAAAGAAGTATAAAAAATGTTACTGTATAATATTTCCAGCAGTCAGTCTTAGGAAGGGAACATGTGACACTACGCAAAAAATAAAAAATGTACCTAAAACATTTTATAGTTAATCATTGATTTGATCATCCAAGAAATGACTTTGCCGTCATTTTATGGAACATAATTCATTATTCATTCTGAAAGTAAATAAATATTTAGTTTTCGAAGCTTAGTGTGGTGATTGAAGCTGGTCTGTTTTTCCTGTGATGAGGCAGAAGAAGCTTTTGGTCCTCAGAGAGTTTATCTGCAGTAAAAGTTAAATTGATTTGCTGCAGAAAGTCTGAATAAAGTAAATTAAATTCCAACATTTTGAATAAATAAAAAACACAAGAAAAGTAAAGAGAACAAATAGAAAACAAGATGAGTGGTTTTTTAATTGTTCCAAAGCAATTAGTGATAATTGGCTGTTATGTACCTTTAGTGTCCGGGGTTAAAACACTTAGAAGCTGCTGCTTTGTGTTTCAGACAGATTTGAGCTCATTAAAGCAAAATGACCATTTGGCCTTAGGAGAGAAAAATAATCAGAGGGAAACAAACAGCTGCACAAAGCTGAATGACACTCGAGCTTCATTGAGGATCATCAGCACAGACGCGTGTTTGTAAAACCCAGAGGTTTTCATGGATAATGATAAACTGTCACAGCCACAATTACTGGAAAGGCTGCGAGGCGGCTGCTGCACGTGTCAATGAGGCTGCTGCCAACTGACGGTCAGGGACACGCATCACTCATCACGCATCACTGCAGCATCAGTCTGAACCATGAGAAAGACGCCAGATATTATGGAGAAATCATGTCTCTGTCTATCTCTGTTTGTCTCAATTATATAGGTGTAGTGTTTAGTCTGTTTTAATGCCGTAAACTGAGTGGCCCTGTATTTATAAACCATGCAGTTTTGGAGCTGGACATGCAATGGGGACAAATATGGAGAGTGTCTCCAGCCAAAGTTAGAAGTTAAAGAGCCTCTGTGCTATTTTGTTTAGGTTGCTCCAAAATACCTGACTGTCTTATTATAGGACACTGTTTTCTTTGGAATAAAACTCTGTGCACAAGAGAAGACCTGTCGGTGGTGATTTCTCTCATCAGCACGTCAAGGAACAACGTTGGACAACAAGGTTCGCAGTTTAACTACTGTTTAATTCAAATGTATTTACAGTTTAAGTCACAGCTTAATTTAGAGTGTAGTTTACACCATAGTTTGCAGTGTATTTTACAGTGTAATTAGTTTAGAGTGTAGTTTAGAGTATAGTTAGTTTATATTGTAGTTTACAGTATAATTACTTTACAGTGTAATTTATAGTATAGTATGTAGTATTTATAGTATTTATATGTAGTTTGCAGTGTAATTTGTTTACAGTGTAGTTAGTTCACAGTATATTTCACAGGGTAGTTTACAGTGCAACCTACAGTCTATTTTACAGTGTAACTGGTTTACAGTGTAATTTACAGTGTAGTTTAGAGTGTAGTTATTTTACAGTATATATTAGAGTGTAGTTAGTTTGCAGTGTAGTTTACAGAGATCTGTCTCTTTCTCTTCCTAATGTTTCTTACTGATTCAGGATCTGAGGACAGTTTAGATGTTGTCTATAAATAAAATATAAATAAATATAAACAAAGTTGACAAAATAGCCTTAGTTTATAGTGTAGTTACTTTACAGTATATTTTACAGTGTGGTTAGTTTACAGTGAAGTTTAAAAGGTCTGTCCCTCCTTGTCTCTTTCTCTTTCTAATGTTTCTAACTGAGTATAAGTATAAAGTAAATTAAAGTATAAATAAAGTGTAAATAAAGTGGACATGAGATTTCTTCAGACACGTTAACATTATCCTATAGATTTTAGCTTCTTGATATTTAGTTTTTAATGAAATTCTTTACACATGAACTTCCCCAGAATCCTTGAACTGGCTGCTGTGATTCACATGGACCTTTAAGATGAAGCAGGAACAAACAGCGAGCAGCAGCCTCCTCACTGCACCTTATTTTTAGAATTCTTTTATCTCATTATAATTGGTTTATTCTCCTGAGGTTTTCTTTATTTTCAAAGCAGATCCCCCCATTTTTTATTTTATTCTGCATAGAGGCTGCTGAGTTATTGCCTTTTTCCTCTTGATGTATCTATTGTAGATTCCACCATTCAGCTGTCATCACATGAATCTAACAACAGGCATATTTCACATCTGATGATTCAGAAAAAGCAGCTATTGCTTTTCAATAAAGGTTTGAGGGGCCACAGAGATTCATACAGTTGTGTCAGATATCAGCGGTGAGCCTCGGGTCATCGGACAACGTCTGTTTCACTTTATTTTAATAATTACACATGAAACAGCTACATGAATATTACAGGACATCTTTATATTTAATGCTGCAGAAGGCTGATCAGGCCTGTTACTATGGAGGGAATAATACTGTATAGAAACAGGAACGGGATCATCGACTCTTATCATTAACTGTTAAGTAAAAAAAATGACAGTTAATTACAGAGAAAGAATACGATGCTCTGACTTTATTAAATGAATCAATTGACATTTGATTTATTGTGGAAGACACTTAACTATATTTTACTACCAAGTATCTATTTGCTTATAATAAAACCACTAATATTTCATATCTTCTTCTTATGGGTACTTTACTAATACTTGAATATTAAAACCAGCTGCTACGTTTCTGTGTGCTTAAACTGTAATTACTACTTGCTTTCCTAACAATTATATTTAGTTCCCAAATAGTTTTCTAGTAAATACCAGTTAATTAGCTGGCTGTAAGTTAAATGGTTGTCATGGTGATGATGGTAGATATGACACAGATATTTATGGAAAACATTTTTTTTTCCATTTACTGTACTTTAGTTTGATATATAATATTATAATAATACTATATATAGTATATAGTAAGTGCATATAGAGGTCACAAAAGACCCAAACAACATCCAAAGAACTGCAGGCCTCAGTTGTCTCAGTTAAGGTCAGTGTTCATGACTCCACCATGAGAAAGAGACTGGGCTCCATGGTGCAAAGGAACCTTATACCAAGAGTAAAATATGGTAGTGATATTGTGATGGTCTGGGCTGTTTTGCTGCTTCAGGACCTGGAAGACTTGCTGTGATTAATGAAACCATGAATTCTGCTGTCTACCAAAAAATCCCAAAGGAGAATGTCCAACCATCTGTTCATGACCTCAAGCTGAAATGAACTTGGGTTATGCAGCGCAACAATGATCTAAAACAGACTATCAAGTCAACCCCTGAATGGCTGAACAAAACTAAATAAAGATTTTAGTGTGTTCTAGTCAAAAGTACTGACTTGAATCCTATTGAAATGACCTTAAAAAGGCTGTTTATGCTCCAAAACCCTCCAAAATGGCTGAATTGCAACAATTCTTTAAGGTGAGTGGGCCAAAATTCCTCGACAGTGTTGTAGGAGACATCACAAACACTTTATTGCAGTTGTTGCTGCTAAAGGATCCACCCAGTTATTAGATTTATGAGGGCAATTTTCCACACAAGGTCATGTAGGTTTGAATATTTTTCTCCTTTAATAATATAAACCTTCATTAAAAATCTGCATTTTATGTTCACTTGTGTTCTATTTGATAAATATTTAAATTTGTTTGATTATCTGAGATATTTATATGTGATGAAAATGCAAAAAAGTAAGAAATTAGGAAGGGAGGCAACACTTTTTCACACCGCTGTATATCGCAGAGACACTTATTTACCTCAAATGAAAGCAAAAACACTGGAGCAGGAAGCTGCAGAAAAATAGAACATCTACTTAGAAAGAGTGAAATCAGGGAACAGGACTCATCCATAGAGAAGGAGCAGCTCAAAGTTAAAGAAAAGAGAGAGAGAGAGTGTGTGTGTGTGTGTGTGTGTGTGTGTGTGTGTGTGTGTGTGTGTGTGTGTGTGTGTGTGTGTGTGTGTGTGTGTGTGTGTGTGTGTGTGTGTGTGTGTGTGTGTGCAGTGATGGTGGTGAGGGGGATTCACTCTAAAAACTTCCTCTGAAACTGAATCAAAAGTGCAGCTACAAAAAAAAAGAGATCCTCGCATGTGGGGAGAAAAAAGGAAAAAGCCTTGCAGCTTCATTACATCATGGTAGTGTGTGTGTGTGTGTGTGTGTGTGTGTGTGTGTGTGTGTGTGTGTGTGTGTGTGTGTGTGTGTGTGTGTGTGTGTGTACAGTATATAGCAGGCAGAAATGGCCGCTCTCCTTTGGGAATTGCTTTGTTGTTTTTGTTTAGGTGTATGTGGCCGACCCATGGGACAGTGTGTGTGTGTGTGTGTGTGTGTGTGAGGAAGTGATCAGTAGGAACTTTTCTATTACAGCCCCACCCTTTCTCCCCTCTCCTCCACAGAAACGTGGTGTTTGCCTGCAGGGACTTTGTGCTCTCGTAGGTGTGAGCAGGGAAAAAGCCGCTGAGGGACGACGCGAAGCTGCTGCACCTGCAGGTTGAAGCAGAGGCTGTGTTTGATAAGGTTTCTTTGGGCGTGTGCGTGCATATCATTTCACTTCCTCCACAGCTGGAGGCTGTTTTAGCTGTTTTAGCTGTTTTAGCTGTTTGAGCTGCTACAGCATCAGTCTGCTGTGATTGGCTGCAGGTTTCTTAAACTACAAGTACAGGAGTAAAACATGCAGCATGTGACCTCATGGTGTTTCTCGTAGGTGTCTGAGGTCCCACCTCCTTTCAGGCTCTGAAAGGACAACAAAAGGACAATGTTTTAATTGCTCTGAGCACAGATCCTGCTTAGGTCCTGCCTCTTTCAGCCTCTAAATAGCAGGTCGCTAAGGTCCCGCCTCCTTTAAGGCTAAAAACCACAGGTGTCTGAGGCCCTACATCCTTTTCAGAATCGAATGTGTCTAAGGTTGTGCCACTTTTGAGGCTCTAAACCTCAGATGTCTAAAGCCATGCCTTCTTTCAGCCTCTAAACCGCAGGTGAATAAGTTCCTGTCAGCTTTCAGGCTCTAAACTGCAGGTTTCTAATATTCTGCCTCATTCCAGACTCTAAATTGCAGGTGTCAACGGGTCTGCTTCCTTTCAGGCTGCTGCTGTAATAAATTAGCACCTGGGCTGCGCCTCCTTTCAGGCTCTAAATTACAGATTTCTAAAGTCCTGCCTCCTTTTGGGGTTCTAAATCACAGTTATCTAATGCCCCACCTCCTTTCAGGCTCTAAAGTGCAGGTGTCTGAGGCCACGCCTCCTTTCAGACTCTAAATTGCTGTCGTATAAGGTCCTGCATTCTTTCAGACTCTAAATCGCATGGTGTCTAACGGCCCACCTTGTTCCAGGCCTGGATCATGCTTAATAAATGACTGTTAAGCTGAGCTCAGGCATTGGTCTGCTGATGTTTTAATTGTAATGTGTAGAATGTTTTTGCTGTGACATACAGTCTTTCTGTGGCAGCATCTAGTCAGTGTGTGTGTGGCGCTATGGTGGGTTTGAAAGGTTAATTAACCTCTGGTGGTCGACCTTTCGTGAACACTTCCTGTCCTGAATCGTGCCATTAACTTGCAGCCTGACCTCTTCACCTCCTCCATCATTACCACCTCAAACCCATTAAAACTTCTATTGATTCTTCTTTACAGACAACTTCCACATTTTCTTAATAGCTTAGCAGCATTTTTCATGTTTCACACACAGAACATTATCATGTATATATATATATATATATATATATATATATATATATATATATATATATATATATATATATATATATATATATATATATATATATATATATATATATATATATATATATATATATATATATATATATATATATATATAAATATACGCTTCTGATTTTTTTTTACTATCCTTTATGAACATGATGATAATCTAAACATATTACATGTTTCATTGTGTTGTGCCATGGTGATACCAAATTAAATGTTTGATTTTATTTAGCCTCACTACCTAAATTAATTAACTAAACTAAACTATTAATTACTATTAACAATTAACTTAATAATAATAATAATTATTATTATTATAATAACAATAATTATAATAATAATAATAGGGGGTGAACTACAAAGATGGCTGCTGTGGTGGCTGTTCTATGTATTTCAGGCCATGTGGGCTTCCCTGTCCCCTGAGACAAAGCATGCTTGTGTGTGTGTGTGTAGGCATTTGTCATTTGATGTGTATTCAAGGTGTCATGTTAAAGAGAGGTTAGTATCATGCAGGTTGGCACTAATATCAAACTAAACCTTCTTTCAAGCCTAAAACACAGTGAACTGTAGCCCAAAATCTAAACATTAACAAAGTTCAAAGTTGCTTAACTGTGTTGTTAATGTTCTGTTCTGTCCAAGTCATGTTACCAGTCCATGAAAGGAAGAAGAGTTGCTCTCTGGTTCTGCCTGCTGTCTGCCTGGAGTAGATCCATTGTGCAGGCCTCGTTGCTCTTTGTTAATCCTTGTTGCTGGTTGCAAGAACCAGGCCTGAGTTGCTTTAGTGGTGCTTGCTGGACCTTGTTTGCTTGCAGGTCCGTGAGACAAAGTGTCCGTGAGACCTGCAAGCGATGATAATCCCTTGAGAGTAGAGAAACTGCTGAAGGCTTCTGTCCTGCAGCTTCTCCTGCTACAGAGCGGTGCTCTGCTGATGAGCAGGAGACCAGAGGCCATTTGAAGAGTGTTGGGGGAAAAGTGAGCTTGGAGAGAGAGAGTGGGACAAAGCAACAAGGTTTCCTGGGGGACAGGTCACAAGTTCCAGGCTCAGCCAAGCAGCTGGCTGAAAATGTTTATCACCTTTGTGGGCACAACAATTGCAAACTTTAGGACCTGGAACATTCAGAAGGTTGATTCAGAGGATCAGTCATGACAATTGAGCTGAGCAGCTGATGTCACTGTCTGAAGTAAATCAATCGATGCTTTAAAGGTTAGGTTTAAAGCTTTGAATTAAGTTTTCATATTTCCAATAATTTAATATTGCAGCAGATGAAGCCTCCTCTTAAAAAAGATTAGATAATCTGTAGAGAGCAGAGAATGTGTAGAATAAAATGCTGCTGATGAGATGAAGTCACTGAAGAGGAAAGCAGCAGGAATGTGAATGTTTTCCATGATATAACGTCTCCTTTCCTGTATTTAACCAGGTAAAGTCTGAGTGAGAAAGCTGCTCAGTTATAAACTGAGTTTACTCCGTGTCTCTCTGCATGTCACAAACAAAGGAGCTCAATTAACGGGGACTCTGCTTTGCTATTAGCTTGGTTTCCAAGGCAACAGCATTGATTAACACTTTAGCAGTTGCAAATTAAGCTAAATAAAAGTAAAAGCTCCCATAAGCAGCTACTTAGAGCAGCAGCACATCAGTAGAACTGCAGGTGTTTCAGTCTCATATTAAAAGTGATTCCACTGGTTCTACAGGACACTTTAACCTGACAGAAACCCAGAGGAAACAACTCAATGATTGGACAGAACTGGTCTCTTAGAAATGTCGCCATTCCCAGATCAGTCATTGTTTCCTTAAAGCTGCACAAATCCACAGTTTCTATCATCTTCATCCGGAAATTAGGAATCTGCTTCTGACCAGGACCCACTGGGGTGCACCTTTCATGAAGGTCTGAGTCCCTCCTGGACTAGGATTGGGGTCCTCCCTCCTAAAAGTGTCTCACCATCAGCAGAATCAACACAATAACAACTACAACTCATATTTTACTCTACTAAATGGTTGCTTTGATGTGTTTTACTATCTCCTTAATATCATGAGTCATGGTGATACCTACAATTCACCTACCATTACTAATTCTTATATAGTCTCCTCCTTTGCTTATCATTTAATAATGACATCAACAACAACAACAACAACAACTGAACCAACAACAGGAACTGAATCAATAACTGAATTAAACCAACAAAAGAAACTAAACTGACAAGAACTGAACCAACAACAGGATATATTTAGTTTTTTTTCTGTTCTCTCTAATTCCAGTTAAAATTGTGGAGGAGATGGAAGATATGAAAAGGAAAAAACTGCAAGTGTGTGTGTGTGTGTGTGTATGGGGGGGGAGCTAATTATTTTGAAGGGTATTAAGTCATCAGATTTACTTTTATCTTGATTGCATTGTGGAAGTCGTGCATAATTAATGGGGGGAGCTTATTAGGAAAAGATGATTAGGCAAATTACACAGGTGTCGGATGCATTTTTCATGATGAGTTTTGCCAGGACGATCCTGAGTTTCCATCTGTTCTGCTCCTATCAGAATGTCACTTCAGGGGAAATTAATATGACACAATAAAAACACAAATTGCAGGCTGGCAGAAAGTGAACATAAAAGTCTAAATAAGACTTAAAGGTTTGAGCTGAAATAAACAGAAACTGTTGTTTTTAGATTTGTTCTGATCATCAGAAGGTTTTGGGAATTGAGATAACTGCTTTGTTTTAATGGACACTGGGAATTTCAATTTATGATAACACCACACACACACACACACACACGCACACACACACAAAAACGGCTTTGTCCTTTGCCGTTATGTGGTCTGACTCTTTCAGGCCATTACTGCAGCTATAATTAACACTCACCTTTCATTTACTCTTTTATAGAGGAAGGTTGAAAAAGCTGAAAATGATGTCAATGGCTCCCTGAGCTCAGACCTGATCACTGCTTTTTGTTCAACTCTGAAACTGACGAACACAGCAATTAAATAAATTATTATAATAATAAACACATGAATGGATCTGTGCGGGTTTTGGCTTCTAATAAAACTTTGACACATTCTGAATAGTTTTCTGTGTTTTCATCAACAGAATCTGATGCAACATGATAAATTGGACATTAAAACATTTAGTGAAGTTCTTGAACTGAAACAGTGTTAGAAATAAAATCAGTGGAATCAAACACAGTTAGAGCTTCACTTCGACCTGCAGCCTCAGACTTTTCAGCTTCAAACCTCATCAGCTGCTGCATTATTGAAGTGAATCTCTGTCCTCGGCTCCGGGGGACCGTCACGTCTCCTCCCGGTCTGGTCCCCTCCCCCCTGAGGACCAGGGACCACTTCAAGGCTGCTCACATCATTAAGGCTCAAAGGCGGGTGGGTTTCACCTTCACACCTGTGGGTACATACATTTCTACCTCACACAAGCAAATCACAAATGCTGTTTGTGTTTGTGCTGCTGGTGGTGTTGTTTGTGTCTTTCCTGCTGCTGTTTGTGTGGTTTGTGCTGTTGTTTGTTGCTACTCGTCTGTTTGACTGTAGACTGGGAAGTATGTTTCAGTGTCCTGTAGAATTTAATTTACATTGATTCATAACAAAGACAGCAACACAGCGCCTAACAACAACATATAAAATTATTATTATTCCTATCTAGTGAGGAGCCTCCTGGACCCCTCCCTGGGAAGTATTCCAGGCATGTCCCTCTGGGAGGTGGCCCCGGGGAAGACCCAGGACACACTGGAGAGACTATGTCTCTCAGCTGGCCTGGGAACGCCTTGGGGTTCCCCCGGAAGAGCTGAATGATGTGGCTGGAGAGAGGGAAGTCTGGGTTTCTCTGCTTAGCCTACTGCCCCCATGACCTGACCTGGTAGAAGCTGTAATAAATGGATGGATTTACTATCATTATTATTATTATTTCAATGATCTAACACCTAGTAGTTTAAAATGTGGTTGTGATGATGTGACACGTTCAATAGAAACTGTCTCTTATTGATTAGTGAGAATCTACAAGTCAAGTCCAGTATACTGTTTTTGTTTTACTCAAAATCCTAAATAACCTCTTGTCCTTGGAAGTTTTTTACAGAAACATCAGCTGTTCTTAGAGCCTAAGATCTAATCAGGATAAGATCCTCAAAGAAAACTTTTACCAGACTATACACAAGTATTTCGATAGACATTAATATCTAGATACTAATATCAAGACAGCAAAATCTAGACACTAATATCTATACACTATCTAGACACTAATATTTAGATATTAGCATTTAGACAATAATAATTACACAGTAGTATCTCAACACTAGTATTTAGACATTAGTATCTAGACATTAATATCTAGAGACTACTATCTTGCTTGTATCTAGTGTTGGGGTGTTGTATTGACTCGCTTTTGTGGACATTTGAGGACCTGCATTTTTTGTCTCTTTTGTGCTGTCTTCATGTTTCAGAGTATTTCTGTCTTCTTCTGGGTCTGAAACCTCCCAGAGTTTCTCTATTGTCAGTTTGTTCCATGAGTGAATGAGAGATTAATCAAACACCTGGAGGAAAGGCAACAAACTCTCTGGACTTCCTGCTTCTTGGTTCCTGTTTCCTGTCCAGCGGCTCCTCCCAGTCCATTGGCTGATGTTGCAGTGAGGATGATGATGAGGAGGTGACAGAGAAGTTTGAGCGATGGCTGAGTGGACAGACAGTGACCTGAGAGGAGAAATTGGATTTGGCTCCTGTCTCTTGGCGCCGTCAGCGGGAGGCGACAAGCTCGGTAAACTACCTCACACACATACACACACATACACTCTCCTCCACGCCATTTCCATTTCATTTTCTGCAAAGCATGAAATTAAATCTATTTATAACCTGGCTGATAATTACATTATAGTTATTCCATCACGATTAGGTTTCTGCTTTTTATGATACAATGTCACAGTTTTAATTAAACAGTTTTTGGCAGCAGCCTGTTTAACCACCACCATCACTGCCACCACTGCCACCGCTGACGCCACAATTAACGCCACTACTACCATCACCACTACTGCTGCCACTACCACCGCCACTGCTGCTGCCACCACTGCCGCCCCCATCGCCATCGCTGCCATCACCGCCATCACCGCCATCACCGCCATCACCGCCATCACCGCCATCAATTGCCACCATCAACGCCACTGCCACCACCCCCGCCATTGCCACTACCACAGCCGCGCCCACCACCACCATCACCGCCATCACCGCCATCACCGCCATCACCGCCATCACCGCCATCACCGCCATCATCGCCATCACCGCCATCACCGCCATCACCGCCATCACCGCCATCACCGCCATCACCGCCATCATCGCCATCACCGCCATCACCGCCATCACCGCCATCACCGCCATCACCGCCATTAACGCCATCATCGCCATTAACGCCATCATCGCCATTAACGCCATCACCAAGCAAGCATTACTGGCCACATGATGATGTTCGATCCCGTTACCTGTAGACATTTTGGGTCTGTCAGTGGCTGAATTCACTTCTTTCGTCCTCTGTCAATGTGAAGATGTTACTGATTGAATCATGGATCGGTTTCCTGAGGGAGAAACAGGAAGTTGTGGGCTGGCGTTTCCTCAGGTGCTGAACAGATACCTGAGTGTGGTAAGAAAGAAGCTGCTGAATTATTGATCAGTAATAGATCGTCAATAATAAATCCAGTATAAATAAAACAGCAGCTTGTGTTGATGAAGCTGAGTTTTTCTCCCCTGACACTGCAGCTTTGATTCATGTTTCTGTTTCAGTCCCTTTTTCTACTCACACTCAACATTTCCACTTCATGTTTCTCGCTGAAAAGGAGGAAGTTCAGGAGAAGCCGGACACAGCCTCGCCTGTGGGCGGAGCAACCAGCTGGGACTCTGCTGCTCCTCCATGCAGAAACTGCTCCGACTGAAAATATATAGAACAGAGAACTGAGCAGCAGAAATAAAGATAGATGTTAGTTGTTTATTGTTGTTGATAGATTAAATCAGATCTCCATAGGATGAGTCATCTGACCGATGATTGGTAATTAATCAGGTAAAATTCTAATTATCAAACCATCCGGAGGATGAACCACCGGACTGATAATTGTGAAATAATCAGGTAAAACTCTTTAATGATCAGACTCTCCAGATGATGAACTGTCTTTATATAAAGATCCAGAAGTGATGTCACCAAGTGACAGGATGTGACTCCACTTCACAATCTGAGCTGATGGAAAATGGACAAACATCAGATAATTATTGTTTTATTTTTTTTAATTTTATTTTTTATTGTTTCTCTTTTGGGTTTTATTTTTTAAGTTTTAAAATGCTTAATATTGTTTTTATTTGGATTGTTACAAATATTTAAAATATAAAGTTAAAATCTAATGTGGTAAATGAATATACAGCTTCAATGTAATCTACATACATATATAATCATTAAACTAATTAAATATGAGATAAATAGCTGCTCAGTGATTGTTTCTTTTCTTCTTTCTGCTGCATCTTTTTCTTCTGATTTGTTGCTTTCCTCCAGACGTAAATAACGGTTTGTCATCATCAGTGTTTTTAGACTATTAACTAATAATCAGGTGATCTCTGATGATCAATCTATATCTGATTAACACAGTTTAACACCTGCCGGCTGTCAACCAATCAGAGCGGAGAGTTCACCTGATAAATCTACAATAACTCATGTGAATGTCAGCTATGTTTCATGTTGAGTAAAACAAACGTTTTGCTCTTTGTGTTTGTGCATGTTTGACAAACAAAAGAGAAAGAGACCCCCCATCCCCCCACCCCCCACACACACACACACACACACACACACACACACACACATTCAGCCTCTTTGAAGTTTGACAGAGAAAGAAAAGAACATGAACTAACTGGTTGGTTCCTTGTACTGAGGTAAAAATGTGTAAATGTAAAAATGTATAAATGTTTCAATGTTTCAATGTGTGTTTGTGTCTTTAATGGAAACTTGGGAGCAAACAGTCGACATATTGTTCAAACAGCAGCAGAATCTTCTTCCTCCATGATGCTTTGATCTAATTCTGGTGCTGAATTCATTTTACACCAAATTAAACCAGAATCATTAACATATATGTTTGTCTTTGTTTGTTTCTTATTGTTATGGTAATGTAGAAACACAAAAATAGATTCAGAGATTGTTTTTACTCATTTACTTAAATAAGTGTAATTACTTTCTGCTGACTTCAACTTATACATGTAAAGTCTGTGAATTCTGCCATTGAATGTTCAGCAGCTTTGTTCTGATTCCTGAGCAGCAGCTTTATAAAAGTTCATGAATTATTTATATTTTATATTTACATTATATATTATTTTATGTCAGTAATTCCATTCCAAAATTGAAACTTGTATATTATATTCATTTGTTACAGACCGACTGATTGTTTATTTGTTTTAATTGATTTGACTGACAACTAATGAAAATCACAAATTCAGAAAATTAGAATATTACTTAAGACGGATACAAAAATGTTCTTTTTTAGAAATGTTGGCCAACTGAAAAGCATGAGCATGTAGAGCACTCAGTTTTTAGTTGGGGCTCCTTTTGCCTGAATTACTGCAGCATTGTGGCGTGGCATGAATCAGTCAGTCATTGGTACTGATCAAGTGTTATGAGAGCGCAGGTTGCTCTGATAGTGGCGTTCAGCTCTTCTGCATTATTGGGTCTGGTGCATTACATCTTCCTCTTCACAATACCACATAGGTCAGGTGCGTTTGCTGGCCAATTAAAAGCAAGGATACCATGGTCGTTAAACCAGGTACTGGTAGATTTGGCACTGTGACACAAAGTTGGTGAATAGCAAGAAGTATGAAGTGCTCTAAAACCTCCTGGTAGATGGCTGCTTTGACCTACACCAGCCAACACCAGCAGATGACATGGTACACCAAAACATCACTGACTGTGGAAACATTACACTTGACCTCAAGAAACATGGATTCTCTGTCTCTCCTCTCTTCTTCCATAATCTGGGACGTTGATTTCCAAAAGACATGCAAAAGTCACTTTTATTAGAGAACATAACTTAGGACGACTCAGCAGCAGTCCAGGCCTTTTCATCTTTAACCCAGGTTAGACGATTCTGATGCTGTCTCTGTTCTAGAGAGGCTTGACACAGAAACACAACAGCTGAAACCCATGTCTTTATACATCTGTGTTGGTGGTTCTTGAAGCACTGACTCCAGCTGCAGTCCACTCTTTGTGAATCTCCCCCACATTTGGGGTTAATGGGTTTTGTTTCACATTCCTCTCCAGGTTGTGGTTATCCCTATTGCTTGTACACTGTTTTTGACCACATCTTTCTCTTTCCCTCATCTCTCTATTAATGTCACGCAGACTTCTGTGAACAGCCTCTTTAGCAATGACCTTTTGTGTCTTGCCCTCCTTGTCCAAGGTGTCAATGGTTGTCTTTTGGACAACTGTCAGGTCAGCAGTCTTCTCCATAATTATGTAGCCTACAGAAGTACAATGAGAGACCATTTGAAGGCCTTTGCAGGCCAATTAGAGTGTGATACCAATGTCTTCAACATTGAACCTTTCTGGTGCTAATTTTCTGAGATAGTCAATTTGGAGTTTTGAATAGTTGTCAGTTATAATCGTCAATATTAAAAGACGTAAGCACTTGAAATGAATGTATAGATTACACAAGTTTCACTTTTTTAAACAGAATTAGTGAAATCAATCAACTTTTTCATGATATTCTAATTATATGACCAGCCACTGTATTTCCATGTCTGCCCCATATCTGTGTTATGAGGCTGATTCACCACAGAACTGATCGGATCATCCAGAGGAAACACAACTAAAACTCATTTTTCTGATTTATGTAGGATTTCTTGTAGGCTTTTTTTCCCCTCCTCGGGGCCTCTAAAGGTTCTTTGGATAATGAGAATGAATCTTTTAGCAGGGCAGTGGATTTACTAACAGGTCAATCAGCAGCTTTTCTGGTAACTGAACAATAGGTTCAGTCATTTTTTTTCTGCAAATCAGTAAAAATCACCTGGTTTCTGCAGATGTGATGATAAACTGAGTATTTGATTTTGACCATTAGACTCCAGCAGATATTTAAAGATGAATCTTTGGACTGTTGAACTTTAACAGAGATTTTTGGATATTTTATGACATTATTACAAAATAATGAACTGATGAATCTAATCAACAACTAGAAAAGCACTCTGAGAGCACAGACATCCACCAAGCATATTGTGACTCCCACCCAACATTGTTGTCCTATGCTCATTGAATACATCATGGCATCAAAAATATAAATTTTCACCACTGTTGTCTCTAATATGTGGTTATAGATTACAGCTTCAACAGATCAGTCCAAGTAGGGAACGTAGTCAAAGTCAAAGTCTCTCTTAGTGTCTCTGGTGTAGTGTGCCATGAAAACAAGGTATGCAGGTGCAAGATATCACCACCAGGTGGCCCCAAATGATGGCACCTGTTTGAAGGTCTATTTACTGCAATGTTACCAAACAACAAAAAATTCAAAGTTACCCAGAAACCAGGATTTCTTCCAGATCATTACCAAAATGTAACCATCTGTTCATGGTACCAATCTCATCATTTGCTGAAAATTTGCTGAAAATCCGGCCAAAAGTTTTTCAGCCAACATTTTGCCAACAAACAGAAAAACGTGGACTAAAACATAACCACTTGGATGGAAGTTATCAGTGAAGTGATAGTCATGTGATGAGGTCACGGGTCAGAAAGTTGAGGAACTTGTCTCCTCTTTGTTTGCAGGTGTTGTTTGGATCTAAGTTCAGCTGTAAATATGCTGGTCACACTGCAGCTGAGGAGACAGAACTAAAGGGTAAATGTAAAGTGTAAATACTACACATGGCCTTTAAAAGTATGTTAAGGTGAGAGCGGAGCTGCTGGACACTAAAGGTCTCACAGCTCTGTGCTGCTGACAGTCAACAGCTACTACACCAAAGGGTTAGAGGGGCTACGATTGACCTTTTCCATCAGGTGTGTGGGTGGGGGAGGGGGTTGGTCGTGAGTACAGTTTAAAGCGGAGTGGCCTCTGTTGTGAGTGTTTGTTGGTGATGTTTCTGCAGGTTAATTATCAGCTGTCTGACCTTCTCACTTCCTAGCGTCAAATGCTGGAGACGTTTCTGAAGCAGCTGAGGTTCTTCGTGTCTCATCAGCTGAGACCAGTAGGAAAACTGGTTTCCACCAGTTCACAAGCTCAGCTCATTTAACTTCATCACACTGGCTGGAAGAGAAACAGCAGAAATCTACTACTATTCACATGTAGAACTAGGAGATCTCAGAGATTCTTCATCAGTCAGTTTCTGTTTGACTGAGACTGTGTGGAACAACAACAAAATCATTTTAAAGTCTACAACTGATATTTTGTTGATTTTCATTATCATATACACACAAGATGCTAATGATCTTGGTCCAGGAGCTCTGGGATAAATTTAATATTGTATTATAAATCTTGCTGTTGTAAACAGTTTTATTCAGTTTGACATTATGTTTTGTTGACACATTTTGAGGAGCAGCCTTAGAAGAAACAGGTGTAACACAAAAAGGGAAAAGAAGAAAAAGGTAGATCACAGAAGTGAAGAACAAGAACACAGAGACCCAGGAGCCTTCTTTTGTCCCATCTGCCGTCACCTTGCTTCCATCCTGCTGTGGAGACAATAGTTCAGTCCTGCAGCGAGAAGGAATCACTATGGAAACAAAGGGAGTTCACATGCTAATAAGTGGACAGAGCCAGGAGCGATTAGCTCGGTTCTAATCCCATCGAGTTCAATCACAGTGAGCAGGTAGTTCCTGACAATAAAGAGGAATCAGCAGCCAGAGGAAATGAGGAGTGTGAGAGCAGCACCTGTAGAAATGAAGCAGGACTCACTGCAACAAATGATGCGTTTCAGCTCTCAGGAGGCGACTGAACCAGCTGAACCAGGGACCAGAGTTTAATCAGCTGTCTCACTGCTGCTCAGGAACAGTTAATACAACACTTTACATGCAGAATATGAAACAGACCTGAAGCAGAAAGGTGCTCTGCAGGTGGAATATATATAACAACAATACACCAACAAGAGGAATGAAATGAAAACATGAATCTGTGAAAATGAAGATGCCAGTTAACATCTGGAACCAAGCTTCTCCTGATTCTCTTGTAATCAAGACACACACATGCACACACACACATGCAGCATCACATGCAGTGTCATCATGGAGGATCATCAAGATGTTTTCTGGCAAAATTACAACAAACCTTAATGTTCTTTTTGCTGTGAGGTCTGCAGTTCTTTGTATGTTGTTCTGGGGTTATTTTTTGACCTCTTGGATGAGTCATTGTTTCTCTTTTGGTGGACCAGTCATTCCTAGGAAGGTTCACCCCTGTTCCATTTTTTTCCATTTGTGGATAATGGCTCTCTCTGTGGTTTGCTGGAGTCCCAAAGCATTAGAAGTTGCTCTATAACCTAACCCAGACTGATAGATCTCAATGACTTTCTTTCCTGTTTGTTCCTATTTCTTTAGCTCTTAGCAGGACGTCTAGCTTTTGAAGATCTTTTGTCTACTTCACTTTGTCAGGCAGGTCCTTTTAACACAAAATCTCTTGTAAACACAAGAGTTCATTCACTCTTATTACTTATTACATAATTATTACATAAACATATTGCCCCAGTGCATGCTGGGAAATTGTTGACATCTTGTATTAGAGCCATACACTTTTCACCATGAAGTTGTATATTTTCCTGTATCGTTGTTTGTCTGACCTCTTCATTAAACAGCAGTAATAGATAATTCATTAAGTTTGGGCATGTAATTTTTGACAGCCAGGCTGAGAAATAGGTCTAGAGGGGAACAGGTTAAGCAGCCGCAGCGGTGAGGATTTCATCAGCCTGCAAACTCCAAGGCCGTCTCTGTTTGTTCCAGACTGGAAAACAGCTGATACAAGTTTTACTGCACAAAACCAAAACCCGCACAACTGTTTAAAATCAATGAAGCTTTTCGAGCTTGCAGTGAGATGTTGAGCAGGTTTCTGTCTACAACCAGCTGCTGCTGCAACATCAACGACACTCGGATGTTCTCAGTTTCTCAGACAGATCGAAATACAAATCCAGTTATGGATTTAGTGTTTACTGAAAGAGACGCTGATTTGAATATGTGAGTAGAGCCTCTGTCATATAAAACATTCCCATAAGGGAGGGAGGGGTCAGTAGGTGATCGCTGATCAGAACATGTGATACTGACGAGAAGAAGAACTGTGGACACAGGAATATGAAGAAATCAAAGAGCTCAACAGCTTCAGTCTCTGACACTGATCCAGGATCAATAGTGATCAAAGGACTGATTGGAAATATGATGTGGAGGTTTGGACCAGGCTGATTTTACACTGACATTCATCTGTGGGTGTTTGTGATGAAGGAGGTTTAGCAACTGCTAATAAGGATGTAATCATCTGATCTAATCAAACTCTGCTGCCGAAAACTATAATGATACGATAATGTTGTGGCTCTAAGCAGCTGCTACTGAGGGTTGGAGATCTACTTTCTGACATGGATGCTGCTCCACCTCAAACTCAACTTTATTGATAAAGCATCGAAAAAAAACAACCACAGTCAACCACAGACAAACTGCTGTACATAATAACAAAACAATTAAAAACAATAAAATAAATAAAAGCAACTTCCTGTTCACCTGGAAAACTCTTATGCTGTGTCTGAATCAAGGGGTAAACTCGGGTGCTGAGCAGTGAGCACAATAAGGAAGTGCCAAAACTGAGGCTAGTCATAAGAGTGAGTCAACCCCATAGACCCTCATGTAAAACTATGAAACTTTACAGCAGAAAGAAACATGTTTACAGCCTGGTGCAAAGATTGATTCTGGTCTATATAAATAATTTCTCTATTCATGAAAGTGGTGGGGCAGGTGAATTTTTTCCTAACTCACTGTTTTTTCAATTTACTGAGTCTTCAAAATCAGCATAAACCTGCATAATTAAGGGCGTGTCCCATTTGATTGACAGCTAGCTGGCAGCTCTCTGCTGGGCTCCATACTAACAGCTCCTTAGCTAATGAGTCAGTGAACTTCACCTCTGCTGATTTTGTCTTTTGGATCATTTGATGCATATAACAGACACACAGATGTTGCTGCTGATTGTACCAAGTGAGTAAAGAATGACTCTGCTCCATTATTTCCGGTCAGTGTATTTTTATTATTTTATTTAAGTGGTTAGCATGTATCGGTGTCTGGGTCATTAACTTAGCATGTTAATTATATAATAAGGATAAACGCTTTATATTTTTTAATGGGAAGTTCATGTTTTAATTATGCTGTTTCCATCAAACATTTCTAATGTAATTCACACTGCATCAGATGATGATGAAAAAACTTCTATTCTTCACTTATTTTTTAAGTGAAGTATAGAATATATTTATATTTTTTAAACTATCATTTTAATGTGGATGCACTACATACTGTACATTTACACTCAGCGGCCACTTTATTAGGTCCACCATGCTAGTAATGGGTTGGACCCCTTTTGCCTTCAGAACTGCCTCAATTCTTCGTGGCATAGATTCAACAAGGTGCTGGAAGCATTCCTCAGAGAGTTTGGTCCATATTGACATGATGGCATCACACAGTTGGTGCAGATTTGTCGGCTGCACATCCATGATGCGAATCTCCCGTTCCACCACATCCCAAAGATCTGGTGACTGTGGAGGCCATTTGAGTACAGTGAACTCATTGTCATGTTCAAGAAACCAGTCTGAGATGATTCCAGCTTTATGACATGGCGCATTATCCTGCTAAAAGTAGCCATCAGAAGTTGGGTACATTGTGGTCATAAAGGGATGGACATGGTCAGCAACAATACTCAGGTAGGCTGTGGCGTTGCAACGATGCTCAATTGGTACCAAGGGGCCCAAAGAGTGCCAAGAAAATATTCCCCACACCATTACACCACCACCACCAGCCTGAACTGTTGATACAAGGCAGGATGGATCCATGCTTTCATGTTGTTGACGCCAAATTCTGACCCTACCATCCGAATGTCGCAGCAGAAATCGAGACTCATCAGACCAGGCAACGTTTTTCCAATCTTCTATTGTCCAATTTCGATGAGCTTGTGCAAATTGTAGCCTCAGTTTCCTGTTCTTAGCTGAAAGGAGTGGCACCCGGCGTGGTCTTCTGCTGCTGTAGCCCATCTGCCTCAAAGTTGGACGTACTGTGCGTTCAGAGATGCTCTTCTGCCTACCTTGGTTGTAACGGGTGGTTATTTGAGTCACTGTTGCCTTTCTATCAGCTCCAACCAGTCTGGCCATTCTCCTCTGACCTCTGGCATCAACAAGGCATTTCCGCCCACAGAACTGCCGCTCACTGGATATTGTTTCTTTTTCGGACCATTCTCTGTAAACCCTAGAGATGGTTGTGCGTGAAAATCCCAGTAGATCAGCAGTTTCTGAAATACTCAGACCAGCCCTTCTGGCACCAACAACCATGCCACGTTCAAAGTCACTCAAATCACCTTTCTTCCCCATACTGATGCTCGGTTTGAACTGCAGGAGATTGTTTTGACCATGTCTACATGCCTAAATGCACTGAGTTGCTGCCATGTGATTGGCTGATTAGAAATTAAGTGTTAACGAGCAGTTGGACAGGTGTACCTAATAAAGTGGCCAGTGAGTATACTCCTAGTACAGTAATATTTATATATAAATACCGTATTTTCACGACTATAAGGCGCATATAAAAGTCTTAGACGTATTAGAGACCACCACGAAGAGGACGAAGTAGAGACATGAGAACGTTAAAGGGGGATGTGTGGGCGTGGATTGTGTATAAAAGAACAGGTATGTGCTTTATGCAGAACATTTCTGTTTTAACAACACTAAAAATGGCAGAGACACGCGTATGAAGTTCAGTTTGAGCTGAAGGCTATCAGCTACGCCGTAGAATATGGGAATCGAGCCGCCGCGAGAGAATATAAAATTAACGAGTCGATGATTCGCAAGTGGAGGAAGTTGGAGAATAAGCTCCGACAGGCGAAGAAGACTCAGCTGAGTTTCCGCGGACATAAGGGGAGGTGGCCGGAGTTGGAGGAGAGACTCGAGCAATGGATCGTTGAGCAAAGAGCGAGTGGCGCGGGAGCGATGGATGACCGAAGGAAACCACAGCTTCACGAAGAGTGGTAGGCAGCGCCGGGCGAGTTACGCCACAGTTTGCCAATGGATTATGGATGCTTGGGCTAACGTGTCTGCTGGCACGGTGGTTCGAGCATTCGGAAAAGCCGGCATCATTTCCGAGGAGCCGCACGGCACAGAAAGTGACTCTGACAGTGAGGAAAGCGAACATGCCATGTTGGACTTAGAGCAGCTGTTCGATTCTGAGACAGAGGATGAGGACTTCGATGGATTTGATTAATTATTATGTTATTACTTTGTAAATACTTTGTACTTAAATAAAGAACAACCAAACTCAGTTTTGCTCCCGATCTATTTTTTAAATACACACACTTGTCTGCTTGTGTGTGTGTTGTAAGGCGGACGTACGTAGTAGAGGACATGTATATAAAACCCGCGCCCTATCGTCAGGTGCGCCTTATGTGTGTGTTAAATACAGGAATGGCACGCGTAACTGAGACTGCGCCTTTTAGTACGGTGCGCCTTATGGTCGTGAAAATACGGTATATACAGTTCAAACAAACATTTTATAGTTAACAGATACTTAAATTGCAATAATCTCATTTATTTTGTTTCTTGTAATGTTTCCTAGGGGAGGACTTACCTGAACAACACTGTGGCTTCACTCTTCGTTCTCCAAGAACAGCAGTGTTGCTGTCGCTGTTCTATTCTGTTTAGATGCTGTAATATGTTTATTATGTATTATGTCATCATTTTTCACCTGTTTTTCAATCATGTAAGTTCAATCGTTGTAATTACTGTTAAACAAAACTTTTTTATTTCTAAGTAGAAGTTGAAAATAGTTCTGCACAAACGAAACTAACTTTGATGATGTCTTGAAGACTGAAATGTGTGGGGGTATTTTACTTCATATTTAAACTAGACCTCTATCCCTTCAGAGTTTTAAAAGAGCAACAGTGCTTAATATTTTACAGAATCTGTATTACACATTTGTTGTCAACAGAGATTTGAATGTAAAACCTAATATTTTTAGTCGGTATTTAAGACAAAAGCAGTGCAGGTACATATGGAATTTAATAAAATAAAATAAAATTTTAAAAACACAGAAATACTGAGCCACCTTATGATACATTTGGTGAAGCTGTGCAGGTCGTCCTTAATAGTGTAGACCAGTTTAGTGCTGCTGATCTCCTCCATGTCACTGCCACAGTGGATGAAGATGATGTTCTGCTCTTCTTCAGAGGAAAGGCTTTTTCACGACAGTCCAGTCAAACCAGCAGAAGGATGTGGAGTCTCTACAGTGTCTCCACACTGAGCCTCTGAGAGAAACAATAATGAGTGTAAAAGGTTGTCTACATACATGTTTGACTATTAAAGGCAGTCTATATTATTGTCTAAAGCTAAGTAAACTTGAGACTGAATTTATAGATTTTACTGTGCAGCACACATATTAAAGATAATAATCTTACACTGTTGTAACTTCTATCAGCATCAAAACCATTAAATGTATGCTCACTGTGGGAATTATAATGTACATATTAATTAAAGTTAGTGAAGCTGTTATGCATCCACACTGAGAATGATAATTATTTAATAAGTGAAAAGCTGCAATAGTAATTATGACTATGTATGTCAGTAATGTTATCAATATAACATGTAAGGAAGAATACTCAATTACCAATGTTACAATAACAGCTTTTTAATAATTACATATTAAAAGTAGAATAAAATGACTAATAAAGTGACTTGTTTATTTTCACTTTATTCTAGTGAATAAAGTGAAAATAAATGACTTGTAACTACAAATTAAGTTATGTACAAATATAAATCTAGCCTGTTTAAGCTTGTGTCTGAATAACAGATAAATCATTATTAGAAGTGGTAGGTTCAGGTTAAAAACTTACCTTGGGTATTGTGAAGTGCGATTTCACGTTGGATCAAAAAGACAAGTGTGTTCCCTGTCCATGGATGTAGCTTAGCTCCTTAGCTTAGCTTCTTAGTTTAACTTCTTAGATTAGCTAGCCTGGCAGCTCTGTGCTATGGGTGTGTTTTAGCTGGTTGAATTGTATTGAACCCGTTTGCTCTTCCTGCCACATCCGGTCATATTTTGCAGCGTTCAAGTGAACCACACTACATTATCCCAGAAGTCACTGGAAGAACAGACTGCAGAAGAAGAAGAACTTTTTTCTTTTCCCCCCCAAACTTTATTGAATATATATATATTCCATAAAAATGAAAATTTTATTTTTAAAAATGAAATGATAATCATGATCATATTGATAATATCAGATATTTCTTTAGTGATGTCCTTGTATATTAGGATTTGATTCATAGGACAGCCAAGATGGCTGCTGTAGTACGTCCAAATTGTACGTCCGCTGTAACTTCCTGTTCACCTGTTCACTTTGTGTACACGTACATTTACTTCCTGTTCACCTGTTTATCTCCTGTTTAACTGGACGTTTGATTCATATTTGAACAGTTTCCATGTTCAAACCCATTTTTAAGTGATAATTTGAAGTGTTTGATCAGCTTTAATTGCAGTGCTCAGGTCACTGTGGACTCTGGACTGACTGATTTGACTGATTCAGTCGGTTCTATAATTTAACATATAGCTGTGAATAGATGAAAGCTTCCAGCTATGAGCATTAATTTAAAACACTGATGTTAAATCGGAGCTGTGTGATTATCATCCCGCAGCCAATCAGTGTGCAGCTTATTCTCTGATAGGAACCAGCTCCTGATGATATTTGCTGAGTCATCAGTGGACTTGCAGCAGGGAGTCAGCAGAGTTTACCGTCAGAGCGAAGGAGTCAAGGAGAAGGAGACGACACAACAAGGTCACAGGGCGACAGGATCACAGCAGGGACATAAGGCTCAATATTGATAATCTGGGAAATGTGATCGGCTTCAGTCTGCTGCTTCATTTAGGGATGAGAGGGGGGAGGGGGGGAGGGGGGAGAGGAGGGAGGAGAGGATCAGAGGGAGGAGGAATACAGGATTGTAAAGGATCCTTCAGTCTCTGCTGGAATCAGACATCCTGTCTAACTCCTCAGCCTATTGATGGCAGTGGGCTCAGACCCAGCACTCTCATCTGGAGTCAGGACGTCTGTCCGGTTCACATCCACACACGGGACATGCTGAATCTGAGAAGGAGCCAAGAGAGGGGAGAGTGGGGGAGGGGGGAGAGGGGGCTTCTCCTAATATCACCCCCATTGACTGATAAAACTTTAACACCTTCAACTCCTTAATCTTCTTTAACTCTGACAGAGAGTTTGCTGATGAATGACCTGCACCTCCTCACAGACCTGTACCTCCTCACAGACCTGCACCTCCTCACAGACCTGTGACCTGCACCTCCTCACAGACCTGTACCTCCTCACAGACCTGCACCTCCTCACAGACCTGTACCTCCTCACAGACCTGTGACCTGCACCTCCTCACAGACCTGTACCTCCTCACAGACCTGCACCTCCTCACAGACCTGTGACCTGCACCTCCTCACAGACCTGTACCTCCTCACAGACCTGTGACCTGCACCTCCTCACAGACCTGTACCTCCTCACAGACCTGCACCTCCTCACAGACCTGTACCTCCTCACAGACCTGTGACCTGCACCTCCTCACAGACCTGTACCTCCTCACAGACCTGCACCTCCTCACAGACCTGTGACCTGCACCTCCACACAGACCTGCACGTCCTCACAGAGCTGCACCTCCTCACAGACCTGTGACCTGCACCTCCTCACAGACCTCCACCTGCTCACAGACCTCCACCTCCTCACAGACCTGCACCTCCTCACAGACCTGTACCTCCTCACAGACCTGTGACCTGCACCTCCTCACAGACCTGCACCTCCTCACAGACCTGTGACCTGCACCTCCTCACAGACCTCCACCTGCTCACAGACCTCCACCTCCTCACAGACCTGCACCTCCTCACAGAGCTGCATCTCCTCACAGACCTGTGACCTGCACCTCCTCACAGACCTGTACCTCCTCACAGACCTGCACCTCCTCACAGACCTGTGACCTGCACCTCCTCACAGACCTCCACCTGCTCACAGACCTCCACCTCCTCACAGACCTGCACCTCCTCACAGACCTGTACCTCCTCACAGACCTGTGACCTGCACCTCCTCACAGACCTGCACCTCCTCACAGACCCGTGACCTGCACCTCCTCACAGACCTCCACCTGCTCACAGACCTCCACCTCCTCACAGACCTGCACCTCCTCACAGAGCTGCATCTCCTCACAGACCTGTGACCTGCACCTCCACACAGACCTGCACCTCCTCACAGACCTGTACCTCCTCACAGACCTCCACCTCCTCACAGACCTGCACCTCCTCACAGAGCTGCATCTCCTCACAGACCTGTGACCTGCACCTCCACACAGACCTGCACCTCCTCACAGACCTGTGACCTGCACCTCCTCCCAGACCTGCACCTCCTCATAGACCTGCACCTTCTCACATAGAGCTGCACCTCCTCAGATAGAGCTACATCTCCTCAGATAGACCTACACCTCCTCACAGAGCTGCACCTCCTCACATGACATGAAATAAGACAGACATATATTTATATATACAGATATATTATACACACACAGATATATTTATATATTCAATAAATATACATTTATTTATAGATTTATTTAATACATATATATTTACGCATTTCAAATAACTTTTGAGAGTAAAACCATTTGAATTAGAGTCAGATTGAGTCCGTATCTGTCAGAAAATAAAACAATTATTAGCCTGAAACTCTTACAGGGGAAAAAGAAACTGTGTGTGTGTGTGTGAGAGAGAGAGAGAAACAGAGAGAGAGAGAACAGGTAGTGAAGTGTTATGTTCGTCCTAATCGCTGATCTGAGAGATATGTAATTTATTTCAATAGCTTTTTGACATTTCCAGATTGTTGTGCAGTGTCAGAGCTGCAGCTCTGTGCCCAGTAATTATTCAATTACCAGGCTAATTGACACCCAGTGTTGTCTTTTATAGGTTGATTTATTGGGTAATTGTGCTGCCTCTATAAAAGCCTCTTCACCTTGCTGTTGAAAGTCCACACTTGTTGTGGTCGCAGGTACTCATCAGGCCCACAACACTGTGACAACAAGGATCCA
The DNA here is from genome assembly GCA_030544235.1 of Lepturacanthus savala. Classification (NCBI taxonomy): domain Eukaryota; kingdom Metazoa; phylum Chordata; class Actinopteri; order Scombriformes; family Trichiuridae; genus Lepturacanthus; species Lepturacanthus savala. The sequence continues at coordinate 3,763,843 of CM060474.1, forward strand.
TCATGTTTGATGCGGTGTGGATTGTTTGTGAGTGTTTTTCCATGAACACTGAGTGTTTTGCTCTTCAGCTGTTGTTTGGTGATTCTTGTGAATCCTGTGAAGCACCACCAACACAAACTTCACAAACTGGGTTTGAACTTTAAAGTCAGATCATGTGACCATTTCATAATGTTTGTTATGATTTAACTTTGAACTCAAAACTTTCACATTGAGGTGAAAACTTTGTTTATGCAGCATTGACATATCTGGAATTTAAATAGAGCTAAAACAGGATTATACTATACTATACTATATAATAATATTAAATTTCACAGATGAACCTGAAAATTCTACTAGTTTACAAAACTAGTGTTGTAAACTAGTTTAGTTGTCTAGTGTTCTTGTTGTTGACTGTTGTTAAATGTTGTTAACTGTTTTTGTAAACTGTTGTTGACTGTTGTCATTGTTGGCTGTTGTTAAAAGTTGTTGTGGAATGTTGCTGTAAAGTGTTATTAAATGTTGTTATAAACGGTTGCTGAATGCAGTTGTTGACTGTTTATTTTATTTTTATTAGCTTGTTGTTAGCTGTTGTTGACTTTTGTTGTTTATTGCTGTTGTTGTTCCTGCTGTGGGTCAGAGGTAGAGCAGTCACCCACTGATCAGAGGGTAGTGGCTCCTCTGGGCTACATGTTGATGTGTCCTTGGGCAAGATACTTAACCCTGATTTGCCACCGATGGCTGTGGTGTGTGAATGATTATCTTCCTGATATATTGTATGTCAGTGTGTGAATGTGGGTGAATGGGTGAATGAATAATTGTAATGTAAAGCACTTTGAGTGGTTGAAATGACTAGAAAAGGACTATACAAATGCAGTCCATTTGCAGGTCTCACCAAGGCTGCAAATCCAGATATCCATGGTGACATATCACGCCCCTTCGCATCCAGAGGTAAATACAAAGGAAAGCTAAGAGGCGACAGAAGGTCTCATGCTTTTAAAATATCTGGCATAGAGTACAGCAGAAGGCCTCATTCAACCCTGAACATACATTAAAGAATATTCAGGCAAATATCTGATGCCAGAGTTGACACCAGAGCTCATCCTGGCATCCAAACCATACCCTTTATTGTTGATGTCAACTGTTATTGTTGTTGTTATAAACTGTTGTAGTTGACTGTTGCTGTTATAAACATATGTTAAATGTTGTTAACTGTTGTTGATTGTTGTCATTGTCGACTGTTATAAGCTGTTGTTAAATGTTGTTGCCACCTGTTGTTATTATTGACTGATGTAAACTGTTGTTATAACCCTTTTTTTTTTTACTGTTGTTGACTTTTGTTGTTAATTGTGGTTGTTGTTGTACACTGTTGTTAACTGTTGACTGTTGTTGTAAACTGTTAAATGTTCTTGCTGACTGTTTGGTTGTTGTAAAGTTGTGTTGTTGTTGTACACTGTTGTTAACTGTGTAGTCGTGTGTGAACAGAGCAGCAGTGTTTTTTTCTTACATAAGCTAATTACAGATCACATCAGGGTCGTTAGGTGAATTTAAGTCAATGGTTTATTCATTAACCTGAGGTGCATTTAATGGGCCAAACTCATTTAGACTCATTATCAAACCTGGCAACACATCATCATATTTTGCTGCTGGTCCGATCTACTGAAGGACATCAGGTGTCAGGGAGGAGGAAAGAGGAGGCGGCAGTGAAGAGAAGAGGAGCAGAGAGAGGAGGAAAGAGGAGGTGAACCCTGTGTAGAAAAGAATAATTACCAAACTGTTTCAAATACCACAAATGGTAGTTAAAATACCGCACATTACAGAGAACAGAGTGAGACAGAGGAAGACGACATCAGGCCGATCATGGGGAGAAAATACCTGCTTTATTTACTGTTGACTGTCTCAGGACAAGAATAAAGAGTCTCAAAAATCATATTGGATAGTTATAATTATGTATAACTATCCAACCAAAACCTGAACCGAGAACCATCACTGAGAACCAAATGAGTGATGACTGACATTATATGACAATAACAATGTTTACTGAGTGATGCATGAATTAGTGATGCACTGATCCAGGTTTTTCCAATCTAATCCGATACCGTTACCTGGGCTGACCATATCGGACTATATCCGATACCGATCCAATACTACTGTTGAATGAATGAACTGTAGCATTGGCACCGGGCAGAAGCACCACATTGTCCCCACACTGTAACAAGAGATTAGAATGTTTTTTCTTTTTTTCAATTTTTCTGCACAGATGGTAAGAGGGATGAGCATCTTTTCAGACAAAATCCTTATCCTTATCAAAGTGATCATTTTTGACGATGTGCTCTCTAATCATTGTCAACAATAAGAATATTTTAATTGAGAAATACAGTGTATTTATTAAAGTGATATAAATGGGAAACAGGACTATACACACCTAAAGATGCGCCGTGTTGCAGATAAATCCAGCATGATACACATACCCTTCGGTAGCGACTCGTGAGCGGGTCGTTCAGCCTCTGGGCCACATGTCAGAGCTGTGTTATGTGTTTGTGAATTTGTTTTTAGCAACGTAATACCACCCCTTGCAATTTTCACATTGCAGATATTGCTAGCGTTGCAGATATTGCTAGCATTGCAGATATTGCTAGCATGCTGTGCTGCTCTGCATGCTGACGTAACCAGCGTGCAAACATAGATTTAAAGTGGCTAGATGCTGTAACTGTACACTCTATTGCTGTGTATGATATTAATAATAATAAAAAAAAAGGGAATAGATCGGAATGCTGGATCGGCTTCATTCATCTGAGATCTGATCCAGCTAATTGGTCAATATTGGAGCAGACATCCGATCCGGGTATAGGATCGGTGCATCTCTAGTATGAATGATACATTTAAATGATATTACCTGACAATGGCAATGTTTGCTTAAGTTTGTTGTGTCTCTGTTTTTATTCTAATGTATCCAGCACCTTCCATCATTGGTCTTCTTCCCCCTTAATGACCACCAGACACTGAAAACTACCATCATGGCAGATTGTTGCTTTGATTAATCACTGAAGAATCTTCTCACTGTCTCTGCTTAGTTTTTCTCAGCCTCCATTTCGCCGTTGTCTGCCCTGTGATGTAGTCGGTATAAGGTTCGAAGGTTTCATGGAGGTCAGATTGTTCCACCAACAAGCAGGAAGTAAGGTTATCTTATTGGTGGATTGACTGAGGCTGAGGCGGGGTAACGAGGTCTTTGGTCCAATACAACAGGAGGTCTAATCCTTTTATTTATTCTGTCATGTAGCTGTGCTAACAGTAGTTGGAGTTAGCCTAGCGCTTCTAGTACTACTGGTTTGTTTCCAGAGAAGCGGCATGATGACTGTGTTCCAAATCTAAAATAATATTCAGAAACTGCTGGTTTATAAATCGCAAAACATATTTTCAGATACACTTTTCAGTAAAGTAGTTTCATAATATAACATAAAGATGCCACACAAGATGGCAGCAGGGTACATCCGAAGCTGGAAAGGAGTGCGATCACATAGCAAAACAAACATAAAGAAGAATGTCAGCAGAGAGGGTTTTATGTCGTACTGCTGAAACTTTATCTGAATAAACAGCAGAGCGTTGCAGCATCAGGCCTGGAGGTGTGGAATCAATCAGCAGAATAAAAGCGTCTGTTTCAGATCCTGGCTCAGTTGATGAGTCCTATCGCCTTTAATTTCCCATCAAAGTGTCGGGAAGATCACTCGCTTCCCAAATTAAACATCATTCACTGGTAACTTATTCAAGAGATTCCAATTAGCTGAAAGTGGTTCTTCATGATTGTGTTCCCCCCCTCCTTCCCCTCCCATTCACTACTTTAAAGAAAGCCTGAAGGAGAACGCTCCCCCTCCCCCTCCTGCTTCATCCGCTGAGTGTGTGTGTGTGTGTGTGTGAGCTCTATCAAGTGGTATAAATCTTTAATTTTGGAGATCAGCATTAATGGCCGAAACAGCCTCAGATCTGAGCTCCGCTTCGCTTTCATCCTCTCGGCTGGAGGAATTCAGAGGGGGGAGGGGGAGGCTCTGGGATCGTTTGCTCCCATAAGTACACAAAATTAGCTGCTTATCGGTTGATCTCCGTACATGATCCTTCAGAAAATCTGTTCTGTGTGTCCAAGGCTGCTGCTGGAGGGGGGAGGGGAGGGCTCTAATTAAATCACTTTTCAAAGACAATAAAGCCGCAGTTTCCTCTTCTCCCCCCATCACAAACACACTGAGCTTCAGCCTTTTTGAGGAAACCGAATCATAATTAATCTATTTTATTCTTGATTTTCCGTCGCCATGTTTTATCAGAATAAATAGCTGAGAGAAACTTGACCACAGTGAGTTCTTTTTTTTTCTTTTGGTTTTAACATGCTGTAAAAAGTGGAAATATTTAGTTTTTGATCCAATTGGTCCAATACTGAGCAGAATTATCTAGAATTATTTGGTTTAAATAGCATATGATGTTTTTTTAAATTGATTCTCTTCAGTCACTTTAATGTGTTTTTTAAAAATATGATAAAAAGTAATAAAATATGAGCTAAAAAAATGTTACGAGAAAGTGCTTTAAAGGTTAATTACGGATCTAAATCTGAACCTAAAGGGAAACGATCTGCTAATGTTATAAGATGATGTAAGATGGTTCAGTGCTGGACTAATTGAACTGAACCGGAATATTAGTCCGGGCTGAGATGTTTTGCAGCGTTCTCTGATCAATCATCCATCTGTTCTGCTGCTGAATGCAGCTTTCGTTCTGTGATGCGGCAGCGGCCGTGAGTCTCTGGGCGTTAATGAGCGCGGTGGTGGAATTATCCGGGCGCTGCCTGTTAATGGGGATGCTGAAGCCGCAGAGTGGCTACAGCTCTCGTTAGCCGAGCCGGCTGCTATTGATTGCGGCGGGCCGCTGGGGGCTCCCTACCTGCGGTTGACTTTGTACTTGTGCAGGAGTTGTAAGGGTCTGCTGAACAACAGGGACCACGCACATCTCAAACAAGGTCTATGAAAAGCCTATCAATTAGGCTTTGAAGGTCAAGCTAACTCTCTCCCCCCGTGTTCGCGCCTGTGCCTCCCCGCGCTGGTGTTGAGCCGGCGGTATCTCCTCTCCGCTCTCTCCAAAATACATCTGAAGACTCCATTCAATTAAATATCTCTTGGCTCCAGCTGCTCCCTAAGTGAAAGGTCAACTAAGTCCAGGAGGCTAAAAGAGAAAAGCTCCTTCACAGCCCCTCCCACAACAAAGCTGGTGAGCAGGCGCTCTGGCTCCTAATGATCCCCACTGGTCAATCCCTAACTAGCAGTGACAGTTACCCCCAGAAGCAGCGCTGCGGACCAGAGCCAATCGATCAGCTGGAAAAAAATACATATAATGATAACCCGCAGACATAATGTCAGGCCCTCGCTCCGTCCCGATTGGTTGACATTCAGGTGATGGTGGAGAGAGAGTGAGCAGCCAGACATCAAACGGAGCAGCAGCACTGAGCCGGCTGCTCTCTCTAACCCACTGAGGTGGGTTAACCCGCTCACATGAACTCTAATTATCCTCAGTGTGGCCCCCAGGGGTCCCGGGGGACGCCGGCAAACCCACGACACATACACACTCAATAACCATCAACACAAACACCACCTAATGGAGTCAAATTGGGCCTCATTACTTAAGCTTTAGTGCAGCCATGTTGAAAGTGTGTGTGCGTGTTTGTGTGTGTGTGTGTGTGTGTGTGTGAGTGTGTGAGTGTGTGTGAGTGTGTGGACCCAGGGATGCCACAATAGTCAGTTTCCAGAGCAGCTGTGGAACTGAGAGGATTATATAAAATACATCGTAGCTTCCAAAGTTGTGCAGTGAGTGAGAATATTTCTGAGTGAAAAAGTGAAATAAAATGAATCTTCAGCACTGGAGACACACACACACACACACACACACACACACACAGGCTGAAGTTTCCTCTGGAGACACTGAGTTGATGTTTTCTCTGAGGACCAGGATGATGATGTTCAGTTGTGTTCTATTCTTCCCTCAGGTTGACACAATAATCAGTCAAAGTAGTTAAATTATCCATAAACTCCAACATGTGAAATGATCATCACAGGCTTCAGAATGGAATGTTTTGCCTGTAGACCATCAGCTGTTTATATACAATTTTTTTTTTATGCTGAATTATTTTGTTGTACTTTGACATCAGGGCGACACGGTGGCGCAGGGGTTAGCGCTGTTGCCTCACAGCAAGAAGGTCGCAGGTTCAAGACATCCTTGGTCCTGGGTCTGGGACCTTTCTGTGTGGAGTTTGCATGTTCTCCCCGTGTCTGCGTGGGTTTTCACCGGGTACTCTGGCTTCCTCCCACAGTCCAAAAACATGCTCAGGTTAATTGGAGACTCTAAATTGCCCGTAGGTGTGAGTGTGTGAGTGAATGGTGTGTGTGCCCCACGATTGGCTGGCGACCATCTGGGGTGTATCCCTGCCTCTCGCCGTAACGCGCTGGGATAGGCTCCAGCAGACCCCTGCGACCCTAATGAGGAATAAGCAGGTATAGAAAATGACTGACTGACTTTGACATCATTGCAAATAAGGGAAACCTCAATGATCTTTAAGGCCTAAATAAAGGTTTGAATGAAAGGCTGAATGAATAGGCTGTGTCTGAAAGTCACAGGGAGGTCGATAACTGGTTCTGAGGACGGGCAAGATGGCGTCTGAACTGTGCCTTCTACTGGTTAACTTCCTACATAGAAGCTACTACTGTGACATTGGAGTAGTAGCTACTGGTAAGTAGGCAGTGACTAGTAAGGTTTATGACACAGCCATACTCACCATCTTAGCCAGGTTACTTTGGTTACCATGGTTGCACAGGTCACCCAAGCACCTTGTACAGAGTTTCAGGTAAGCATGTCCCGATCAGGTTTTTTTGCCCTCGAGTCCGAGTCCAACTCATTTGATTTTGAATATCTGCCGATACCAAGTCCCGATCCGATACTTAATAATACTTCGGACATCCGGAAGTTTTCAATCCACTGCGCGTTCATGAAACAATTACACCCCACAGCGCAGTGTCGAGGCAACTCCACCCACTTCAACTAGTCCCGACTAGTAACTGCTGGCAGTGGAAAAGTTCCAACCCACTACGTGATAAAAACTTTGCACTTCCATATCATGCTGTGCTTTAAAGATAAACTGTCGTGAAATATTAATTATTAAGTCACTGACATTACCTCAGGAAAAATAATAAAACAGCTGTTTATTCTTTTTAGAAGTAAACAGAGTTGTCAGAACGCTGGTTTGTATTCTATGAATTAAGTTTGACTGACTTATCTGACAGGTTCCTTTAGCGCAGCTCCATTCAGTGGATGCATAATGCAACCCCAGCCACTGCTGTAGCTTCTATTCTATGCGCCTTATAATGCGGTGCACCTTGGATATGACAAACGTTTTAAAATAGGCCATTCATTGAAGGTGCGTCTTATAGTGTGGTGCACTTTATAGTGCGGAAAATATATATATATTTCCGTGTCCTGATCAGGAGGTAACGTCCGATTCCGATCGAGTCTGAAACCACGAGATCAGCCTGATTTCCAATCACGTGATCGGGTTGAGACAACCCTAGTTTCAGGCGAGGTTTAGAGCTACACTGAAGAGGATGGAGTCATCTGAACCAACGACACAATTTCTGATCGGTGACCTTACAGCTCATTAACATCTGTTACTGAACTTTTAAATCTGTCCTGTCTGCTAAGCTCTGTTAACTACATGTAGTTATTTATCTATGTGTGTAGATATTATTACACAGCAGGAGCTGACAGGGACTCAGCGGGAGGCCTCGGAGCCCTTAGAGCTGGTTTCCATGTTTTATCTCCTCCTCCTCTATGGAAGAAGTTGTGAACCCTGCAGATTGGCCACATGTGTGGAGAGTTCAGGAAACCACTGATAAAAAAAAATAGGGACAAATAGCTGGTTGAAAACTGCACAATAAAACATTTACAGCTGCAACTTTTACTTCATTCTTGGCCATGACTCAGGCGAAAAGACTCATTGGCTTGGATTTGGGTGTTTTGAGCTCATACGTTTGTTTCTATGAACAGAAACTGCATAAATACACCACACAATACATAAAGGAAGAAGGCAATAAATGCTTGTTATCTCCTTTCCTATTTAATTGTCCGTTTTATATCTAAATTTATTAAGGAAATAAAGAAATAAATAGACTGAATGGAAATATAACCCAACACCTCATTTTTCACGAGTTGAAGTCGAAGATGTGAGATTTGTTCTCTGCACATTAAAGGATTATTTCTCTCAAACGTTCACAGATGAGTTTAAACTTGTGTGACACAGATCCACCTGCAGATTAAACAGCAGGTTTACTGCAGGAGGGCTGTGGGCTGGTCCCACTAAAATACCCTAAAATATGCACATTTATCGCAACATGAAGCCACAGATGCTGCAGGTTTGGGGGTTCAGTTAAGTCACTGACTGCAGGAACCAACCAGAGCTGCTGCTGTGATTCACTTCAAACCAGAAGCAAAGTTCATTCACGGGAATAATAACACATGTCTTCAGATGTCTGCTGTTTAAATGTATTTATTAATCAGTACTTTTATAGAGAATGTCACAAAAAATGAAAATGAGCCTCCAGCAGGACTCTGGTCCTCTGTAGAACCTCTCATTGATTCCTTCAGCACCAGGATCCAGCTGAGCTCTGCAGTCCTGCTGAACTCTGAAGCATCACAGAGGAAATGTGGCCAATTAAAGCCACTGAACCGGTGAAGTAACGCGGCCGTGAGGACACCTGCTTTAAAAACACTTCCATTTAGCAATCTCTGGATCAATAAATTCATGTTCAACAAGCATCAGTCTGTTCATCTCCAAGCAGAGAAAACAGGAAATGAAGTGAAGGACCAGTGAAGTATTTATTTACTGTTACCAACATGTCCACAGCTGCTCAGGAACCAGACAAACAGCATCATTTAAAACCCAGATCAAATATTTCACTAGAAAAATATTGAACAAACAAATATTAAACATACACATGTCTTACTGCTTATATTCTGTGTGTGTAATTTCTCTCCTGGTCAGTGACTTTGTGCTGATTTTCTGCAGCTCAGTGCTGCTGCTTTTGTTTCTCACAGGTTTAATGACTTGCAGAAGAAAGTTTCTTCCTGAACACAACTCCTCAAAATAATAAATCACAGCATTTCTGCTCGCGTTAATTGACATTTGACAACATCATTTGCATAATGATTCAAAACAGCCTCCGGGGAGAAGCTTAAGAGGAGGGAAACATTATGGATTTGCTAATTAGTAATCGTCAGTTCCTGTGTGTTGCTGCAGCCGTTAGTCTTGGTGAACTAACCCGATCAGACAACCATAGCTTTATGACAGTCGTCATCACTATTCAATCATGATTATTGCTGCTTTTTCTGGGCGGCTGAAATTACCATGTTGTAATTTGTCTAACAAAAGTTTCCTGGTGAAGTTTTAAATCTGGATGTATGGGCTTGAAGAAGGGGATTCATCAGGCTTGTTTATTTAGAGCCACTCAGACAGGAAGTAGTCAAAGCAGTGGTCTTATTTCAGTTTAGGGTTAAACTAAATTTGAAAATTGTAAATTTAAAAGGAGCAATCTGGCGCGATTTGAGAGCAAAATCAAGAACCTTTAGAATATCAATAATCTTTATTAATGCATAATACCAGCCTTCAGATTGAGCTGTTCACCAATCACAATTTAATTGCATAATTTTATCTGTTCTAAATGTGTCTTAAAGGGATAATTTTTGAACACTCTCAACATGTATGTGGACAAATATGCTTTGTTTCAAAGCCTAATTGATAGTATCTGATCATGATTATTCGGACAATGAGAAATAGTCTCAATAATAACATCAAACCTCAGTTTTACTTTAAATTGCAGAATATGACAAAAACAAGCCAAACCAGCTTCACTCATATTGACCTGTTCAATTTAACATTGTATTGAGTCCCACTCAACCCAACTTGTAAATGCAGTGATACACAACTAGGACTCTGGACACGTCTGTGATGTTTCTTCTTGTTTTTCTAAATCAGTGATGTTAAAGTTAACTTAACTTATAAGGTGATATCAGGTAAAATGAGCCATTAAGGCCCCAGCTCCTCTGGAAATTAGATCCAATATGACATAAGTGTGCTTGACAAGAAACAGGTGATTGGATGAGTTTATGGTTTCTTTGGTGGGTGAAACAATACTTCAAATCTAGACTGAACCAGAAATGTGCATGGTAAGTAGCGAGTAGTGAGATGGCCCCTGAAACCGCTCATGCAAAAAAGTGGCAGACATTTCAAGATTTATAGGGCCTAAATAATTATATTTTATCACATAATTTCAACACAAAAATGATTAGAAACAATTGTTATTAATCATAAATGTACATGGTACATTTGGTATTGTGTTATTGTCCCAAGCGATTTACCAAAACATGGCCCAATTTACCTGATATCACCCTAATTAAAAATGTGTCTACTATAGTCAATGTATGGCAAATGCTATCCCCAAATAATGGCTAGTGAAAAGATTCTACTAAAACAAAACAAATCTTCAACATAAACTGGTAAGACTAACTTCTCTACAATGCTGCAGATCATGAAGTACAGATTTTATTAGCAATATATTCTCAGGGATTCAAATGATATCTAACAAAAAGTTCCCATGAATGTTAGCTATGTAAATTATAATCAGCTCATAGGTGTCTAAGACAGCAGCAAGTGAAGTTCAGCTTCCCCTAAAATGTGAAATATGTACTATTGTGTATACATTTTATTGACTAAATAATGTGGTGGAACACGGTCAACTTTAGTTCATTATCAGCTACTTTTCACAGGTCACTGGTGTGACTTTCTTCTCATTTATTCATTCAGCATTATTGCTTTAAACAGTTGAAGCTTAGCATCAATACACTTGAATAGGGAAGCAGATAATTAGTTGTTCCACTGCAGTGAAACTAAATGCTCATTGGATAAATGCTGGGTTTGGTCCTGCCAATCGGATGCTGAACATCTCTGGTGGTCTATAGGGAGTGGGTGCGGCCTCAGCAAGCCTAGACACTGAGCTACTGCATGTTTGGATGATCTGTCTGAGGCTGGAATCTAAATATAAATCATCTCCACTGGAGAATTTTTTCAAGTTTCAGCTGTTGTTCCAAGACAAGTTGATCTGGAGTTCACAAATCATCTTACTGACTTCTTCTTTGGTGAAAAACGTTTATTAGCATCTTTTTATTGAGACTGTCCTGGTGTTTGGAGACTCTGACTTCTGTCGCTCTGCTCTCTGGTTCAAAAGTGCCCTACACTTTCATGCAACTAGGTCCATACCAGGCAATAAAATGTTTACTAATACATTGCTCCAATGTGGTCCGCTTTAACACCTGGAAACAAATCCAAACTGGCCTGACTGACAATACACCAGTGTTTATCTTCCAGTAGAAATAAGCTCCAATTATGACTCACTATAGAGCGACACATTCACACATTGCTACTTGCTCTTATCTTTGTGTATTGCATCCTCTGCATTGGCCATTTTTGGTATATCCAATGCCTAAATGAGTCGATGCATAGCGCATCATTTCAGGCAGAGGGGACCTGCTATTTTCACAAAAGAGGTCACATCGGATGAACATTGTTCCAAAGACCCACAAGGTAGGCTATGAAATATTTAGTATCCCCTCATTTGGGAGGTCTCACTGTTTGATTTAGTGCACCCCCGAGAGCGACTTGATAGTTTCAAACCAACAAAAACAAACAGAACTAAGTGCCTATGGTTTGAATGGACCATTGGTGTGAAACCACCCTTACCTCATCCCTTGGATGATCTGTCTGAGGCTGGCATCACTGATTTCTAAGTATATATTACCTCCACTGGAGAATTTTCAAGTTTCAACTGTTGTTCCAAGACAAGTTGATCTGGTATTTACAAATCATCTTAGTGACTTTTTCTTTGCTAAAAAAAAAAAAAAAGTATGTGCATCTTTATATGGGAGACTGTCCTGTATTTTAGAGACTCTGACTTCTGTTGCTCTGCTCTCACTAGAGCTCTCACTGTTTGATTTAGTGCACACCCGAGTGTGACTGATGGTTTCACACCAACAAAAACAAACAGAACTAAGTGCCTATGGTTTGAATGGACTGTTTGGTGTGCACCAACTTCTGTTGGTGTGAGCCTCTGACATCACAAAGTGCTCACAGGCAGTCACACCAGCCTCACGCAGCTAGCAAGAAAGCTAACAAGCTGAAAGACCAGCAGCCGCCACTAGTTTTATATGAATCTGTCCATGAATTGGGCACAGAGACTGAAAACAGATGGCGATATCGCTGCAGCACCTACTTCAGGTGACGCTCTACATTTCAAACCAAAGACCTGAGCTTCATCTGTTGCTGCAGTCAGCTGCAGTCTGAGGCTCCTTCCACACACAGCGAGGCGGCTGCATCAGAGTTTCTGTGTTCGGCGTTTAGCTGCAGGCTTCTCTTTGTTAGAGATGAGAGCTGCAATGAAAACATTCAACCTAATTGGGCCTGACGTCTGTTTCATATCTGTGTTTGTTATTTCTCCTCCACCAGCACGACTGAAAGAGGTTTTACAGTCTGAAGCTGCCATTGTGGGTTTGTTTTGGCAATGAGTGTGTTTTGTGTTTTGTGTTTTGTGTGTGTGTGTGTGTGTGTGTGTGTGTGTGTGTGTGTGTTTTAAACACTCAGCATCATTTCCACCAGCAAAACAAATAAAACCTGTCAGAATATTGCAGCTCAGTGTTGGTGTTACCATGAGGAGCAAGGACGTTGTCCATCAGAGGAGGGTCATGTGTTCTGTTGTGATGTCACAGTTCATTTCTGTCAATTATTAATGTCTTCACGTCATCTAAGAGATGATTCTGTCAGGGGCAAAATTCAGGAGTCGACCCACAGTTCATCTGATTTATATGTGATTTGCACCAAATATAAATTAAAGATATGTAGTGTGCAGGTTTTTCTTTGGTTGGTCGCCATTTCGAAAGCTCATGATGGCCACCACAGAGACTTTAAACAAACACAAACAGTAGTTTGTTTCAATGGACCAATGAAATGTGGAAACACTATTATATTGTGTCAGTGATCCAATCATGTCTCCATCTTCCTGTCACTGGTGTTCCATATCTGATCTTCTCTTGTTTTTCTATAAGCTCCTGCAGTGACTCTGGACTTGTTTCCTCTCTATTCTGCTCCTGCAGCTGCTCCGTAGAGGAGAGAAATTAGTTGAGGAACCTATTGAGAAAAGGCCTCCGAACACGGCAAAGCAGCTATTTATACTCGGGCTGAATGTGAAGGCCAAGTTATTTGTTGGGGTTAAGGAAACAGAACCATTGGAAAGAGCAACTGCTGGAGAAGCTGTGAAATAATTTCCTGTCAAGGGCATAAAACGCTTCTCAATTGAGGTAAACATTTCTACTTTCAAAAGCAATTTATTTTCTAACAACCGCTGAAAGCAGACAACATATCTTATGTTCCCTTTCCTTGAATTTTCATTTTATGCCCCCCCACCGTCCCCCCTCCTTCCTGTGTTCAGTGTTTACCGCCTCTCACTGCAGACTGGCAGAGAGAAGCTGCTGTTTCTGAGTGGATGTGGATTAGGGTCAATGCAATATGTTATTTTGGGGAAACACCTTCATGACTTTCCATTGATTTGCTTTTCCTTTCTCCTCATATCAATTAACACACAGCCTTTACATAAATGAAGCGGCCTGTAGCTGCAGCGTTAGCGAGCTAACACACTGCTGAGCTGTCATGTAAGTGTCAGAACATTCTAGCAGCATTTCTGAGTTGTTTTATGTAAACAAAGTGTTGATTTAATTTTGCAGAACATACATGTAACACAGTCAGTCAGTCATTTTCTACACCCGCTTATTCCTCACTAGGGTCACAGGGGTCTGCTGGAGCCAATTCCAGGCGATAGGCAGGAATACACCCCGGGTCACCAGCCTATCATGGGGCACATACACCATTCACTCACACACTCATACCTACGGGCATTTTGGAGTCTCCAATTAACCCTCTATTGCCTGAAATTACTTAGAAAAGGTAAAAAAAATGTCCTGAATGTTTTTATTACTTAAAATGGCCTAAATAATAGATATATTATATAAATATAAGGAAAAGTTGTATACGTAGTCTCAGGATATATATATATATATATATATATATATATATATATATATATATATATATATATATATATATATATATATATATAGTTGCATGCAATGTAAGTCACTAGGATTCTATTAGGTTGTATTTATTAGGAATTTTCAGCGTTTACATATTGTTGCCCTATGGCAACCAATCTATTTTAGCATATTATGAAAAATTAGAAATAAAATCGATAAAATAAAAATAAAATTGAATAAAAAAATTATTTGAATTGAAATCAAGTTAAATTTTTCATTTGGTCAATTTTTTCCCAAATTCTGACTAAAAAGCAACTTTCGCTTGATGCACACATGTTAAATGTCTATGAGCAAAAAGGACTGGATATCTTGGTCATGTGACCTCATAAATTGTATGTCCTTTAAAATAAAAGCCCCATTTTCACACCTAACGAGTAAAAAAATGATTTTATATCACAGCTTTTTAGAAAAATTAAGAGAAATTAATTGTTGCTATATGGCAACATTATACAATAGAGGATTAACCTAAGCATGTTCCTTGACTGTGGGAAAAAGCCGAAGAACACAGATTCAGAGAGTAAAAGTTTGAAATTTACATGAAAAGGACTTGAACCTGCAACCTTCTTGCTGTGAGGCAACAACCCACTGCACCTCCCCCATATAAAGCAGAAAACCTAATATTCAAATTGTCTGGAAGCTAGAAGCAGTTTGGTATAAGTTCATAAAATGCTGCAAATAGTCATAGTGTGATTCAGGTGTTTACAATAACATGAATGAGACCAGAATCCTTTAATCAGGTCATTGATCTCTCTGACTATGACCTGGGGTCAAGCTAAGTGAAAAATACTGTTTACATGGCTAAGAGTTCATCTTTTTCCCTTTTTCTTCATCAGATTGGATTATTAATGTGGTCACTGCTGCTCAGTCTGCTTCTGTAGCAGCCTAGTTGGCTCAGTCTGCAGGTCTCAGGTCTCAGTCTGCAGGTCTCAGTCCACAGGTCTCAGGTCTTTCACATCATCTCACTTAAACCTGGTTTGGCCTCATGTCTATTTATTTATCTAAGTTGTTAGCAGCAGTTTCAGGTTCAGCTTTTCTCGCAGCAGCTTTCCTCTCACAGCTTCTCTGGCGGCAGCTTCTCTTGCAGCTTCCCGCCCTGCCGCCTCCACTTTCCACCACCTCACAGCAGCTTAAAAAAAATCCCACTTTAACACATTAGACTTCCCATTTCACCCAGATAATTACACAATTATCCTGCTTCACTCAAAAAAAATCCATCCAGGGGTAATTGGTGTGTTGGGCGGGTGGGTGGGAGGAGGAGGTGCAGTTACCCAGAATCCACCTCGGTGAGGGTCTGGGGGAACGAATCCAGATAAGTCAAGCAGAAAAGGGAGGGAAAAAGCTGCACTTATTCGATTTTAATCTCGCCACTTTGCAAGCATTTAAATAGCCTTCATCAGGCTGCTGGCTCACAGCCCCAACAGCAACCTGTTATCAACGGACAGATTCTCCATTTTAAAATCAGTGAGCTCAGGACAGAGCCGTAGTAACAGGTGCTCGGCCCCGGGTGAACCACAGCGATGCCCCCTTATTAGTTTCTCACGGGGGCCAGTACATGTTGCATCGTGGCATCTTGGGACATGGCGCTCTGCGGCTGAAAGAGAAGCTCAATTATTGGCACACAAACACATGTAAAGGCAGCACAATGGCCGCCGAAACAGTGTCTGCCAGGCTACAGCTGTAGACTATGGAATAACCTTGATAAAAGTAATTGAATTTTGTTGTGATAAGATTAACTTGTGGTATAATTATGAGCAGCAGAAGCCTTGAGTCCGTACAAAAGAAACACAGCGTATGACAGTTGGGAATAATCACAGCCTCCCTCCTTCCTCACAAGAATATATGCGGGGGGGAAAAGACAAGTGTGAAGGAATCAAGTCTGAAATCAGCTCTCAGTGGCCGCCGCTCACACCCGAACGCTGTGGACGCCCTGATTACCATGCACACGCTCACAGTGCTTTAAATGTGCTGAGATGGGCTTTAAACAAGATTCAACACTTTAAACCCCAGCAGACTTAATTAAGGGTGGGACCTAGCACATGCAGAGACGAGCAGAAGAGGAGGCAGAGGAGGAGGAGGAGGAGGAGGTGTAGAAATGGTGTTGGGGGATGCTGGGTGGGGGAGGGGTGGGGTGTTTGTGCCCAGCAGCTAATGTCCACACCGAACCTGCCTCCTCGCGTCTCTCAGCTCAGACACAGCTTCAGCAGCAAACACAAACAGCACCAGGTCTTAAACTCTCCATTACTTTGCCAAAACTGACTCAAATATCAAACAATGCAGAGCCGTGGGGGGGCACCGCCGCCACACCGCCACCGCTGCGCTGTTTAAGCAGCCCTGTCTCATTTCCATACAGCTTTTACATGTTTCCAAAAGATATGCATAATTACTGGGTTTGTACATAATTGCTCCAACACATTGCCGGGAAAAAGCCAGGTTTGTTCTTTTTTTAAATGCTGGCTCGGAAGAAAACAGCCTCTCTCTCTCCTCTGTCCTCCCGGTCTGAACAATTAAAACAATGCGGCTGTCTTGGAAGGAGTACTGCTCTCATTATCGCCTGCTCTCCTCCCCCCTCAGAACATTTACTGTTTAAAAGAGGCCCGGCACCTTGGCATTGAAACACACTCCTTCTTTCTGCTCTGTTTTCCTCCTCCTCCTTCTCTGCACTGGAACAGAACGGTTATGAAAAAGGAAAATGTAAATAAGATGGAGTCTGCAGCTCATTCTGTTCCACTGCAAAACACAGCATGTGAGAATCAAAGCAACTTTACATAAAGCAAGTTCTGCTGTTCAGAGTCAGGAAACATGTTCACAGAGACAGGTCACTGATAATCACACCGAGACCTTAATCTGAATTAGATTAGTTTATTATTTTAATAATCATGTTTACATCCAACACAGCAAAGTCTGATTAATTCTTTACGACAAAACCAGATGTTTTTACCCGGTCACCTTCTTTACTGTAGTTTGTTAAGGTGCTGGAGCCCGGAAGCTGGAATCTAGAAACTGGAGTATGGAGTCTGGAAACTGAGTTTGGAGTCTAGAAACTGGAGTTTGAAGTCTAGAAACTGGAGTATGGAGTCTGGAAACTGGAGTATGGAGTCTAGAAACTGGAGTCCTGAAGCTAAAGTTTAAGAAGTTGCAGTCTAGAAGCTGGAGACTGAAAACTGGAATCTAGAAGCTGGAGTCTAGAAACTTGAGTCTGGAAACTAGAGTTTGGAGCTGGAGCCTAGAAGATGGATTCTGTAGTCTAGAAACTGGAGTCTGGAGTTTGGAAACTGGTGTCTGGAAGCTAATGTTTAGAAGCTGCAGTCTGGAAGTTGGAGTCTAGAAACTGGCGTGTAGGTAGTAGTGTCTGAAAGCAGGCGTCTGCAAACTGCAGTTTCAAACTAGAAGAGTCTAGAAGATGGATTCTGTAATCTAGAAACTGAAGTCTGGAAACTGATGTCTAGAAGCTGCAGTCCAGAAGCTGGAGTTTATAAACTGGACTCTGGAAGCTGGGTTCTGGAAGCTGGAGTCTAGAAGTTGGAATCCAAAAACTAGAGTCTGGAAGCTGGGGTCTGAAAGCTGGGGTCTGGAAGCTGGAGTCTAGTAAATGAATATCAAGAGTCGTCAGAGACTCCTTCCTCCTCCTTCTCCTCATCTGTTCCCTCAGCTCTGACACTACATGTGATGCTAGATGTATATTTGTGTCTGAGTTAAATGTTCCTCTGTCATGTTGCTGAGAGCTTTTTTCCCCGCTAATAACCTGCTGCTGTATCTGGAGTGTTGCTGCTGCCTTAATGGGCAAAAAGCCTTCATCCTTTCAGTCTGTATCACGGTGGAGACGCGGCTATTATCCAAATGCTTTGGCTCCACATGAGTCGCATCGAGGGAAGAGACTTGTTCCTCCACCGGATTGATGAAAGCGTCACGCTGCTGCCGGGATGTTCTCTCTTTGAAGGAAGCGGCACCTTTAATGCCACTTGCAGGCCGCCGCCGCCACCTCGATCTCCCTTTATCAACACACAAGAAACCAGGGCGTCAGCAGCATGATTGACAGCTCCCTAAGTGGTTACTCACTCAACCCTCAGTCTGTCATCCAATTCAAATGTTAGGAATCTGCATCAGGGACACAGAGAAGCTTCTGCTGGCGTCATCCCGTTATTCAACAAAAGAATCAGCCGACTCGCGCAGGAGCTGTCAAACACTTTTTGTCCTATTGATCAACATGGGAGAACTGTAGAATTATGAGAGGCTGCCGCGCCTCTGTACAGAGTCTGATGATACTCTTTTTTTTCAGTGGCGGAGTTAATTCTCTTGGAAGGCTTAGAGTGGGATTAATTTTTCTTAAATGTCATGGTCAGAGTGTGTGTGGCCCAAATTGGTCTCCGCTGACAGTCGGCAGACAGTGATTGCGGTTGGCTGCGATGATGTATCAATGCAGCAGGAAGACTTCTTCATCCCCGGAACAATATACACCACTCGGGGGACAGGAGGGCAGGAAAAAAATACATCCCTTTACAAGATAAAATTACTTTTTCCTGCAGAAAGTCAGAAAAATGATGGGAATAATACAGCATTCATGGTATCGGACAGCAGGGAGGGAAGGAAGCCGGCATGTTTATATGCTTTTCTCATATACTCGTATACGCCACTGCTGACCAGTGCAGAAAAGCAGGTATCCTAATGTTTAAAAAATAACACCATTATTGGTACCTATTGAATCCAGTTGCAAGCAATGCAACTTGTAACAGATAAGGACCTGATGGAATCTGTCTTTGCTCTATCTGAGCCAAAACCTTCTCTGTATGAGTCAAATGGAGGCGCCGCATTGACAATTCAAATCGAACGGCGCTTTGCAGGCAATTCACCCTGTAATCTACATGCTCCCTCACCAGCTGCCCCGGCTAGATTGCATTTTATATACAAAAGGCCTTTTTCCTTTTCCGAGGGCCATCGTATTCACTCACAATCTAATAAGGTCCAGAGATTTACAAGTGCATCCACAATAACAGCACATGCAGGACGCTGGAAGCTTCTGAAAAACTGTTTTACGGGGAAATGTAAGAGTTTGATAATCAATAAATTGATTTCCAAGCCTGTGCCAGGAAAACTTTTTAATCCCTCACAGAGATTCACAGCAGAGCTCTGCTGCTGCTTTTAAAACTTTATACCCCAGATCGTTATTAGTATGACGCCATGTTTCCACTGCAGCATTAATAAACGTTACCATGGTTACTTCATACTGTTTTAATTGGATAACGAACCTCCACCTACTGTAGACATCGAT
This sequence comes from Lepturacanthus savala, assembly GCA_030544235.1. NCBI lineage: Eukaryota > Metazoa > Chordata > Actinopteri > Scombriformes > Trichiuridae > Lepturacanthus > Lepturacanthus savala. The sequence continues at coordinate 3,783,296 of CM060474.1, forward strand.
ACCTTTGCGTGTTATAAATCACTTACAGAGACCAGCATTAAACATATAGAATAAGTGCAGCAGCAGTCCACACTAACACCGATAATTTGTTTTTCTGTGGTTGCCGTAGGGATAACAGCGACCTCTGACCCCTGCAGCCTCCAGGACGTCCCCCGGTGGCCCCTACTTCATGAATCTTTTAGTCCAGGAGAGTCTGCAGTTCAAAGTTTCTGTGAACCCGAGAAATAATAAGCTCCCTGATTAGTGCGGCTAAAAATACCCCTGGCTGCTCCGGGTCCAGGTCGGACCGCGTCTGCTGGACCTTCTGCACGCTGACGAGCAGCTGGAGGGGGTCAAACATCTCAGTGAGACCTGATCCGCTGACGGCTGATCAACCAACACGCATCTCAACAACTGCCCCAGACCCCCAACAACTCCCCAGATCCCCCCAAACTCCCCTAGACCCCCAACAACTGCTCCAGACCTCTGACAACTGCACCAGACCCCCAATACCTCCAACAAGTGCACCAAACCCTCAAAAACTACAAAACCCCTAAAAACTGCCCCAGATCCCTGACAACTCCCCCAGACCTTAATGATACCCTGGACCCCAACAAATACCTTGGACCTCCAACAACTTCCCCAGACCCCCACCAACTCTTCCAGACCTCCAAAACCTCCTCAGACCCCCAACAACTCTCCCAAACCCCTGCCAACCCCTCAGACCCCCAACAATTGCCCTGGACTCCCAAAGACTCCACGGACCCCACAACTGCCCCGGACCCCAACATTCAGATCCCCAACATCTGCACAGACCATCAACGACTCCCCCAAACCCCAACAACTCCCCCAGAACTCTGACAACTCCTTAGACCCCCCAAAACAGCTCTGGACTCCCAAAAATTCTGACTCTGACTCTGGTGGTACTGATTGAAGTCAATCAGCTGTTTTTCAGGGACTATTAGACACTGACCAACATCTTGAAAAGAGTCCATGTCCAGCTGAAATCTTAAAACCAGTGAAGAAACTGCACTTTATATGATGGTATGTAGAAAGTCCTGCTAGTAAAGTTAGAACCTGCAGTGATTTATTCACAATAAACAAATGTAGCTTCATGTTAACTGATGACAAAGCTCTACATTGTACTTGGAGAGAATGAGAGAGGCTGTTTTTATCTGATTTGAACTTCATTTATTTATCTGTTTTTTGTATTTTACGATGATTTTACTGTTTTATTTAATTTTTTTTGCACCACAGTCACTGATTGAGAAACTAAATCTTGCATGTAAATGCACAAAAAAATTACAATAAAATTCTTGAATCTAAACAAATGTCTCAGTGATGAAGGAAACACACAAGTCTTTTAATGGTAAACCAGGACCAACAAAAGGAGCTGAAGCACACTGAACCAAAACCAACTTAAATACAGACAACTAATGACTGAGTGACAACAGGACATAAAAGGCGATGATGCACGGTGAAGAAATATTTCAAAATAAAACAGGAAGTAAAAGTGCCCACATGACTTCAGGCAGAAAAGTCTTTTTCCAAAAAGCTTTGGTTTGATTAACGGAACCAACATGCACAGAAAAAGCACAGGTTTTAGGAATCTCTTTGTGTTTTATAAGGAAAAAGACTGTTTGACTGTCAGTGGACAGCAGCAGCTGTTTCCTTCCTTACATGTATAATGTGCAGCCTGCATTCACTTATTATAAAAATAAAACAGCATATTATGATGGATTTTATGTGTGTAATCCACATAATTGATGATATATTTCCCTGCATGGAGCGTTACAGAAATAATGGATGTTGGTTGGTGGGTTTGGTTTTGTTCCAGTGAAATATTCTGTCAACTTGTAAATGGTTGTGACATTGAGCCGGTGTGTGTGTGTGTGTGTGTGTGTGTGTGTGTGTGTGTGTGTGTGTGTGTGTGTGTGTGTCGCCCTGGGCAGATGCAGCTGTAAATGTTTCAGCAGTCCTGGACTTAAATAACAACATGTCCCTGCTCTCACTGCTGCACAAACATGAACAAATAACAGCAACAAAAAACATGCAGAGATTCTTCCTCCAAACACCAACATGTTGCAGTTGTTTTTTTTTTTTTTTTTTTTTTGTATGTGATTCTCTAGTTTATAAAGCACCAAATTATTACACAAGTTACACTAAGACACTTTTCAAGTAGGGAAGGACATTAGAATTGCTTTTTTATCTATTTAGAAATATTCTTTATTGGTACACAAAGGCAAAATGTATTCTCTGTGTTAGACCTATTCTATGAACTTGGATCATACAATCTAGTGCGGGTTGTTTCCCTTGTTGTGTCCTCAGAAAACAGCAAATATTCATCGTCTGTACACAAGGGAATAAAAATCAGCCTCAGCAGCAGGTGACTCACTGTCAACCTGTTTCCTGGAATATTGTTGTTTCTCTGAAATGTTTTTAATGTGAAATGTCATGTTTTGTGTCTCCAGGTGTCTAATGTAAAAATCCAGGAACTATGCCAACAATCATATTTTTAAGTGTGTGTGTGTGTGTGCGTGCTGTCAGCTGCAGCTTATTATAGGATAATTATTGATCTGTAGAACATATGATTTGTAGTTAAGCTGAGTTTTGGGGACACAGTGTCACTGGTCAGACCTTAAACATCAGTAATAATTGGTGACATAGATACCTATGGAACACGAGAGGACTCACCCAACACTGCTGCACAATGAGCCGGCCTCCACATATGGCCGCCATCTTATGTCAGTCTGCTCTCTCCCTTAGAGCATTAAACCTATGATGGATGAACCACTAAAATACCTATAACTTTTCAAGGATTTTAAATGGTTGACATAACTGTGCTTGGCCAGTAACAGGTGGTTTGGTTAGTTTAGGGTTTCTATGGTGGTGAGACAATTTTTTCAAATCTAGACTGCACCAGAAATGACAAATCTAATCAAACGTGAAATTATTGAAACTCAATGTCGTGTACTACTTTTATTGTTTGTGTAACTTAGCTTGTTACATATGACTGGCTATTAGCTACTGTGTAGTGATAGCTTAGCTTGTATAAGGTATAAGGTATATAGGTTTGTTAGCGTATGTGTGTGTACAACACATAACTGATGTGTTTTTGTTTTAAAATTGATGTGGTTCTAAGCAACTGTGTTTTAACATTAAAGCTGATGATGAATTCATTTTTAATTTGACATTCCCTTTGTCATTTGACTGGCCTATTTTACCTGAAACTGGTCATGCAAAAAAAATGGCACAGCAGATGTTTTAAGATTTGTAGGGCCTAAATAATTATATTTTATCACATACATCCAACACAAAATGATCAGAAACATTCATTATTACTCCAAAATATACATGGAAAAGACATATTTGGTATTGTGTTACTGTTCCAAGCCATTTATCAAAAAGTGTCCCAATTTACCCTAACACCGTAACACATTACCACGCTCCATATCCATGGATATATGAAAACACATACAACCTGAAGCCCCTGTCAAGTTTGCTGGTTGGTGCCTTGAGGATGCCTTACAAATGTGATGTACTGTATGTCAGTAATTGTGATTCTTAGCAAGAAAAGAACCAGTGTTTCTACAACTGAAAAAGACCAGGCAATTCTGTTGCACCAAGAGTTACATACAAAGAGCCCAATACTTATAATTATAATCATGAACTTTCATATACAAGTAACATTATGCAGATAGTTCTAGTAATATCTACACACACACACACACACACACACTGTTTTATACACTTCATGACAATAGAAAGTACCATCATCCTGTATCAAAGCTACGCTAATAACATGTGGAACAAACTAAACCGATTATCTGTGCAGATATCTCCTGAGTTGGACTTTACCAATCTGGCCACCATTGAGGGACATTGGCAGTAGCCTGTATTATAGGTCTGGGTAAAGGACTGAAAATGGCCACCAATCATTTCAATAGATGTCGCTTGCCTGGAGCATACACTGAAAAAGGTACTGACTTCCAGATTTATTTCGGCATCATGTGACCAATAGAGGGACCCATAGAGGGTCGCATAATGCAGAGTGGTGCTCTGGGGCCTCCCATCATGCAAGATGAGAATGTGTAAATTGTGAAAAAAAAAATCTCACGTTTGAATCATTTAATTCACTTGCTGACCAGGTTAAAAAAATTTGCAAAGAAAAATAAATACATTTAAAAATTGTTCCCAAGACACAGCACAGCCACGCCTCGTCACAGAGTTGTGATGTCACACTGGGAATAGAGATTTTTCCAGAGCTTTCTGACTGTTAGGTTTTTGATGGATAAAAAGTCCATGACTTAAAAATATGGAAGACAAAGATTTGTAATTATCAGGGGTTATAGCTGGAGGTGTCCTGTCAATAGTGGAGTGGACACTGGAAAAAATCTGCCTGCTCCTGAGAGGTGGGACCCTATCTAGGTTTTATAATACATCCATGGTTCACTCCCTTGATTGGTGATTGAAAGGAAACTGAGTTCCTTCAGCCTGTTTTAAAGCTGCAGAGCAGGACATGTGTCTCCCCCTGGGGGTGGTGAATAGTAACTACACAACAGGAAACGCTGCAGTGGCTGCAAACTTGTTCAAACACTTGTCAAACAGTTCAAAGAGTCTTAAGAGTCAGAAAATAAACATTAGTAGTTTCCAGCATTTGAACAAATGTTTTTTTTTTCTGCTGAGGAATCACTGATAGTTTAGATTTGACTGTTTATCTTTGTTTTTGTTTGTTTCTGAACTGTCAGATCTCTGTTTTTCACCTGACATACGTTTTTCTTCTTCTTCTTCACATTATTATTATTATCACTGACAGGAATCTTCAAAAAAACAACTAAAATAGAATAGATGAATCTGTAATGAAGCAGAATTATCCTTTGATTACATTCCTGTATTATTAATTCTCAGATTTAGTCATTATCATTAATCTGGAGCAACTCTGCACACATCTACATGTTTTAGTTTATTGCAGTTTTACTAAATGTCTCATCAGTTACCAGACGTGAGATCATTCGTCTAAACTGACTTTGCTGTCAGAACTTCAGCAGAGCCTCAGACTGTGATGGACCGGGGGGTCCGCCTCTGTTATCGGACCCCGACTGACCCGTGGCTGCAGACAGGGACCTGGATAAGGGTCCTCAGCCTCCTGCAGCAGATAAGAAAAGGTCAGTGAGCTGCAGTCATCGCTGCCAGAGGCTGCTGAACATATCACTGACAGTTCAGGTCACAGCAGCTTCAGCCTCACGGACCAGAACTAACAGCAGCTATGATATACGACTCATCAGGATCCATTATTCTATATTACTGCCTGCTGGGAAACATAAGACAACGATGAGAGTGTTAAGAGGCTTTAAAACAGGGGTGTCAAACATGTGGCCTGAAAGGGTCCGATCCAGCCACTGATGACAGGACAAAGTGAAACAAAAATGTGACGTAAACTAAGAAACTTTCAGGGCTCAAGGAATCAAATATTTAGACTTTTAATTTGCAAATGGTTTGTATAAAAGGAGATAACTTCACCTGCTGCTTAAAAAACTAAGTATTGTTCAGTAAATCTTTCCTGTTTTGCAAATTGAAGATTAATTAATAGTGTAAGTATTTCTATTTCTTTAACTAAAAATGAAGAAAAATTTATAGATTTTGTTATTTATGTTATTTTTTTACTGGTCTGAGATAAAATTGTGCTGAATAGCTCACATTAGCTCATGAAGTGAATTGAATTTGACTCCTCTGCTTTAAAACATGAACCAAAGCAGATCATCAAATATTGTTCTACAGAACCATGTAAAATATATAAAATATACTGATATAGATGATAATTTATATCAGGGGGTGGGTCAAAGAGAAGCTGTAATTTCCCATCTGGGATTAATAAAGTATGGGAAAAAATTAACATCAATAAGGTCACAACAGTCAGCAGAAATGAACCAAGAACAGACAGAAGGATATTCTCACATACAGAAGATATTCTGCATGTGATTTTACTCTTTATTCTTCACGTTGTATATGTTATTAGATAAATACACGTAGATGAGCCCAGATGAGAGTGTTGGCTGCTCCTCATTTATATTATAACGTTGAGGTAAGTCTGTTTATACTCTGGATCCTGCTTTTCAGACTTTAAAACTAGCCCTTATGGATCTAATAAAGATGGATAGAGTTTTTAAGTTAATTATTAACCCTTTGATTAATTATTACTGCGTTAACTACTACTACTGAGATTTCTGATTCAATTTCAGATCATTTCACTTATTTCAATTTCAATAATAACACGTTAAATATGAAATAAGACTATAAAATATGAGATAAAAGACAGCTATGATTGAAATAAAAAGACAATAAGATTAGATGATCAGCTAATAACTCATCATTCTATAACAATAGTTAATGTAGCAGCAGAGATCATGTTGTTGTTTGTCGACTCCACTGCAACATTCTTCTTTTTCTTCTTCTTCTTGTTCTTTGTCTTCCACTAAGGTTACACACACACACACACATACACACACACACACACAGGCCCCCCTCCCAACCACTGTGTATTCCTGATTAACCGTAAACGAGCAAATATTTTCCCAGTGTTCACCAGGTTAGATCCCATTTAATTAAACTGGCTTATTATGTTGCTCTCTGATTAGTGGAGGAGAATCAATTATTCAATTCACAAACACGAGCTGCTGCAGGTTCACAACGAGCTGCTCGTTTAATCCAAGGACACTGTCTCTCTGTCTCTGTCTCCTTCTTTTCTAATTACCACACATGTGGGAGCCTTATAGTCAGAATGGAGCAGCATCACAGGCGTGATGGACGTTTTTTTAAGGAGGAGTTTTGGGAGCAGGAGGAGGGAGGAGGAGGGTGTGGTGGGTCAATCTCTGCCTTATTTAGTAGCTTGTGCTGCTGTTAACGGGTCAGCAGCAGTGTTTGCATCAGCAGCAGCAGTGTTAGCAGCAGCAGCAGTGTTAACAGCATCGGCAGCAGGGTATTTGCTGATATGTAGATGAGGCAGCCCAAACACTCAGGAAACGACCCCGGGGATTCGCTGATGTGTCGAGCCGGAGCCGCTTTACTTTTGTTCTCTGCAATCAAACAGCGGCAATTATCCGAATTATTGACAGCAGATTTCTCATTTCAACTGCAAATTAAGGCTATCAATAAAGCTTTCTGATGCAAAAGTGACTAATTAACCAACGGAGTGGAGCTCTGAAGCCTCCATATAAATAAAGAAAAAACCTCCAGTCGGCTGCACGTTGTGGAAACACAGGGGAACTAATTAGTTTAATTATCAAAACAGCTAATTAAAATTACACAGTTGCCTAATTAGTTCTGTGCTTCTCGCTGTCTCCTTCTCTCCCTCCTGCTTTTTTCTTAGTTGCCCTCTCACTCTCTAATTGACAGGTTGAAGTTATATATATATATAAAGTAAGAGTGTGTGAATGTGTGTGTGCGTGTGCGTGTGTGAAACACAAACAGCTCCTCCTGTGGCAGAATAAACAGCAGAATAGATGACTGTCATCTCTTTGGTGAGACGCTTCAAATGTTTCTCACAATAATCTGTCCCCAGGACACCAGGCGCCGGGGGCGGGGTCAAAGGGGGCAGAGTGAAAGGGGCGGGGTCAAAGCCAGCAGCAGGCCTCCTGTCCCTAGAAAGTCTCATTCATGCTTCTTTCTTTACAGCACATATAAAACACAGCAGGTCTGAGAAGAATAACAACAACAGTATGTGAGGACATTTCTGTCAACTATTAATGTTCAACAACACAAACAGAACATAAACAAGGGAAAATCTCTGGTTTTTGGTAAAGTTTTGGTACAGTATTGAGAAGAATAGAGTGCAGTGATTCATAATTATGAGGTTTCTTGATGATCTGACTGAATGAGGTCAGGTCATAGTTCATCCGTATAGTCCTAGGTCCTATGGTCCCCACTTTGTTCTGTGAGAACATGGGACCTTTTTTCAGAAAAAGGGTTAGAGTTTAGACTAAGGTATTAGGATTAGGGCTTTGGGTTAGGGAGGTTGGGGAGTAGAAAGAGATATTCAACATATTTAGCAAACTGTTACTCACTCAAACCAGAAAACAGGAAGAAGGAAAAGCAGTTGAAGAGTATTTCCCAACTTGAAAAGGTCTTTGATACTGTGAACCACAAAGGTCTTTTAAACAAACTGCAAAAATGATACAATTATCTCATTTAGATGCTGAGCATAGAGACCTGAGTCTTTGCAGAAACTATCAGGCCAGCTGGTGAATCACAATTCCACAAGGTTCAGTTTTAAGCTCTTTCAATTTTTCAGTTTTAAATGATTTGACAGTTGTGAGACTTTTAACATCAAATCTACACAACACAACACTATTATATAAATGTCTGAAAAACTCCTCAGTTCAACAGAGATGTCTGGAGTCACAGATAGACCGCTCAGAGATAATCAGTTAAAGTTTGGCAGCTGTCAGAAAATTGAAAATTTAAAGATAAATTAAATAAATGAAATAATAAATTTAAGAGACAATTTAATAAAGTTTAATAATTTATGTAAGACATTAAAAATGTTCATCTGAAAGTAACTGTAGCTGTCAGATAAATGCAGTGAAATATAAAAATAGTGGAATGGAAATACTCGCACTTTACAAGTAAAGTGCGAGTACTTCAATACTGTACTTAAGTACAGTACTTGAGTAGTTTAGTTAGTTTCATCCTCCCTAAATCTTAAGCTGCCGAAGTAGCGAACAGGTTGTCTGATTGGTTCAGTCGGTGCTGGAGACAGAGTGTGAGGAAGTGGCGGCCTGAGGAATAACAGCAGAGCAGCAGATAACGAGCTCGTCCTCCAGCTTCATTAGAGAGGAGGAGCCCTAACCCCGGGGGGAGGGGGAGGGAGGGGGACTATTCCCTCAGCGCCCATTGCACTTTTTAACAAGCCCCTGTTTGTTTCCTCTCTCTGCCTCTAGAGGTTTGTCTCGTCCACCTGATTTGTTGAGTCCAGCCCACTATCACGTTTTAGTTTAAACAGGAATCCGCCCAGATACTAAAGGTCCTGAGGAAGCAGGAGCGCTCCTCCTGACTCCTCCGCTGACACCTCCTCTGACTTTTTTGCTCACACCTCCTGACCCTTCCTCTGACTCCTCCTCTGGCACGTCCTCTGACACCTTCACCACCTCCTTGACTCCTCTTCGGACTCCTCCTGACTCCTCCTGACTCCTCCTCTGATTCCTCCTCTGATTCCTCCTCCTGACTCCTCCTATGACACTGCTCCTGACTCCTCCTGACTCCTCATCTGATTCCTACATTACAGTAAACTTTATTAGTGCATTACAGTAAACAACATTACAGGAGACCTATTACAATTAACAGCCAACCCATATAATTATACAATGTTCTATAATAATGTAAAACATGAACACATGACCATGAACAGATGAACACATGAACACATGACCATGAACACATGAACACATGAACACATGACCCTGAGCACATGTATGTAGATCAGACCTACATGCTTCTGTGTTGCTGCAGGTTTGTGTCTGAGCTTTAATCTGCTGCTGAAAAGACTTAATAATCACTATGTTTTCTCACAGAAACACTGTTATTATTCAAACCTCACTGTGAATAATTGAGCAAGTAAATGTGTTGGGAAGGGCCCAGAAATGACACAGTGAGTGTGTGTGTGTGTATGTGTGTGTGAGCCTTTTTAGCATTCGCCTGCTGCCTTTGAGGAGCAGCCATTACTAATCGCTAAGAAATTTCCTCCCCTTCCTACCTGCGGGCCTGTCAGGTCGTAAATGAAAAGGAATTAAGTAGAAATCCATACGTTTCCAAGCCTCCTTCTTTCCCGCCGCCTGAACCGCGACGCCGTATATCATTAGAGGAGCAAATTAAACATTAGCGCCTCGGCTGCCGCTAGTTTGGGCTAATTGCTAATCAGCAGTAAAAGTTGCCTGGCACGGAATATTGCTTACCATAAGCTAAAGGTAATTTGCTTCTCAAGAAGAGCTGGACCGGCTCGTCTGTTGTTGTCCAGAGTCCGTAGCTAATTACTGCCGCAGGGTGACGACAGTCACTCAGCGCAGATTAACACCAGGAAAAAATGGAAATGTGCCATAATGCTGGAATGAAGCAGAAGTGCTTCTGTCTGCTTTTCTTTAATTCTTTTTTTTGTGGCTGCACAGCTCACTGCTGAGGGAGGAGACGGCTGTTTCTCTGCTGCAGAACTCAACACGCAACACGCTTTACTCCACGCAACACGCTTCATTTGGTGCACTTTATTTTACACAACACGCAACACACAGGTCATAGGCACACGTTATGCAGTTCACACAGCACACATTTTATGCTACACAATACACAACATGCTGTTCTATACATCACACAACTTGCTTCATTCAGTTCAGTTTATTCTACACAGCATGCAACACACTTCAACAGGTGCTGACCTCTCAGGGTCCTGGTTTGTGATTGGATCTGATTGGTCACACTTGTAATAAATGGCCCTTTTACAGCATAAAACAAACAACATCAGTGTGAACAAAGGCAGCAGCCTGTTTATTTGTGACGCGGGAAGGACAAACTTGTCAGTTTAGGGTTGTTTTTAGTGTTTTAGTTTTTCATCAACTGCTAGTGGCTCCTGCTGGTTAATGGATGCTAATATCTAAATGATCAGCTGCTGATACTCAGTAAATATAATTGCACGTTTTTCATGCTGCACATTAACAGTCATGCAGCAGACTGACTATGTCCTTGTGAAGGTCTTAACTCTCCCTGTGACCTTCACTTTCTAAACAGTCGCTGCACAACAAAAACACATATCAATTACCTGAAAACGAAGGTCCACCAACATGTAACTCAGACTGTTGGGTTCATGCTGACTGCTGTTTTCTACTTTACAGTAATAAAGACACGGAGAATCTGGTTAATCACAGCATCAACATCTTTTCACCTACAAACCAGGAGAAGAGAAAATGTCACGAAGCAACATCCATTTAATTATTTATGATACTGACCCACAATATCAGATTCATATAATGTTCAACACAACTACAGAAGGTGCAGATTTATATTCTGAAGACATTTAACAAAGTGACGCTGTTGTTTTTCATGGACACGTCTGACAGATGGAGCCTCAATTACACACACACACACACACACACACACACACACACACACACACACACACACACACACACACACACACACACACACACACACACACACACACACACACACACATATTTCTGTAATGTTCTAACCCTGTGTGTGTGTCAGTGTCTGTCTTCCTTATTTCAAAGTCCAGAATAGCTCCAAACCAAAATGCAGCCGCAGTAGCAGCAGATCTGGGCTGATGAAGAGGAGGTGTAGGTGTCTCTGGCGTGAAAAGCAGCCTGGTTGGATCCTGGTACAGTCCAATCAATACATCGTTATAGATCGTAATCACGTGAAGCGTATAATCGCCTAAAACCTATCAATTATAGAGAGAGAGATAGCCGGGGCCTCCAAATCCTGGCCTGCAGCCCTCTTCCTCCTTGGATTAGGATCTGAGATTGGGTCAGGATCATAGGGGCCTCGCCCGGGCCGAGCAGATATCAGATTAATGACCACTCCAGGGGCTCAGGCTCAGCCAGCAGTTAGAGGCAGAGGGAGCCGCGTTCCTGCAAAATAAATAATACATCATTTGGTCTGGGAGCTGACATAATTATCAGCGAGACACAGGCTCTCTGGCCAGTGGAATATCTCAGTGATGTCAGTCTGCTGCAAACTCAGATACATGAAACATGACACGAGAACAAGAGCAGACTTCATCAAACATGCTTTTATTCGCATTAACGGGATGAAAACACACAGACATGATGATTAGGTTCATCTTTATTCAGTCAACAGGTAAACACAATGAAATAAGCTGTTGCGTCAGTCACAGATAATTGTTCAAATCTCAAATGATTTTGTAATAATTTGAAGTAGAAATTCAACCTTGAAACATCATGTTTCTGGTGGTCAGTCTGATATCAGACATCTAAATCTGGCACAAACTGTGGAAGTTTCATTAATGGGAATCAGGTTCATCTTCAGCTGATTCTAAAATGACCATGAGTTTGACCAAACAGCACAAAGAATGATCCTGACTATTGTTTGACTTGTTAGACAGATTATAACCAAACATGAGGAATAAAATGTTTGGAATAAACAATATGGAATAGAGAGTTTTTGTCACCGTCAAGCTGAAAACACAATAATCACATATAAATCCTGTTTCCATCAGCATATTTTGATAGAAAAGTTTCCTTCCTTCATGTCCTGATCTGTCTCTGTCTGGTTTTCTGGTGTTTTAGTTGTTTTTTGTGTGTCCTTTGTGTTTGCTTCCTGTTTTATTTTGAAATAGTTTCTCCTTGTGTTTCTTATCTCTTTTTACTTCCTTGATTGTCTGATGTGTTTTACCTGTGTTTTGTTTCTCACCTGTTGTCAGTGATTTGTTTTGTGTGTGTTTGAGTCCAGTGATTTCTGATTATCTGCTTCTACCTGCCTGCTTCCTGCCCTTTTTCCATTTGTTCCTGTTTTATTTGTGATTATTAAATTCTCTTCCCTCATCCCTGTTCTTTGCTTCACCTCAGCTACAAAACATGAGACATTTCTTATCAAACTTTTTTGTGCTCATTTGAGGTGTCTTTTTCTCAATAGTCAAGGTTAAAACATGTCCTGATAAAAACCTTTGATCAAAATGTTTGTGTGAGTTTATCATTTTTTGGAAACATGTGTTTTTTGTCATCTACTTTTGATCCATTCATATTGTTTCACACTGTAATTATGAACCAAAAAATCTTTACCATCACCACCTGCAAGTACTTGTCACTGACTGGTTGCTGATTGATTGCTGATTGGCTGCTGATTGACTGTTGGTTGGCTGCTGACTGGCTGCTGATTGGCTGCTGACTGGCTGGTGATTAGCTGCTGATTGGCTGCCTAGTGGCTGCTGATTGGCTGTTTACTGGCTGCTGATTCATTGCTGACTAGCTGCTGATGGGCTGTTGACCGGCTGCTGATTGGTCCATCCTCTCCTGACCCTCAGCAACATGGATTCAGGCTCCGTTGTGTTGCTGCAGATCATAAAGATGTTTCCTGATCTGCCTCTGTGAACCCGGGCAGGTGAGGAGGTGGCGTTCACCTGCTCACACACTCACTGCCAGCAGCAAAGCAATTAAAGTCACAGGAAGTCATTTCACATGCGTGTGTGAGCAGCACAAAATCTGCCTCCTGCTCCCAGCTCCCTCCCCCCTCCGCTTCCTCTGCAAAATGAAAAACAGTCTGATGGTTATGGGAAATCCAACTACAAAAACAAATATGTATATTTTCAATTTATCTCACCTCCCATACCTGTGTGTGCTGCCACACAGGCCGCGGCTTCTCTCCCAGCTGCCCCTCACACTCACTATTTAAATTCAGAAATTCCTAAGCGGATTTTCTCAATTTAGCCGTACTTTTAATCTTTGGCGAAATGAGTGATGACTTCTTTCAATAAAAAAAAAAAAAAAAACCTGACAGGCTTACAGCGCACACCGGCGGATTAGTTTCCCGTGGAGATGAGGTTTTCCTTTGTGCCGCCGTGTGTCTGTTTGATGGGGTTTAACAGGAAGCGTCGCTGCTGAAATTGGATGCAGCAGGGATCGTGGGTAGATGGCCCGGGTTCGATACAGACCCCCACGCTGCAACTCTGCCCTGTGCCTTTTCCTTCATTTCCCTTTTCCCTTGGGTCCAATGACTGAGCCTTTAAACACTCCTCGACTGACACACACACACACACAGACACACACACATACACATACACATGTCCTGTCAGGAATATGCACACCCTCCAAAGCTGTGAACAGTCCTGTCGAGTATTAAATCCACCTGCTCCGTAATCTGTGGGATATTCGGCACTTTGTTGTGCTGCTGTTCACCAGCTTCATTACACAACAGAGCAGCAGCTTCACGTTCCTGCTGAAACAATGCAACACAACCTGCTATATTATATTAATGAGAGATATTTAAACACAACTTGCTGTTGATGCTGTCTACATCACCTGCTGTGCAGAGATAAAGGAAACAAACACTGACCCAGTTTCCATGTTACAGAACAAATAAATAATCAGATGAACTAACTGACGCAATAAAGATATTAAATTCAATATGTTAAAACTGATCTAAAGAGGGTCTGAGAGCTTGTTATTGAAAGGATTATTAATATGATTTATCTTTCCCAAGGATGTCTGAGGATTAAACCTTTACACACACGACAGGTTTGGCGAACATTTATACTTGAAAATGTGTGTTAGAGAACCCAATATTTTATTACTGACTCACACAGAGGCTGAATATAATATAATATAACTGCACAGCATTTGGAATCTATGAGAGATTAGCGGAGGTTTTTCCTCACCTGAATCTTACTCACATTGATTCGGTGGTTTGATGAAAACTCTCAGATTCTTGCTTCTATCAAGGCATCAGGAATCTTCCTGAATAACAGCTGCTGCTCATTTTCATCATCTTTCCTCCAGCTGAACAACTATAATTAAACTTTGTCCCAAACTATCAATTAAAATCAGTTATGATGGTTGTGAGAGACTCTGCTGAATCCTTCACTGGTAAACCAGAGAATTACATCACATTATTAACTCTCAGTTCAATTCTAATGAGTTTTATTACATTAAAATTACAACAACGATATGAACAAAGCATCATCAATCAATAAAACTAAACCAAATGAATTAGAGGAGACTTCTTACATCTACTATATGAAGCTTTGGTCCTTTTTCAGTTTTGTGAAGTTCAAACATTTTAATGCATTAAACAACATGGAATTTGTTGATGATAAACAGAACATAGACTGATATTAACTGTGTTAACAACTGAAAAAAGGCTAATCAATATAATATTGTCGCACAACATGTTCTGTAACCCATCATTGAATAATAATTCCTGTTGGAGGAGAACTCATCTTTTAGAACAATTATTTGATTTGAAACACATCTGCAGTATTTTGGTAGATTAGTGTTTTAGTGTGTTAGTGTTTTAGTGTGCTGGTCTTTTAGTGTATTATTGTGTTGTATTTGTATGTTGGTATATTGATGTGTTAGTATGTTGATGTGTTAGTGTTTTAGTGACGTGTTAGTGTGTTAGTGTGTTAGTGTTTTACTTTGTTGATGTGTTAGTGTCTTAGTGTGTTAGTGTTTTAGTGTGTTGGTGTATTAGTATGTTAGCATGTGTTAGTGCATTCAGCTAGTTTAAATCCTAACTCTCTCAGATCATTTCCGTACAAAAGTTAGACATGGAGTTCTGCAACGGTTCTGTGCTGGGACCACCCATTTTATTGTCCCTTTATATAAAGTTATTAGGAAAAACTCTATTAACTTACACTGTTATGCAGATGATACACAACTGTATCTGTCAATTATGCCAAATGAAGCCAATCAGTTAACAAATCCAAGCATATCTGCAGGACCTAAAATCCTGGATGTCTTTCTGCTACTAAACTCAGACAAAACTGAAGTTATTATACTCAGGCCGGAACACCTCAGAAATAAAATTCCCAGTCATATTGTTATTTTGGTTTCATCTCCTCTGCCTCAGGTATCACTATAAGAATACTGGGCGTCATCTTTGATCAAGATATGTTCTTCACTGCCCACATTAAACACATTTCTAGGATTTTTACCTATGCAACATAGCAAAGGTCAGGCATTTCCTGTCTATAAAAGATGCAGAAAAGCTTGTAAATGCATTTGTTACTTCCAAGTTGGATTATTACAATTCTTTGCTGTCAGGCTGCTCCAAAAATGTTTCAGGACTCTCCAGCTGATCCAGAATTCTGTTGCACATATATTAGCAGGATCTAGAAGAAGGGATCATATCTCACCAGTATTAGCCTTTCTGCACTGCCTTCCTGCCTACCTAAAAAGCTCTTAATGGTCAGGCTCCTTCCAATCCTTAGGATCTCATAGTTCTGTGTCATCCATCAAGAAGACTGCGTTCCCAAAATGCAGCTTACAAGAGGATCCCAGAATTTCTAAAATTAAAATGGGAGGTAGAGTCTTTAACTGCCAACTTCCCCTCTTGTGGGGAGGGAGGGGGGGGGTAGACACCCTTCCTGCATTTAAGAACAGGTTAAAAACTTTCCTGTTTGAAGAAGCTTATCGTTAGGGCTGGCCCTGGCTGGCATAGAACGTTGTTATGCTGCTAAAGGTTTAGACTGCTGGGACCTCAGGAGATACTCTGAGCTTCTCTTTCTTCCACCTGAAACAATCATGACCCACTGATGTACCTTTTAAATCAGTTTTGTTCCCAGAGCCCTGCCCTGTGTTTTCTCATTCACAGACATGCTGTAGTGCAGCTATTGAAAGGAGCCTTCTGTTGTTGGAGGGTCTGATTCTGTCCTGGTTCACCTGGAAGCTGCAATGGATCCTGTCACCTCATCCTCCACATACACCATGAATCAATACATGTCTGTTATTCTAATTAATGTCATACTCAACTTTCCTGTTCTAAATATATGCTTTCTATCCTGTGCACACATCATCTACTGCAGCCTGTCCATCCTGGAAGAGGGATCCTTCTCTGTTACTCGTCCTGAGGTTTTTTAGTCTTCTTAGGGAGTTTTTTACTTATATGATGTGAGGACAGGGTAAGGGTTAGGGGATGTTGTGTTGCTGTTGTTAAGCCCATTGAGGTGAATTTGTGATTTGTGTTTGAACAAATCAAATTTAATTAACTTAATATTTAACAGTTTAATATTTAACAGTGTTAATATTTTACAGTTTTAGTGTGTTGGTGAGTTAATAATTTAGTGTGTTAGTATTTTAGTGTGTTTGTGTATTATTTTGTTGCTGTCTTAGTGTGTGTTAGGTTGTTAGTGTTTTGATGTGTTAGGGTTTTATTGTTTTAGTGTGTGGTACAGGGTTAATGTGTGTTAGTGTGTTAATGTCTTCATGGGTTGGTATGTTTGTGTGTTGATGTGTTAGTGTGTGGGTATGTTAATGTATTGGTGTGTTAGTATGTGTTGTGTTGTGTTGGTGTTTTAGTGTGTTGGTGTGTGTTAGTGTCTAAGTGTGTTAATGTGTTACTGTGTTAGTGTAGTGTAGTGTTAGTGTATGCAAACACACTAACACATTAACACACTAGTGTGTTGGTGTGTTGTTGTGTTGGTGTGTTAGTGTATTGATGTGTTAGTGTCTTAGTGTGTTGAGTTAGTGTGTTAAAGGTGTAAAAAAGTGCCAAATCCTGGTTTTGTCACATTCAGCAGATCAACAATAGAAGCTACAAGTCACTGTCGACACAATCCAATATTTGCTGTCTTAGAGAAACAGTCTTTCTTGTTGAGGTACGTAAAACTTGATTATCTCTGGGTTACAAGTTGGTAGTTTGGCCTGTTGATGATGATGATTATGTTGTATTTATATTCATTCTTGTGACTGAGTGAAGGATTCAGTGTTGTTGTTAGTGTCTCTTGTCCTTCACCAAGCTGCTGCAGCCGTCCTCTTCTTTTCTTTTGTCCTGGAATTATAAAACAGACACGAGGGTGCTTTCAAAAACAAGGTGGATCCCCCCAGATATGGATTTTGCTTTATAAGACATGAGGTTTAACTGTTTCCTGAGTCCATGTTCACTCATGTTCACAATGTTGCTCTTCTCTTGCCATTTAGGAAACATACTTGCAGTTATTTTTGCTCCTAATGCTGCTGTGAATCCCCAGACCGTGTGTTAGAGTCAGCAATGTAATGTGGTCCATCACAAAGGTAAATGAGCAGCGTGCTGTTCTCCATGTAAACACCAGGCTGCGACATGCATGAGGTGCAGCTGCCTCCACAGACCAGCACAAACGCTTATTGATGAAAACATAATGGTGGGTTTTTCTCTCCCTCTGTGGCTCTGCGTTAGCTCACAAATACCATAAGAATAATTATTATTTCAGGAGAACAAATATTACCCCTTGGGCTCCAATTATTTTCATGCATTGGCTCCTTCAGTGTCTGACTCGATTGTTTTTTATGGTTAAAAAACCCTGTGTGTAAAAATCGAGCTGCCACGTGATGCATAATGAAGCAAGGTCAGAGATCTGTGATCTGCAGCCGGAGCAGCTCCCACTTTTAACTCTAACTTTATCTCTTTATCTTCTAAACCTACAGGTTCCTGATGTGATGGATGATGATGACGAAATCGCAGAATTTCAGTTTAGTTTATAGATCACTTTCTCAACTGATTACTGCTGCAGTCAAAGTGAGATTAATAACTATGCAGCTCGAAGCTGCCACTGTTCAGTCTCCAAACTCCTGACACCAGCTTCCATTCACCAGCTTCCAGACTTTCTGCTTCTAAAACTCAAAGTTATAGTCTCCAGCTTCCAGACTCCAGCTTCCAGACTCCAGCTACTAGACTAGAGCTTCCAGCTTCTGAACTCCAGCTTCTGGACTACAGCTTCCAGACTCCTGATTCCAGACTCCAGCTTCCAGCCCCCAATCTCCAGTTTTGCATTCCTTCTTCCAGATTAAAACTTCTAGCTTCCAGACTCCATCTTTCAGACTACTGATTACAGACTCCAGCTTCTTACTTCTAAAACTCCAGCTTCCAGGATTTAGCTTCCAGACTTCAGCTACTAGACTACAGCTTCTAGCTTCCTAACTCCAGCTTCTGGGCTACAGCTTCCAGACTCCACCTTCCATCTTCCAATCTCTATGTTTTATATGCCAGCTTCCAATTTCCACCTTCCAAATCCAGCTTCCAGGCTCTAGCTTTCTAGGATCCAGCTACCAGACTCCAGCTTCTTACTTCTAAAACTCCAGCTTCCAGTCTCTAGCTTTCATATTCCAGCTTCCAGATTCCTTGTTGTGCAACAGTAGAAATGTCATTAAAAAGAAGTCACAAACGTGCAAAAAAAAAAAAAAAACACGATCAGGGTTAAAAAATAAAACAACCGACTTCGGGTGAAGCAGCAGCTGGTTTTGTTGCTGTAACATTCTGTAAAATGTATAAATGAACCATTTTGAGTCATTAATCAGACTTTGCTTTGTAGCATGTAAACAGGAATATGAAGAGAATATTCATATTTCTCTAAATATTATTTCATTTAGACTAAACCACAGATGTAGCGGAGCTGACATAAAACAGCAGGATACTGGGTCACATGGTTTACTTTGATTTAATTACCCAACTTAATTCATAGAGCGTAGAACTACATCATGTTCTTTTAACTCAGCCCTTCATACAGGAAGAAGCCATCAGCTTTAGCAGCTGATCAGTGATTGACCCATTTAATGGAAGCTGACCGAACACAGCAGAACGACTCCAGCCAAACACACACACTACTTTATTCCAGCTAATTGGCAGCAACATAAAAGATAGATTGAGCAGAATTGGAAGACACAGAAATCCTCCAAACTGTTTCCTTTCATACGGCAGAAAAGAAAGCATTTGCTCGTTAATGATGAAAGCTCTCAGTAACTCCCATGTTGATTGACGATCACTGAGATGTATGACACCTCTCAACTTGTCATAGAGGAGTTATTTGTACTCTGCTGTGATCCGTTCTGTGAGGAAAAGACCAGATGTCCCATCTTAATTAGGCCGGCAGTGATGTTTTTAATGACTTGTAGCCCATTACAGCGACGGGAAGAGTTTTCAGATCTGCTCCTGTCTATCACTCCTGTGGCTGCTGCTCTTTGTCTCTGGCTGAACGTGAGTTCTGACACATTTAAATCCTCCGCAGACTCAATGTGTGTGAGAGTGTGTGTGTGTGTGTGTGTGTGTGTGAGCAGGAGACAAAGCGTTGTTGAATCTGTTGAAGAATGAGAGCAACTTTAATGTCTTGTGTGTTGTTCGTTTATCATGCATACTTCGTTTATGGGAATGTTGGGCACGTAGTATAAAATATATTTAATTCATGGTATATAAAGTTGTGAAACTAGGCCATCGTAGTTGATGCAGGATCTGCTGTGTGTGCTTCTTCAATAATAGTGCAAAGGAAGGAAAAAAAAAAAAAAAACGCCCTCCAAGGAATCTGTGTGGTTCTCTCTCTAAGGTTTAGAGTCTGACAACACCTTCTTCTCCCTCCTCCTCCCCCCCTCCCCCCTCCTCCTTTCTTCTGTTTGGTTGTAGTTACAGTACAGTCACTCTTAATGTTATCAGGAATCGTCTTCCTCCCATTCACTGGATCAGGGCTTGGAAATGTTAGATAGATAAATCACATTAACACAACTGTTTTTTTAAGATATAAGATTTGAATGTTCAAAATGTTTATTGTCATGTGTACAGAAAGAAACAAATTCCCTGTACAAGGAAATTCTTACTTTACTGCCCACAATAATGCTAGAATACAATAAGTAGCTTGAATAACAAGAAAATACAACATGCAAAATATAACTAATGACAAATACAATAAAAATATTAGCTATGTGGAAAGAAATGGAACAGTATATCTCAGCTATTTATCACTCACAAAATAAAAGAAATAATCACAACAATGAATGTCTGCAGAATCTATAATGTGTTTATTTAATCTTGTAAATCTCCTCTTTCTATTTTATTTTACTGGTATTTCATACTTATCTCTTATTTATCTTTAATTATGTTAAGTTATTTTTGTCTTTTTTTGTTTTTTGTCTATAATCCCCTTTATTCTGATTCTTACATAGTCTTGTTTTTGTTGACAATATCTCAATAAAGATGAATTGAAAGGTTTTTTGAGATAATTATAATGAACTGCAGAAAACAGACACCGCGCTTCAAGGCTGAATTAATAAAATGTGAAAATCTGACGAACTAGCAGCATTTTACTGTAAGTTAACTCTCATTAAATACCTGTTTGTTGACCCTCCGTGAGTTAACAATATGTATGTATAACAATATTAATATTTACCTGTTGCCATGGTTTAAATGCTGAAAACTGGACATTAACAGGAGATGATTCTGACAAGATCAGTGTTTCTGTGCCAGTGTTAACTGATGATTTCAGCCTAACGTGTGGTGGTTGTCATGGTGACAGCAGTTCTTAAATATAAAATGATATACAGTATAGTCTGGTCCTGTTGTAAGTAAATCATTTAAACAGTTAATAACAAACCCAAAACTGTTTTCAACAGCTGACGTCATGTTTAGCCGGAAGGCACCAGGTAACATGGTCACTAATTAAACTGAAACACCTGCAGGTCATAAAATGCTGCGAATACTCAATATACATCTATGTTTATTCATTGTTTGTCTCATTTATGTCTTATGCACTTATTAGTGCAGAAGAATTGGTCTGAAATAATTCATCAGAATGCAGAAAATTAAATGCAAGATGATCAAAGTTTCCATTTCGAAGCTACTACAACATTTCTGTGACTGATGTATGGATTTATCCTGCCTTCAAGTGGTGTGGTTATTATTGTAAATACCAAAAACCGCACATGAACACCCACTCATGTCATAATTTCCACTGGAAAGTTGGAGGATTTTTATGATACATGAGTTGACAAAATGAGATAAACTTTGACCTTTCAACATGGCAGAGAGCCGCGAAAGTGTTATAAATTCTAAGCAGCGCATTCAGTTAAATTCTCTGCTGCTTTTAGTTGGTTACTGTGTAGTCTATATAATGCTGTAGCATACACATTTTTAATAACATCACCATTTACATTAATTGTCATTTCTTCTTGCTGTAGAAGATGAATCAGCAAGTGTAAAACAAGTCAGGATAAATTCTGGTCCACCATGTTTCACTTCACTACGACAACAAAAGCACTTGAACACAACACACTCGTAATTTCCCCTTCACAATTGTAAAGGATCATCTTTTCCATACTACATGAAGATGGATTTATTTACGAATTACAGACTGAAGTTTGGTTTGTGTCAGAGCTGCTGAATACATTCATTTAGAAAAAACACCAGCCAATCAGATTCAGAGTTTGTCTATAAACCATTCTCTGGATGGGGATAGTTCAACATTTTTGAAGATTCTACATAGAAGTATGTACTTTACCTTTTTTGTATGTAGAAGCTGTTTCCAGACCAGTGGAACAGAGCTGCGAGCTGCTCAGCTACTTTCTTTTGGTTTCCCTCATCAAACTCAGCAAATACACAGTCCAGCAACTCCCAAACGCTGTGTTGGATGAGTTGTGACCTGTACATTTACCGTGCTATGAGATAATAATGGAATGTTATGAGATGGAACTGTTTTCAAGGTAAATGTAAAGTCAGACTTCACACCCCAGACACGTCAGCAAAGTGATCTCAAAAACAATGTTTAGTGCAGCTACTTCTGTCAACAAAACAAGTACGGCATGGCTGCATGGATGTGTTTTATAAGGCCTAGATATGGCGCTGCCTCTTTGAAGCTCATAGATTTTTCCTAGTGGCCACATGTGGTACTGAAATCAACAAAAAATCACATGCGACCCAAAAAGGATTTTTCCCATAGACTGCAATAGTAAAAGAGAATCCTGCAAAACTGTTTACAGGGCACCCCCCAAGTATAACCCATGTTAATTACTAATCTTTTTATTCTAGATTTTTAAGTTATGGACATTATTATCTGCCAAACAGCTTTCTAACGGTCTGGAAAAGTATTTATTTCAGTGGTCATGCTGTGCCTCTGGAGCAAGGATGCATGCCTGAAATGTTCCAGTTATTGTCTCATGTCGTGGTGAATGTATGGGTCACAACTTGTCCACCACAGCATTTGGGAGTTTCTGGATTGTGTATTTGCTGAGTTTGATGAGGGAAACCAAAAAATACCATTAGCCATGTAGTTGTAGCTGAGCAGCTCATGGCTCCGATCTGCTGGTCTGGAAACAGCTTGTATCGACTAAATAAGGTAATTGTCATAGCAATAGGTATTGCTATGATAATGGGGATCATAATGATGGGTGAATTTTCAAACAAATTAGAACTATCTCTTTAATTGAATAACATGTACCTTTAAAAAAAAACTATTGAGGGTAAATTGCTGTATATCAAAATATTTCTTCATTGTTTCTGCCTGCTGTTCTTTATTAGAATGCTTATTTTGTATTATTATTGTTCATTTTGTTTCTGTTTATTTATTTTTTTCCTTTAATTTAGAGTTTTTTATTATATTTCGTCACTTTATCTGTCTTTATCTGTTTATGCGCTTTAAAATAAAAAGTGAAGGGACATCAGCAGTAAAAGTTGAGCATGAGGAAACATTTTCGGCTGCTGTGTCTGGATGAAAAAAAAAAAATAATGATCCTGATTTCAGAGCTGCAGATGAAACATGGAGCAGCAGCTGTGATATTTACAGTCTGTGGTGATAACGTCTGCAGAGGTGAAGACGTCTCTGCTGCACATGAACCTCCTCAAGGTAAAGATAGAAGTAAGTTTCTGAACAAATGTTATTGCTCGCTGTAATGAGGGTATAAAATGTTATTAATATTTTAGAACAAGCCCTATTTTTCATTTCTGAAACCCACTGTGGGGCTTCTTTTTCAAAGGGTTTCAGTCAAAACCCAATGGGAGATTCAATTGACTTTAATCTTGCATTCGTTTGAAAATTTGAGCCCATTAGTTAACTTTGCCTTCTCGCTGCAGTTTTTCATTGCATTTCAATGAAGCTGCTTTCCTGTGGTGTTAAAACACTAATAGTTGCTTCAAATAGCAAATGAGCGAGCGAGGGAAGAAGAGCATGAGAGAGAATATGAAAGGAAGGAAGGAAGAGAAGAGACAGAGACGCTTAAAACAGGCAAAAATATTATTAGGAAACATCTATATTCTCAATTTCAACAGTCTATAAACTCGACTGGAGGAGCTGAAGGAACCGAAAACAGAGAGAAATTATCACATATTCATCTGCTGCAGGCTGACTGACGCTCTACAGCTTTACTACTAATACAAGTACATTTACTCAGTACATAAAAAAGATTTACTCAACTAAATTTATACCCAGTAAATAAAGTACATTTACTCAAATACACAAAGTACATTTACTCAAGTACATTGAATTACACAAACTTCATTTACTCATGTATGTAAAGTACATTTACTCAACCAAATACAGAGATCATCATATATTCATCTGCTGCAGGCTGATACTCTACAGGTTTACTATGTAAAGGATGTTTACTCAGTACATAAAGTACATTTACTTAAGTACATTTACTCAAGTGCAAAAAGCACATTTATTCAACCAAGCACAGAGATCATTACATAGGATGACATTCGGTAAATTGGGCTACTTTTTGGTAAATCGTTGGGACAATAACACAATACCATATATGCCTTTCCATGTATATTTATTAGTGCTGTCAGTCGATTAAATAAATTAATCAAATTAATTACAGGATTTTGTAATTAATTAATTGAATTAATCGCATTTATAGTTATATCTGCTAAAGGTCTCCTGATAAAGAATTAGAATTCTAGGATATTAAAACATTGTAGTGCATGACTAATCAATTGAATACAGTAAGAAGAGAAGATCTGAAATCCAATTTTTTATTGGTGAACTGTGCTTCATGAATTAAAGCCAAGGTCAAACACATTAAACCAGTTAGACCAGGTACATTATTCAGAAATGTAAAACAAATACAGTAATACAGTTAAATAAATTAAATAAAGTTGTCTTCAAAAATGTAATAAAAATACAGCAATTCAGTTAAATAAATACAATTCTGAAATAAAATAAGGCTGTCTCAAATAGGCGCTTAAGCTCAATATAGCAAATAAAAATTGAATAATAGAAGTATCTTCATCTTGCCTCTAAATGAGGCAAAATGAAGAACAAGACGCCAACAGGCATATTTCTTTAGGCCTTTCACTGAGGCCACATCTGCTGCTGACACAGCAGTAAGTCAGGAGAACATGACATAGTTTACCAGAGGTTAACAAACATCAGAGGAACAACACCTCAACCCCAAAAGAGGATCTGTGGTTTAAGGATCAACCTCTGAAATCAAAAAGCCACAGGATCTAACTTGCCTGAACATGTTTCATCAGGCTGGAGTTGCTCCGGTGGTCAGAGAACTCCTTTTTGTTGTTATTTATCGTCCTGTCTCTGTTCTTTTTGTAAATAAACTTGTTGTTCAGTAACTGAAGACGCACTTGCCTCATCCTCCTGAGTCTGTTCCATGTCTGTTATTGTTGTTAATTTCCCGGCGCAGGAGACGCGCAGGACCCGTACAAGACTACGGGTCCTTCAGTGGGCCAAAATTCAAATGCGCCAGCATTGTCTCGCCACCGTTGATACTCATAATTAATTGCGTAAAATTTTTTAACGCGTCAAATTGCGGCGTAATTAATTAATCGAATTAACATGTTAAAATGACAGCACTAATATTTATGACTAATAATGAGTTTTTGTTCATTTTGTGTTGGAATTGTGTGATAAAATATAATTATTTAGGCCCTACAAATCTTGAATCATCCGCTGTGTGATCTTATTTTTGTTTTTTTTGCCAAAAAAGTCAGTCCAGTCCAGTCAAATCACAAAGGGAAGTTCAAATTCAAAATTAATTCATCATCATTTTTTATGTTAAAACACAATTGCTTAGAAGCACATAACTTGTATAAAATGCATTAAGAAAACTCATAATCCTGCTATTAAAACAAGGACAGATCAGTTATATGTTGTAGCTAAGATAGCACTACACTAAAGCTAGCAGCCAGTCATATGTAACAAGCTAAGTTACACAAACAGTAAAAGTAGTGACTACTTTGAGTTGAACTAATTTCACATGACAATCAACAAACTGTCCATGTTTTAGTTGAACCACATGTCATATACATGTGTGTTAGTGAGTGACATAGAGGGTTAGGCCCATTTTAGATGAAACCATGTGGCCCATTTTAGCTTAGGCGGTTAAGACAAACATCACTTTTCCAAAAGTATGTTAATAGATCAAACCAGCAACATTATTTCTGATGGATGCTATCAAGATCACAGATGAAATTGTCCAAAATGAAGAAAAAAAACAAGAAAAAAATCTAAATATTCTGTCAGTGAATTGAAATAAAGCTAATTATACTCAATAGTGGAGTAATTGAATCAGAAACCAGATATTTTGGTCCCACTTAACTTTTTGCAGTGTGTGAGCAGAGTCAACTCATGTTACAGAAGATATGTGGGGGATTTGATGGGATTGTCTTGGTCTTTGTGGACTGGGTCCTGGTGGACTGGGTACTTGTGGACCGGGTCCGTGTGGATCTGCTCTGGCTCTGTGCAGTAGGCTCCAGTTTGTTTGTGCCTGTGTTTAATCCTCCTCCAGCACACAGTGAAATGAGCAAACAAAGCAGCTTAAGTCACGTAGACTGGATTACAGAGGTGTAGGATCATGGTGCAGCCACAGATACCAGGCACTAACTAACCCACTGAGCCCATCTGTCAGGACCTGGACCAGAGCCTGGACCAGGTCCTGGACCAGGTGCTGGACCAGGTCGTGAACCAGGGCCTGGACCAGGACTCTCAGCTGGAACAAGATCCTTTATAGACTCTGGCTCTTTACACAGATCATTGTTGGTTTCTGTTGGTTTCTGCAGATACAACAATTATCAACGTTTTTACCTCCATGAATATTTACACATATTTGGGTCAGTGACAAATGTTTGGCAAGATGCGAAACCCAAAACCTTTTCAAAATACAGTTTCAAGAAGCATTCATCAGGTTTCTCAAAATGTATGTTGTGTGTTCATGTTGGTTTCTTGTAATTTAAAAGTCCATTTGTATCATTTTTTTTAATGAAAGTAACGATTTTGTGCAATTTTTTGACATGAAATGTCAAATGATGGAACCAAAAAAGAATGATAACCAATATATAATCCACCTAGAATATAAAACTTGTTGATAACATGTGATTTAATATTTTAAAACCTTTTTAAGAGAGTTAATCCATCTGGTAGCAAGTTTTTAGGGTTACACCTACACATCACAGTTTTGTCATTGATCCATTTATTGTTTTACAGTGTAACACTGAGGTTGAAGTGAAGTTAAATTTAGATTATTAGGAAAAATCATCTCTCTGTGTTTAAATCACATGACAGGGTACAGCTATGTAGTACTTTAGGACTATGTAGTACCTTATACAGTGGTTTTCAAAGTGGGGTCCAAGGAGCCCCAGGGGTCCTTAAGCAAATAGGGGAATCATTTATTATATTAATTATAAATCCAACCATAACTATCACAATGACATTTAGTCGAGGGTTTAATACACTTTCTTTAATATCAAAAATCATATCAAATGGGGGCCAGTTTAGGGGTCCTTGACATGAAAAAGATTGACAACCACTGCTTTAGATCTGCCCTGTAGTACTTTAATACAGTTGTGAAGTACTTGTAGTGCTCTGTAGTACTTGAGACCTGCTTTGTAGTACTTTGGTACTGCAGTAAATGTACCTTCATTACTGTCTCCTTCAGATAAGCAGCAGCAGGAAATGTTCACAGATCAATAGCTGTGCGATAAACAGCTGTAATAAGTGAGTGAAAGAATCTTTATTTAGTCTCAAATAAGGCAATTTCTATGTAAATCATCAATAAAGCAGAACTTTTACAAATGCATAAGCTTTGCCATTATTGACACATGGTGGTTGGAAATCGTTTAGCTGCTGATAGCAGTCATCTTATCTCCACAAGTGTTTGCTTCTCCTTCTCTTATATGAATGTTTCCTGCGATATTAAGCCATCCTCCCCGGAGATAAATATCTGCTGTAGCAGCCACTCACACTATCGCATCTGATTATTTAAGGGGGTAATTCCTGCACAGCCTAGCCGCGTCGCAGCAGCCGCACATATTAACTGCAGCAAAATATCTATTTCAAATTGAACCTTGGATGCATTATTGATTGACCGCTGATATTGTTCTCTGAGAATAAGCCATTGGGTTATTGTTTAATATGAATGATAATGCAGAGACTCTTTCTGGAAATAAGGTCCCGGTCTCCCCCCGCCCCGCCTGGAATCAGCTCTGATTGACTCCATTGATACTGAGGGACTGAGATACCGCTGGAGGCTTCATTATTAGATACACACACACACACACACATACACTCACACACACGCACCTGTGCAGCTTATACTCTGTTATATGACTTTGATTTCATTTGGTTTGTTTGTGTGCAACTTTCCTGCTGCATCACCAATAAATAAACATCACTGCATGAATAATTTACTACTTTATTCATTTTAATATAATCATCATCAGTCATAATCATCATCTAACAAGCTGTCGCTGAACTGTAATCAGCATTTTATCATTTTACACACTGCAAAAAAAAAATCATTTCTGGTACATTTGATGTTGTTTTCTTAAAACAGAAAATCAAAATCTGAAAAATATGAGATTTAAAGTCAAATATGAGGTAAAAAGACAAAATTCATTATTATGAATAAAAATGGCATCATGATGAAGACAACATATTACAATAAAGACAAAAAGAATCATGTTAAAGACAAACAATGCTAAAATAAAGACAACTTCATTTTAAAGATTTTACAATAATCAGCATCATGTTAAAGACAAATAATGTTACAATAGAGACAAACAATCTTTCAAAAATGATAAACAACATTATGATAAAGATAACAAAAACATTAAAAAATAGATAAAGACAACGATATGAGATAAAATGTCAATATGATGTTCAAAATCAAACAATTGAATGTGGTTATGAAATTTGCTTTTTTCAAACAAGATTAAATTCACCAAAATCAAGGAAAAAAATGTCCAATAACAAAATGGTCAGCTGATGGAATAAGAACATTTCAGACAAGTCTACTCATTATTTGACTAAAAACAAGATATTTTCACTCGTTAAGTTTGAATGTTTTTATTTTTTTTAATGTGGATGTAGCCTGAGACTCTGATAATGATCTTGCTGCTGTTTAATGAACAGATCTGCAGTTTGAAGGTGGCTACAGATTATTAGTCTTCAGGGCTGTGATCTGACACTGGAAACACTTCAAAGTTCAGACTGTGTTTCTGTGAGGTCACAACTCTGCTGCTGTTTTGCTGTAATCGTTTGACAACAAGCAGCTTTGATAGTTTCCATCATACTGTTGCTGCAGCTGCAGCAGTGAGCTGGAACTCAATAAAAACAGCTTATAAAAAGCAGAAATGAATGTGAGTGAGAGCGTGGAGCAGGTGTCTCTGCAGGCTTCTGATCCAGAGGCAGTTTGGGTTCGATCCAGGCTCTGGCTGCTGATGACAACATGCAGTTGTGGGGCAGTGATTTATTCATGGTGTTTCCTTTAAATATTCACATTGTGGTGATCCATGGAGACACTAGTGAGCCTCCAGAGCAGCAACGAGGCGACGCTCACAGGCAGAAAACAGCTGTCGGCTCTTCATTATTAAATTAGCCTGAAAAATCGGATCCATGAGACGTCCACATCAGCACCATATAACAGCAGCTGGAGGTCAAAGGCCAGAGGTCAGAGGCAGGAGAAACGCACCTGGGCTGCATCTGAAACCACCTACTTCTGACCTACGTAGTAGGCAAAAATGAGGAATCCACTGTCTAGTACGAATACCTCAGTCAACTAGAATGTGAACGGTATCTGGATGATTTTCTACATTAGGTCATATTTTACAGTATGCAAGTGAACCGCACTACGTATCCCAGAAGTTAACACGGTACAAGAAGAACTTTTCCCTTTTTTTCCCCCAACCTTTATTGAACAATAGAATTTTTTAGTAACTAAAATTACTAAAACTGCTAAAAGTAGTAGTAGTGCTACTAAGATTTGAGATGCTGCCCTGGTCTGATAATGTCTCGTGGATCTAAACCATCAGAGTTCATTCCACTCTTCACAACTCTAGAATACTTCAGTTCAGTCCTGATCACAGAATTTGGTTTTACTGTGGATCCAACAAAACAAACCAGGAAACATTTAACAGAACTGAATTTCATTTATTTTGCTGCTCAAAGTTTGGTGTTTTAATGACAGACAAGAAAACAAATAGAGACTAAAGATAACTTCACTACCAATCTGTTATTAAACAAAGTCTGACGAAGCAGATCAGTCAGTCAGTCATCTTCTATCCTGCTTATTCCTCATTAGGGTCACATGGTCTGCTGGAGCCAATCCCAGAGCGCTAACTCTGAAATCTGATGGTGATGATGATTGTGATGATGGTGATAATGGTAGTGGTGGTGATGATGATGAAGGTGTCAGTTGATTTCAGTCTTTGTTTTAATTCTGGTGATAATGATCAGGATAATGATCACGATGGAGGTGATGAAGGTGTCAGTTGATGTCAGTCTTCATCGTGAGTCAATCTGTCTTCAGTCAGTCTGTCTTCATTCAGTCTTCAGTCTGTCTTCAGTCTGTCTTCAGTCTCCTTTAGCTTCAGCCTCACGCCAGATCAGAAACGTTAGAAATGTGCAGCTTGTTTTCGTCATGTCACTGATAGTGAACAACAGACGTGAGAAGCAGCAGAAGAGAAGAAGCGGCAGCAGAAGAAGAAGAGTGACAGAGCCTGCAGCCGTTGTGAAATGAAGTGATTAGCCATCTTAATTAGCTGTCGTCTTTGGCCCTGGCCTTCTCTGCATGATGGAAAGTTGTGCTCGGAGGATCAATAGGGAGTAAAACAACAGCCACCCACCAGCCTCCTCTTCATCACCGTCCCTGTGCTCGGAGCTGGAATAAATGCAGAGATGTTTGAGCGTCTGGGGTAGAGGACAGTCTGTGCCCTCTCTGCTGGCATCTGCTTGGCTCATTATTCATCCAGAGGAGCCAGTGCTCCTCACATCAGCTGCTGTCACACAGCACCTCCAACCTCCGCTGTTTATCAATATCACCATAAAACACCCGTAATAGATCCACTACTCCTCTGTGCATTACCATCATACGCAGTAAATGATGGTGTGAGCACGGAGGATACATCAGGGTAATTGGATTTATAATTTGTAGATTTGTTTTTTTTTTCTGGGAAGTTTGAGTTTTCTGAGGAAACATTTGTGGGATGACACTTTTATTTTGAAGGATATCATCGTTTTGACAACATAACTTAAACGGCTTTTTACACATAAATCAGAATTCAAAAAATGCCCTGTTCATAAAACTGCTATAAAATTATTATATATTATATTATTTTCTTTAGGGCTTCAACAAACAACTATTCTGATAGTGGATTAATGTATTCATTATCAAATAAATTCTCAGGCTCCAGCTTCTCAAATCTGATAATTTTATGATTTATTTAATCTTCTACAATAGTAAACTTCAGGTTGTTTGTCTGGACAAAAAAAAAAAAAAAACTGGTTGGATCTTCAGCTTTGGGAAACAGTGATAATCAACTATCAGGATAGTTGTTAGTTCCATTAGCCCTATGGAGCTAATATTGGATCAAATGTTTTGTAAAAAATTGAAACTGAAATTTCAGTTTTGATCTTGAATGATGATGCCATGCCTCCACACTAGATCACGGTCATAAGTCTGAAACTGAAAACGTACGATCCAAAACTGAAAAAGCAAAATCTGAAACCATAAAATGTGTAAATGAGATCTGATTCTGAAAAGATAAAATATCAAAATATGTGAAAGTGAACAATGAAAATAAATAATTCATTCAAACTAATTAGCATATAATTAATTATAATAAATATTTAACCTCAAAAATATGCCTGTTTTTATTTCGAATAAGTTGATGTATTTCTCAGAATTCAAGATCAAAACTTGAGATTTCAGTTTCAATTTTTATTTTTTCCAAGTACAAAACATTTGACCCAATATTAGCCCCATACGGCCCTCTTCATTACAGGAACTGCAGGTGAAAGGAGGAGCTCATTTGCACGACTCCCTCCCTGCGCAGCTTCCTGTGCCGCTCTGAAGCAAAGCACCGCTCGCTTACATATGGCCCTCAATTAGCGGGGTTGCTGAGCGGCTCAGAGAGACAAAGCTGCTGCAGCAAGGAACTAACAAACACGTTATTGTTTACAGCCAGAGGAGGTTGTTGTTGTTGTCCTCTCATTAGAGATGTGATGATGATCTATGAGCTGCAGACTCAACTCCAACTATGAAACTCAGCCTCATCATTAATGTCCAGGTGTTTCTGTAAAAACTGTTTCAGAACATATCAAGTGATATCTGACAATAAACTATAATAGGATCAATTAATCAATTTATTTAATTTTTCATTTTTTTACTTGATTTTCAAATATAGACAAATATATTTTTTCTTCTTTTTCAGAAAAGAATATGAGGCAAAATTCTCCTCAAAATTTTCCTCAAAATTAAAACTAACATTATATTGATAATCAATGCTTAGAATAAGCATATATACGAGCAAATGTCAACATTATAATAAAAAGTCAAATAAGTTAATATTGTTTCTGAAAACATGTGTAAATTGAAAAGAAAAGAAAGAAAAGAAAAAATATAAGTAAATATAAGTAAAGTATAATTATAGTATAATTAAAAGTATAGTTCCGATTAAAAAAATCAAAATTATAACTAACATTATATTAGTAATCAATACAATGATCAATCCTGGAGGATCAATGAAATTATGATTTTTCTTCTTATGAATGACTCTAATCAAATTGGTTTGAATCAAATCAAATTAATCGATTTTCAAAATGGTTAATATTAACATTAATGAAATAGAATCATATAACTAAAGGATGAAATCTCTTTATGTCTGTGTGTCTGTCCTTCATATATCTGGAGAAACCTTCATCAGAACCTCTGCGCAATTGGAGGAGCAGTGTCTGTTCTGTTAATTGAATTACAACAGGTCAGTGTGTTCGGCCTCCATCAGGCACAGGCCAGAAGTTTCTCTGTGTTCTGACTGTTGTGAGATTTGTGGGATAAACACAGTGGAGCTAAAAACCTGAGCAGCGGCAGTTCTACATCAAACTGTTAGTGAATGATCTCCCTTCTGGATTCAGCTGGAAAAACGTACAGCTACTTGTACTGGTGACTACATTACTGTGGGTGTGTGCGTATGTGTGTGTAAACCAACAGTCATTGTCATTTCTACCACCAACATGCTTCATTTCTGTGAACATTAAGTCAGAATATAAGATGAGATATTTGTTTTCATGTGGATTTCGCCGCCTTAAACGTTTTTAACTGATGAAGGTTCAAACAGCTGAGTGTGTTCAGCAGCATCAGGATAAAACAGACAGTTGTCAAATTGTTGTTTCTCACTCAATATCTTGTTTTGGTGCATCAGGCTGAAGGCGCAGCTAATGGAATTCAGAGCAGCAGACTGTCTGGCAAATTCTGATCACTAGAAAATTGCAGTATTGACCAAATGTCAGCTATAGAGCAATGCAATGATTGAATAAAAGAGGATACATAATCGAAGCTGCTGCCAACCTCCTCACACACACACACACACACACACACACACACACACACACACGCACAAGCATATCATAGTTTTTTTTTATTATTATTACTTGGTTTTTGACAATATATTCATATAAATCAGATGAAACAGTAAGGATACACTATTGTGGATGTTTTCATCTTTTACTTTATATAAGAATCCAAATAATTAACCTGATAAAATCTGATAATGATGTAATTAGTTGAATATATAACAAACATGAGCAAAATACTTTAATAATAAAAAAACAAATGTCTGCTGTGTCAAAAACACAGCTTAGAATGGACAAACCAAACAAAGGTTCCAGAGACAAACTTGCACGACCTTCGTGGCCACTGTAGGTTTTACTGCACGTTAGGAAAATATAAGTACTAGAGCCAGAAAATATACACTGTACCTTTAATCCAGAAACTACAAGCTCCCTTCATTAAGCAAATAAAACTATGGCTCTAGAGACAGACTTTCATGACCTTGGTGGTCACTGTAGATTCTACTTCACATTAGGGAAATATAGGTACTAGTCATAAACTACACACTGCAGCTTTAATAAAGAAACTACACACTCTACCTTTAATACAGAAACTACACACTGTCCCTTTAAACACATAAACTACAATCTATATCTTTAACGTAAACTGTACCATATACTGTGTACTGCACTGTACTTTTATTTTTAGAGAAAAATGTTTTTTGGGGGGCGATTATTTTAAGCTGTTGTTTTTAGACAGTTTATGTGTGACCTTATTTTATTTTATTTAACATTAGGCATAGAACAGGGGGGATGTTCTAGGTGTCACCATCACCATGTAGGAAGGCTTTAGGTCTCAGGCCTCAGGTCTCAGTTCTCAGGTCTCAGGTCTCAGGCCTCAGGTTTCAGGTCTCAGGTCTCAGTTTTTAGGTCTCCGGTCTCAGGTCTCAGTTCTCAGGTCTCAGGTCTTAGTTCTCAGGTCTCAGGTCTCAGTTCTCAGGTCTCAGGGCTCAGGTCTCATGTCTCAGGTCTTAGGTCTCAAGTCTCAGGTCTCAGGTCTCAAGTCTCATGTCTCAGGTCTCAGTTCTCAGGCCTTAGGTCTCAAGTCTCAGGTCTCAGGTCTCAAGACTCAGGTCTCCTGTTTCAGGTCTCAGGTCTTCTGTCTCAGGTCTCAGGTTTCAGGCCTCAGGTCTCAGGTCTCATGTCTCAGGTCTCATATCTCAGGTCTCAGGTCTCAGGTCTCAGGTCTCAGTTCTCAGGTCTCAGGTCTCAGGGCTCAGGTCTCATGTCTCAGGTCTTAGGTCTCAAGTCTCAGGTCTCATGTCTCAGGTCTCAGATCTCAGGGCTCAGGTCTCATGTCTCATGTCTCAGGTCTTAGGTCTCAAGTCTCAGGTCTCATGTCTCAGGTCTCAGGTATCAGGTCTCAGGTCTCAGGTCTCAGGTCTCAGGTATCAGGTATCAGGTCTCAGGTATCAGGTCTCAGGTATCAGGTATCAGGTATCAGGTCTCAGGTCTCAGGTCTCAGGTATCAGGTCTCAGGTCTCAGGTATCAGGTCTCAAGTCTCAGGTCTCAGGTCTCAGGTCTCAGGTCTCAAGTCTCATGTCTCAAGACTCAGGTCTCCTGTTTCAGGTCTCAAGTCTCAGGTCTCAGGTCTCAAGACTCAGGTCTCCTGTTTCAGGTCTCAGGTCTCAGGTCTTCTGTCTCAGGTCTCAGGTTTCAGGCCTCAGGTCTCAGGTCTCATGTCTCAGGTCTCATATCTCAGGTCTCAGGTCTCAGTTCTCAGGTCTCAGGTCTCAGGTCTCAGGGCTCAGGTCTCATGTCTCAGGTCTTAGGTCTCAAGTCTCAGGTCTCATGTCTCAGGTCTCAGATCTCAGGGCTCAGGTCTCATGTCTCAGGTCTCATATCTCAGGTCTCAGGTCTCAGTTCTCAGGTCTCAGGTCTCAGGTCTCAGGTCTCATGTCTCATGTCTCAGGTCTTAGGTCTCAAGTCTCAGGTCTCATGTCTCAGGTCTCAGGTCTCAGGTATCAGGTATCAGGTCTCAGGTCTCAGGTATCAGGTCTCAGGTATCGGGTCTTGGGTCTCGGGTCTTGGGTATCAGGTCTCAGGTCTCAGGTCTCAGGTCTCAGGTATCAGGTATCAGGTATCAGGTCTCATGTCTCAGGTCTCATGTCTCAGGTCTCACGTATCAGGTCTCAGGTCTCAGGTCTCAGGCCCCAGGTATCAGGTCTCAGGTATCAGGTATCAGGTCTCAGATATCAGGTCTCAGGTCTCAGGTATCTGGTCTCAGGTCTCAGGTCTCAGGTCTCAGGTATCTGGTATCTGGTCTCAGGTATCAGGTCTCAGGTCTCAGGTCTCAGGTTTCAGGTCTCAGGTATCAGGTCTCAGGTCTCAGGTCTCAGGTCTCAGGTCTCAGGTATCAGGTCTCAGGTCTCAGGTCTCAGGTCTCAGGTCTCAGGTCTCGGGTATCAGGTCTCAGGTCTCAGGTCTCAGGTACCAGGTCTCAGGTCTCAGGTCTCAGGTCTCAGGTCTCAGGTCTCAGGTCTCAGGTCTCGGGTATCAGGTCTCAGGTCTCAGGTCTCAGGTACCAGGTCTCAGGTCTCAGGTCTCAGGTCTCAGGTATCAGGTCTCAGGTCTTAGGTCTCAGGTATCAGGTATCAGGTATCAGGTCTCAGGTCTCAGGTCTCAGGTATCAGGTATCAGGTATCAGGTCTCAGGTCTCAGGTCTCAGGTCTCAGGTCTCAGGTCTCAAGTCTCATGTCTCAAGACTCAGGTCTCCTGTTTCAGGTCTCAAGTCTCAGGTCTCAGGTCTCAAGACTCAGGTCTCCTGTTTCAGGTCTCAGGTCTCAGGTCTTCTGTCTCAGGTCTCAGGTTTCAGGCCTCAGGTCTCAGGTCTCATGTCTCAGGTCTCATATCTCAGGTCTCAGGTCTCAGTTCTCAGGTCTCAGGTCTCAGGTCTCAGGGCTCAGGTCTCATGTCTCAGGTCTTAGGTCTCAAGTCTCAGGTCTCATGTCTCAGGTCTCAGATCTCAGGGCTCAGGTCTCATGTCTCATGTCTCAGGTCTTAGGTCTCAAGTCTCAGGTCTCATGTCTCAGGTCTCAGGTCTCAGGTATCAGGTATCAGGTCTCAGGTCTCAGGTATCAGGTCTCAGGTATCGGGTCTTGGGTCTCGGGTCTTGGGTATCAGGTCTCAGGTCTCAGGTCTCAGGTCTCAGGTCTCAGGTATCAGGTATCAGGTATCAGGTCTCATGTCTCAGGTCTCATGTCTCAGGTCTCACGTATCAGGTCTCAGGTCTCAGGTCTCAGGCCCCAGGTATCAGGTCTCAGGTATCAGGTATCAGGCCTCAGGTCTCAGGTATCAGGTCTCAGGTATCAGGTCTCAGGTCTCAGGCCCCAGGTATCAGGTCTCAGGTCCCAGGCCCCGGGTATCAGGTCTCAGGTATCAGGCCTCAGGTCTCAGGTCTCAGGTATCAGGTCTCAGGTATCAGGTCTCAGGTATCAGGTCTCAGGTCTCAGGTATCAGGTCTCAGGTCTCAGGTCTCAGGTCTCAGGTATCAGGTCTCAGGTATCAGGTCTCAGGTCTCAGGTCTCAGGTATCAGGTCTCAGGTATCTGGTCTCAGGTCTCAGGTCTCAGGTCTCAGGTATCAGGTATCAGGTCTCAGATATCAGGTCTCAGGTCTCAGGTATCTGGTCTCAGGTCTCAGGTCTCAGGTATCTGGTATCTGGTCTCAGGTATCAGGTCTCAGGTCTCAGGTATCAGGTCTCAGGTCACAGGTCTCAGGTATCAGGTCTCAGGTCTCAGGTATCAGGTCTCAGGTATCTGGTCTCAGGTCTCAGGTCTCAGGTCTCAGGTCTCAGGTCTCAGGTATCAGGTCTCAGGTCTCAGGTATCAGGTCTCAGGTCTCAGGTCTCAGGTCTCAGGTTTCAGGCCTCAGGTCTCAGGTCTCATGTCTCAGGTCTCATATCTCAGGTCTCAGGTCTCAGTTCTCAGGTCTCAGGTCTCAGGTCTCAGGGCTCAGGTCTCATGTCTCAGGTCTTAGGTCTCAAGTCTCAGGTCTCATGTCTCAGGTCTCAGGTCTCAGGTATCAGGTATCAGGTCTCAGGTCTCAGGTATCGGGTCTTGGGTCTCGGGTCTCGGGTATCAGGTCTCAGGTCTCAGGTCTCAGGTCTCAGGTCTCAGGTATCAGGTATCAGGTATCAGGTCTCATGTCTCAGGTCTCATGTCTCAGGTCTCACGTATCAGGTCTCAGGTCTCAGGTATCGGGTCTTGGGTCTCGGGTCTCGGGTATCAGGTCTCAGGTCTCAGGTCTCAGGTCTCAGGTCTCAGGTATCAGGTATCAGGTATCAGGTCTCATGTCTCAGGTCTCATGTCTCAGGTCTCACGTATCAGGTCTCAGGTCTCAGGTCTCAGGTCTCAGGCCCCAGGTATCAGGTCTCAGGTATCAGGTATCAGGCCTCAGGTCTCAGGTATCAGGTCTCAGGTATCAGGTCTCAGGTCTCAGGCCCCAGGTATCAGGTCTCAGGTCCCAGGCCCCGGGTATCAGGTCTCAGGTATCAGGCCTCAGGTCTCAGGTCTCAGGTATCAGGTCTCAGGTATCAGGTCTCAGGTATCAGGTCTCAGGTCTCAGGTATCAGGTCTCAGGTCTCAGGTCTCAGGTCTCAGGTATCAGGTCTCAGGTATCAGGTCTCAGGTCTCAGGTCTCAGGTATCAGGTCTCAGGTATCTGGTCTCAGGTCTCAGGTCTCAGGTATCAGGTATCAGGTCTCAGATATCAGGTCTCAGGTCTCAGGTATCTGGTCTCAGGTCTCAGGTCTCAGGTCTCAGGTATCTGGTCTCAGGTCTCAGGTCTCAGGTCTCAGGTCTCAGGTCTCAGGTATCAGGTCTCAGGTCACAGGTCTCAGGTATCAGGTCTCAGGTCTCAGGTATCAGGTCTCAGGTATCTGGTCTCAGGTCTCAGGTCTCAGGTCTCAGGTCTCAGGTCTCAGGTATCAGGTCTCAGGTCTCAGGTATCAGGTCTCAGGTCTCAGGTCTCAGGTCTCAGGTCTCAGGTATCAGGTCTCAGGTCTCAGGTCTCAGGTCTCAGGTCTCAGGTCTCGGGTATCAGGTCTCAGGTCTCAGGTCTCAGGTACCAGGTCTCAGGTCTCAGGTCTCAGGTCTCAGGTCTCAGGTCTCGGGTATCAGGTCTCAGGTCTCAGGTCTCAGGTCTCAGGTCTCAGGTCTCAGGTCTCAGGTCTCAGGTATCAGGTCTCAGGTCTCAGGTATCAGGTCTCAGGTCTCAGGTCTCAGGTATCAGGTATCAGGTATCAGGTATCAGGTCTCAGGTCTCAGGTCTCAGGTCTCAGGTCTCAGGTCTCAGGTATCAGGTCTCAGGTATCAGGTCTCAGGTATCAGGTATCAGGTCTCAGGTCTCAGGTCTCAGGTCTCAGGTCTCAGGTCTCAGGTATCAGGTATCAGGTATCAGGTATCAGGTCTCAGGTCTCAGGTCTCAGGTCTCAGGTCTCAGGTCTCAGGTATCAGGTCTCAGGTCTCAGGTATCAGGTCTCAGGTATCAGGTCTCAGGTCTCAGGTATCAGGTCTCAGGTCTCAGGTCTCAGGTCTCAGGTCTCAGGTCTCAGGTCTAGCCTAATGAAGCTGCTCCTGTGAAGTTCTCCTCAGATTATCTGCTGCTGCCTTCAGACTGACTGAAGAGCATCTCAACACACCACATTACTCTGCAGTTGTGCCTCCTCCAATAAAGATGGGACAGGTAGGACTCCGGGGAACGCTGCCTGCCGACTCTATGCATGCAGAGGTGGAGGAGACCAGCCAATCAGCTGCTGGTGTGGGAAAACAATCTGAAAAATGACAGAGAAGCAGCCTGAGTCAGCAGCAGGTTCCTTCACATCAACATGGAGATTGAAAGGCTCCCAAAACTGCAACAAAACAACGGCGTGTCGTCCTCCTGCAGCGGAGGCGTAATTACAGACGACCTCACCGCATTGAAAACATCCTGGCAGCTTCCTGACGATCCAGAGGATCCAATTATCCTGCTTCTACCGCAACATCTGCACCTCAGCAGCAACTAAACAACTAAATCCCTGTTAGACACTAAAACACTCACAGACAGACACGTGAGGACATTAAACATCAAACCATCTCTATCAGTCGGATATTTCTGACTCCAAACCTGCTGATTCCCCCCACCCCACCCCCTTCAGAGCTCAGCTGAGCCTCAGACGGGGAAACATGAAGATGACAGCCTGGATCTCAGCCTGATCCTTTGTGATTCTCCCTTTTTTTCCAGCATATGAATCCCCTGATGGATGAGTGAGAGGAGACATCTCTTCCTGTTTCTGTGTCTCTATTCGCTCCCTGGTGGCTCCACTGATGTGAAGTGATCCGCTATAATCTCTACAAGTTTGTGTGTTGTACAACTTGGCTTGATTTAACTCAACTTCTCACTTTTCTCCCTCAGTGAAGCTGTAGCGCAGCAGACAATGAATGATACACACACACACACACACACACACACACACACACACACACACACACACACACATCTGAAAGAGTAAAGACACATTATTCTGAATGCATTCATCTTTTACTTTCTTTACCCATCTAAGCAATTGATCTTATAATAATCTGATCAGTTCAGTACACTGAACACAGTAATTGGCTGATTTCTTGCAGCAGGTTGAATGTTATGTTGTTATGTTGAATGTCAGAATCTGATTGGCTGGAGCAAACAAAAACAAAAAAGAAGAAAAACTTAAGAATCCAAATTCCAAAATCCAAAACTTAAGAATTAAAATCTGATTTAAAGCTGCAGTGTGTAAATTCTGTCTCCATCTGCTGGCGGTGGAAGGTAATTTCACACAGAAATTTGTTGTTTTTTGACTGTTTGCTGCTGTAAAAAAACACTAGATAAACTGTTAATTGCATCACACAATGGTAACATTACATAATGTAATCCACAATCCAAGTTGTCACTTAGAAATCTGGAAGGACTTGTTCTGGGAATGTTGTGTGTTAGCTGGGATTTTTATCAGTGAAGGAACATCATCGGACAGTGAGCCAACAGTCGGTAATCCTGGGTTCAGAGTTAAATCCTGATGTACAGCAGATGGTTTAATGTCAGAGGTACATTGAATATTTCAGCGACGTCTGTTTGTATTGACAGTTTTAATCCAGACTGAGATTAAAAGGAGAAGCGATAGTGTCGCAGCACAGTTTCCCTGCGATCTGTTCTCAGGTAAATCAGCTGCGTTGTTTTCTGTGTGATGACCTTTTTTTGCTGCAGTGTCTCAGAGGATAGGACAGGATGTGATTATGGAGAAGATGTCTGGAAAGCAATATCCCATCTTCAGTGAGGGAAAACTGTACTCGTTGGTATTAAATTGACTATTCATTCATGTGTATGTAAAAAATGGCAGCCACAAATCCAATATAAACGTCCCGTTCTAAGCTCCACAGTTTGACTGTCAACTGATGCTCGGCGCTGCAATCAGGGATTGTCGGCGAGAGATTAAAAGATATTTTCCTCTTCAGGCGGAGTAAATTGGTTTTGGATTAAGGCTGATTGATTGCTGCTGAGGTATACAGCAGTACGTTTGAAATGCTCAGTTCTGAACACAAGTAATTTCAGCCCAAGCTACTCAAGGAAAGCGCAGCGGATGGAATCAATAGATATTATGTCGCAGTTACCAGCATTGCATTGTTCAAGGTTATCATTAAAGCTCGGAGAAATATTCAAAGGCTCATCGCTCATCATGCTCCTGAATGAGTTTGCATGTTAGTGAGAGAATCAGAGGGAGACGTTATGCTGCTGTTAAGATGTTGTCGGTGTGTGTGTGTGTGTGTGTGAGTGCTGGCATCAAACATGTCATTTCCATACAGTATATTAGTGTTTATGGATGAATGAGCCTCGGCTGCAGGAATAAAAGGCTTCATCTTTGTTGCTCTGCTCTCTCCATGTGATATTTGAACTGTGCTCCCTGGGCTGAGCTGGGATTTCACTGCTTCCTGAGCATCAATCAACGTGTGTTTTTGCACCAAATACCTAAAACTGTCAAGAACAATAGACAAAAATAAACAATATGAACCAGACAAGCACATTTCACACCAAAACTCATGTTATTTGTTTTGCACAGAAATATTTAACCAAATAAAGACTATTCAGTAAAGCAACAGTAGTTGCATACAGCTATAGCTGTAGGGTTATGCTATAATTAAAATTATTATTTATATTTATAATAGAACTGTGATTATAGACTAAATACATATTGTGTATTGTGTGGCCGATTCTTTTACTGGATGTGCAAATAAAGGATTTCAATTAGGTTTTGTCTTTCAAAACACAGTAGTGTTTAGTGAAGTATTTTTTTTTTACCTAAAGCAACACTAAACCACCTGAAGCAGCATTAAAACCAATTAAAATAATATTAAAACCACCTGGACCCAATTAAACCACCTGAAAACAAGAGCAAAGCCACCTAAATAAACATTAAAATCACCTAAAACAACAATAAAACTACCTATAGAAAGGCTAAGACCACCTAAAGGCATCTAAAACAACACTAAAACCACCTATAGTAACATTAAAACCACCCAAAACAACACTAAAATCGCCTATAGTAAGATTACAACCACTGAAAACAACATTAAACCACCTATAGCAACACTAAATCCAACTAAAACAACACTAAAACCATCTGAAGCAACATTAAACCACCCCAAAAAACATGCAAACCAACTACAATCGTTATAGGTTTGATGGTATAAACTTTACCTGGTCAGATGTACCTGCAGCAGCTGAGTGGTGTAATCAGTGCAGGTAAATCTTTGCAGTCACATGACCTGCTCCACTCAGGCTACACGAAACATCTGTAGTAAAAACAACATCTGTCATCATGTCTTCCCTGAAATATTTAGTTACAGAGGTGATGTGTCTGCTGGATGTTTACTGACTGAAATTCAGTCATGAAATTTTAGAGCAGCTTCTCACTC
The DNA here is from genome assembly GCA_030544235.1 of Lepturacanthus savala. NCBI lineage: Eukaryota > Metazoa > Chordata > Actinopteri > Scombriformes > Trichiuridae > Lepturacanthus > Lepturacanthus savala. Next base: position 3,825,505 of record CM060474.1, read on the forward strand.
TTCTACATGTTGACACATTAAGATGAAGGTGACTAATCCGTATCTAGTATATAGGCTCCAATATATTATATAATTGAGTGTTTTACTATATAATTTTGAGATTATTACTAGGATTGGTGCAAAACAATCAAAGCTTTCAGCTTCAAGCTGATGTCCATAATTAATTTTTTTTGGTTATTTTTTTTAATAGTGTGCATGCAGAATAGATGAAGACATTGAGTGCCTGGAACACTTTTATCTTAACTTGAGTTCTGAGTTGTGCTTGGATTTGTTGAAAATGTTGGGTCAGTGCAAGTGTAGCTGCTTCAGCACCATAGACAGCTCCATGATTCATCAATACTCAGCTCAGTCTGTTGCTCATATTTGGATCATAGATTCTGACCTGCACAAACCTGTCAGGCATTTGTGAATCAACCAAAACAATAAATAATAATAATAATAATAATAATAGTCAAATGTAAGCAAACTGCTTCCGGCTCAGAAATCAGAATCAGAAAGATCTAATATATTCAGGTTTTTATTTGAAACCAACATAGGAAAATTAAAATCACTGAAAAAGGAACAATACAAGAACCAATGAAAACAGTAATATATATAATATATATATATATATATATATATATATATATATATATATATATATATATATTGTTTTTCTTCTTTTTTCCACATGTAAAACAATTAATCCTATTTCACTGTCGCCAACATGTGACACATTCTGGTGAGATAATGAGTAGTGAACTTTAGGAGTTTGTTTCCAGTTTTTATATGGAGATTTTCAAAGCATTCGCTGATGAGTTCTGACATGTAGAAAATTCAGATTTCGGAGAATCAGAGAAGCAAGCAACTAGCATCAAGCTGCTCCACGGATCCTTCATTAGTCTGAAATAATTCTCCGAACAGCACGTTATTAAAAGGTTCCTGTTCCACCTGTAGTTTCAGAAGGTCGTTATTCTGTCAGTGAGAGACGTATCTGAAGAGTAAATACATCTGTACACATCGTTTCTAGATGAGTTGATTAGAACAACAGCTCCGGAGTGAAGCGTGTTTGTTTGTGGAGGTGAAGATGAGCTGCTCTGATGCGGCTTCTGTCCTTTATTTCCCGTTGGGAGCGAGGGAAGGAGACAGCCTATTATCACAGCTCCGACTGCTGCTGCTCCCCTTTATATTCTGACTAAATGAATAGGCTCTTGAATTAAGTAATCTCCATTAACTCTCGGCGGAGTAATAAGAAGGGTCAATACTCTTTGGCCCAGCTATTCTTTAGATTTGGAGGGCTCCCTACTGACCTATTACCGAAGGTGATTCTATGACTTCTGGTGGAGAGAAGCTCCACAACTTAGTTCTGCCACTTTCCTCCCTGCCCAAAGACAGAACTGCCCTGCGGGGGAGAGGGAAAATTGTCATTAAAATTACGTATCCCTTGACCCCACTTGAAGGTCGTATAGTGGCAGCAATTACTGAGTGTGTCTTTAAGGAGAGACTCTGCTGGTCATTAGTGTCCCCGGTCCCCCGGGTTTCTCCCCCGAGGGGAACAGGCCAGTGTCTGAGAGTCCAGCATCCAGGCTGGAGGAGGAGGAGGAGGAGGAAGACTGGAATGTCCAAGAAGCGTCAGAGCCCTCAGAGAAGAGATTCTCTGCTGGGACCAGGGCCAGGGACCAGAGACCAGAGACCAGGGACCAGTCTCAATCTGCTGATAATTCTTTGTTTTCCATTTACAGGTGTTTTTAATATACTGGATAAAGAAAGAGGAGGCAGGATTGTAAAAATGAGAAACACAGAGACCCAAGGTAAAAAATGTTAGAATATAACAGAAGTTACATCTGAAAAACAGACCTAATTCTCTGCTTTGATAACTGTCACATTTAAATTTGTGTTGATTCACAAATAATTCTGTACATTTTATTCAACTTTTATTCACTCTTGGTGTTCCCGATCAAAACTGACCGACCATTAGAAGTGAAAGAAATTCAGGTACATCTCCATTTGTCTACATAGTGAGGCTCTTGATTATATATTTGATGTGTCTGATGAACATTGTAATTTTATTGTTCTTGTTAGTTGTTTTTTAATCTATTAAGTCATGATTTGGAATATTTTAAAATTATCAAGTGTAGTTTGGGGATAATTTTCTTTGTAAACAACTAAAATCTTTCTGGTCACTTATGACCTTTTTGTGACTGTACAAAAATTTGAACTGATTTTAAAAAAATGTCCTTGGTAACTCTGACCCAAAGTAGTCTGTGATAAACAGCAGATTATGTTTTATCTGATTACTTTTTAGATGTATAAGTTCAGATCAATGAGGCATACAGGCCATAAATAACAGATAGAAGTTCAAAACTTGTAATGTTCACAAGAAGTTATGTTGATAAAAAAAATGTCTAGCACAATGAGAGTGATTTTATGGTGATATGTATTTTTACAGTTTTTATGATGAGTCTTAATGGAAAGGTCAAATTTGACCAGGAACACCAGATTGAATAACATGAAACAAACATAACATGAGGGTTAATTTAACAAATAATTCATGTTTATATTTGAATGTCAAACAGACTCATGGAGCAATATATAAAAATGAGTTCATCAAAGTGTATTTAAAGCTTTTTTTTTTTTTAGTTTCCGACAATGACCACTAATATTATTTCAGACAACTTAAAATAATCAGTTTACTTCAACTTATTCATTTTGATTTCAGAAAATTGAAATAATTAGTTTGTTCCACCTTCAAAGCGACATTAAAGCTACAGTCAAACTGAAGAAATAAATTACACTACATCAGCGTCTAATATTGTGTGTGCTGGATTCATTTATTTTTTTCATTGCCCTAGTGCATGCTGGGAAACCTTGCCCACATTCACTCCAATATATTATATAATTGAGTGTTTTACTATATATTTTTGAGTTTATTACTAGGATTGGTGCAAAACAATCAAAGCTTTCAGCTTCAAGCTGATGTCCATAATTAATTTTTTTTGGTTATTTTTTTTAATAGTGTGCATGCAGAATAGATGAAGACATTGAGTGCCTGGAACACTTTTACCTTAACTTGAGTTCTGAGTTGTGCTTGGATTTGTTGAAAATGTTGGGTCAGTGCAAGTGTAGCTGCTTCAGCACCATAGACAGCTCCATGATTCATCAATACTCAGCTCAGTCTGTTGCTCATATTTGGATCATAGATTCTGACCTGCACAAACCTGTCAGGCATTTGTGAATCAACCAAAACAATAAATAATAATAATAATAATAATAATAATAATAATAATAATAATAATAATAGTCAAATGTAAGCAAACTGCTTCCGGCTCAGAAATCAGAATCAGAAAGATCTAATATATTCAGGTTTTTATTTGAAACCAACATAGGAAAATTAAAATCACTGAAAAAGGAACAATACAAGAACCAATGAAAACAGTAATATATATATATATATATATATATATATATATATATATATATATATATATATATATATATATATATATATATATATATATATATATATATATATATATATATATATATATATATATATATATATATATCAATGATTATTTCCAGTTAAATCAACATTTTTATCAAAACCATATGCTGTATGTTGTAGTTTGAAGAAATGTTCATGATTGGATCTTTAAAACAGTTAACGTTTGCTTCTTTTCATAAGAATAAACCAATTAAACCCATGATGAGCTGAGTATTGATCTGTGAGCAGTTTATTGTCATCTCAGCTCTGACTCTGCAGCAGCTGATGATGATGATGATGATGATGATGATGATGATTACAGTGATGACAGTTTACTATCAGAAGAAAACGTGAGTGAGAATAAAACTGGATCTGAATGAGCAGTTTGAAAGAATTTATCCATTTGATCAGCTGGAGAATTAATTCATTATCTAAACCCAAAAAAACATTAAAGAACAAGTGATGATTATTACCTGATTATTATAATTAGAACTTTTTGTGTTTGTTGACTTTCACTCTGATTTTTAAATGAAAAAAATAATTTGTTATATTTTACAGTGTAAAACTGCAGCCTGCATAGTGTAGTTCCTGCTGTCCCTGTATCTGTCTGTCTTTATGTCTCTGTCTATCTTTGTCTCTCTCTCTTTCTGTTTTCCCGTTTCTGTCTTTCTCTTCATCTCTGTCCTCTTTCTGTCTCTCTCTCTTTCTCTTGCTCCGTCTCCGTTTCTGTATCTCTTTTTTCCTCTCTCTGTTTCTGTCTCTCTGTCTTCATCTCTGTCTCTCTCTCTCTCTTTCTCTGTCTCTTTCTGTCTGCATTTCCCAACAGGGTAGAAAAAGACGAGCGGAGAGACAGCAGGAACAGAGGAGTGAGTGATGGAGAGAGAGAGAGAAAGAGAGAGAGAGAGAACAGAGGAGTGAGTGATGGAGAGAGAGCTGTGTGAGTCTGGCTTCACTACAAAGGTTACACACATCTGACTGTCAATAGTGTCTGTGGGAGGAGGAGGAGGAGGAGGAGGAGGAGGAGGAGACACGGAGGTGAGGTGGTGAGGAGGAGGAGGGGAAGAGGAGGAGGAGGGGGGGTCGCTTTGAGAGAAAGAGATACTTTGATATTTCGGAATGTTAGAAGGGTGAACGTGGAGAACTGGAGGTTGGGGATCTAATTACCGGGCCATAATTGGGGGCTGGGGAATAGGTTGCCGTCCTCTCAACTCGCTGCAGATCAATTATGTTAAGAGAACATCTGTAAGTAGAGCTTAATGAGGTCCATTAGAGCAACATGCGCTGCCTTCCCTAACGCTGCTTGTCAGCTTCTTGGATGAGCTGGAGTGTGCTGCTGCTGACTGGGGACCTGGCGGAGGGGCTTAAATAAGAGAGGAGGCTCCGAGTCTGCTGCCAGAGAACCACACAACCACACGGAGACGGACGAGACGGCACAGACGCCGGGAGGACCAAGGTGAGGAGGGCTGGGCGCTGGTCTCCAAGTTTCCTTCAGTCCTGGAGTTGGACCGTTTCTGGGAAAAACAAAAAAAGTTTGGACGCTGGACAGAAGACACGCCGCTGCAGGGACAGGAACGTCTGTTGTTGGACATCACCTCAAGGTTTTTAATTCAATTATCTAACCTTTATTTAACCAGGCAGGACAGTTTGAAGTCGTCTTTTCAATGAGGAAACAGGACGTCTCAGGGTCAAAAAGGACAAAGACAGGAAGCAGCACATTATAGCAGACAATCAAATAACACACACAGGTTTAAACGTAAAATCCTGAGTCTTTAAATCCTGAGGGAGTCATTCATCCAAGTCTCTGCATCTCATTCCAACTCCAGATCAGGTGATGATCAGGAACAACTAGAGACATGGAGAGTAGCTCTGATTCTACAGAGGAGATGATGAGCTGAACCAGTGTAGAAATAAGGAGGAGTCAGAGCAGGATTTTATAGACGAGCGTGTAAAGACAAGCAGTAATCAGCTGTTTATACGACACACTGATGTGTTGAATAAAAGTGTTTGTGACAAACCGGAGTGTGACTGGTCCAGAGGATTAAAGTCATCTCACTTACTTACATGTAAATTACACTGTGGCAGGTCTTCTGGTGTGTGAGTGTGTGTGTGTTAGGGTTGCAACTAAGGAATATTTTGATTAATCAATCAGTTTTTTGGTTCATAAAATGGAGTAAACCATTGATCACTGTTTCCCAAAGCTGAAGATTCAACCTATTTTTTTTTGTCCAGACCAACTGTCCACAACACAAAAATCATCAGTTTACTATTATAGAAGACTAAAGAAACCAGATCTGAGAAACTGGAACCAACAAATTTGGACAATTTCTTCTCGAAAATGACTCAAATTGATTAATCAATTATCAAAATAGTATAATAGTCCGCAACAAAACGATTAATCAACCAATCATTGCAGCTCTACTGTGTGTGTGAGAGTCAGCTCAGTTTCAGTGGGAAACACTGACATTTTTTGCTTCTGCAGATTCGCATGTAAACTGTCAAAGTTTCATACGATCAACAATTTTTTTATTTGTTCATATTTTCACAAATCTTGTTTGATGGTGTAACGCTGTGGTTAAAGTGGTTTTGATTTAGTTAGCTTGACGGACGGATCTCAGTTAACAGTGGTGTGGATGGGTGTCTACTGCAACTTTTCCATGAAACGAAGCACTGATCCATCCACCCAAAACTCCTGCTGCCGCTGAGAGAAGAGGAACTGAAGACTGAACTATGTCACCACGCCTGAAACCTGTTTCCCCTGTGTCTGATCTGTGTGAGTTTCTGGGTCAAAATCACCAGCTACTGGTCCCAGGTCTGGTTCCCCCGGTTCCTGGTCTTTCCGAGTACCGTGTAGAGGTTTGACAAAGCAGCCAAGTGTTGGCTTTGGTTTCTGGGTTTTGGTTTGATCCGCATCTCCTCCGTCCTCCACCTGCTCAGCCTTTTGTCTCTGTGTTTCCTTCTTACTGAGCAGGAGGAGAAATAATTGGCGGAATGCAGTGAGTGAAAGGAGGGTGGAAGGTTAACACACACGCACACACACGCACACACACGCACACACACACATCTCTGCAGCAAATTGCATGATTACCAAGATAGGCCGCCTTGAAATAATTCAATCCATGACAAAACCTAATTACTGGCAGGTAATACGCTGTCAGCTTTAATGCAGCTCATCACTCATAACGGAGCAGAGAGCGTTTTATGACCCGTCTCATTATCGTCGCGTTTTAGGCTCAGACACACCAACTATTGACTTGTGTCTCCTTCTGTGTGTGTGTGTGTGTGTGTGTGTGTGAGAGAGAGAGAGAGAGAGAGTGTGAGGCTGTCTCCTCTTTCTCAAATTCAAATTCAAATGAGCTTTATTGGCATGAATGTTGCAACAACAATATTAACAAAGCATCAGGATCAATCAAACCTGATCAATAATTTTCATAAATTAGACAAGAAAAGAGAAGCTGTGTGTGTGTGTTTGTGTGTGTGTTTTTCCTTTAATTACCAGTTGATTCAAATAAAGAGTGAGATGTTAAACAAGAAGAATTGAGGATCTCACCTGATTGATTCAACGACATTGATTTAATGGTTTGTTTGTTTGTTTGTTGGATATTTTGTTTGTTTGTTTTATGGTTAGTTTTCACAATAACTGTAAGCTTCAGCTCAGTTTAAATGCTGTGATGCAGCTGATTAGTAAAAATTAGATTTTAGACAACTTCATGTCGTGATATATTAGTCTGTGTGTGTGTGTGTCTGGTGTGTGTGTGTGTGTGTGTGTGTGTGTGTGTGTGTGTGTGTGTGTGTGTGTGTGTGTGTGTGTGTGTGTGTGTGTGTGTGTGTGTGTGTGTGTGAAGGTGGTTCTAGTGCTGTGTGTGTCTATGTGTGTTTGTGTATGCTAGTGTATGTGTTGACAGCTGTAGTCAGATGATCAGTGTATCAATGCGCATCTGAACCATCTTGAAGTTAAAGTAAAGTAGTCCCTCCTCCTCCCCCTCTCCCCTCCCTCCCTTCCGACTCTGTTTCTCTCTCTAATGTGATGAGTTCGTGCGTCTGCGCGCTCCCGCGGCTCCAAGAATGAAGGACGTCTGAATAAAGTGGGCGTAGCGGCGGCGCGCGCGGTTCCGCGCTCCGGTATAGTGAAGCGGCTCCTGATGAGTGAATGACCTTTATATCAGCAGCTGCTGGGATACAGGTGGACTCCGCTCACACACACACACACACACACACGCACCCTTACACTCACACACGCGCGCGCTCCCTGCGTGGTCCACTCCGGGCGGATGAACACCTGTAGCTGGTCCAGGCGGCTCTGATCCATGTGGAGTCCTGAATCCTGAAGACCAGCGCGGCAGAGCAGAGATGTTAGAAGCCTGAAGTTCCTGATCAGGGATCAGCTGGTGGATCCGCTGAAGGATCCGCTAGAGGATCAGCTGGAGGATCAGCTGGTGGACCCGCTGGAGGATCATCTGGGGAATCAGCTGGTGGATCCGCTGGTGGATCCGCTGAGTTCCGATTCTGTTTAACTTGTTGAGGAAGGTGAGTGAGCTTCAGATTTAAGCTAGAACACCAAACAGTAACAGAAGCGGAGTTTAGTGACGGCACGATCCGGATCAGTGGATCTGGATCTGTGGGTCCGGTTCTGTGAATCTGGGTCAGCGGATCTGGATCCGCGGATTCGGTCTATGCTGTGTCTTTACGCGCAGTGGCCGCTGGTGTCGAAGCGCAGATTCAGATTCGCGCAGCCGCGAATGTGTGTGTGTGTGTGTGTGTGTGTGTGTGTGTGTGTGTGTGTGTGTGTGTGTGTGTGTGTGTGTGTGTGTGTGTGTGTGTGTGTGTCCAGCAGCAGCAGCAGATTATTACTGGTCGCGGAGGAGGAGACGCGTCTGTTTCTCTTTGTCGTCCTGCGTCTCACCGACTCAGATCAGATCCGGCTCCGCTCAGACCTGCTTCTGATACACCGGATCCTCGTAGACCTGTGTGTGGTAGACCTGGTCCTGGTAGACCGGATCCCGTGCTCGCTGCGGGACTCGCGGCTCCGCCTGCGTCCCGCTCCGGTTTCTCCTCCCGCTCGGCTCCGTCTCCGGTGGATTGTTCCTCCTCCGTAACAAAGCAGCCTGATCCTGATCCGGATCCTGATCCCAGCCTGCCTGCGGACAGCGGAGCGTTCCGGGACCGGGTCCAGGCGGCTCCGGGTTGCATGTCGGTGCTTCGGCTGCTGAAGCGGATCAACAAATGCAGAAAAGGGAGAAAAGTTTCGGTAAGACGCGGTTTCTGCGCCGGTTCGTGCTTCGTGTTTTCGGCTGATCTGGTTACACCGGACCCGGCTCTCCGGATCCAGATCAGAGACCTGGATCTAGGTCTCTGATCTGGATCCGGATCAGGTGTTGATGATGGGATGTCGGTTATTTGATGTTTGGTGTGTGTGTGTGTGTGTGTGTGTGTGTGTGTCTGTGTGTGTGCGTGCGTGTGTGTAACCGCCTCCGTGTTAAAGCCGTTATTGGCCTTTACGGCTCCGCTGCCATAGCAACAGTAATTAAACTGATCGGGTGAAATGTCAGCGGCTCGTTGGAGAACAGCTCGGACTGAAATAGCTGCTGTTCTCCTCCTGCTCCTTCATCTTCCTCCTCCACATCAGAGGAGACATGTGGCCTCCGGACCAGGAGCAGGAGGAGAAAGGAGGAGCAGGAGGAGGAGGAGGAGGAGGAGGAGGAGAGGAGCCATTGAGCCAATAAAACATATCATTAGAGCAGCTGTGATTTTCTTCCTTTATGGAAAATGAAGCTTTTGTTCTCACACACAAACACTTGCACACACACACACACACACACACACACACACACACACACACACACACACACACACTTTTAGTCTCCCCGCCGGTTCTCCGGTGACCGGAAAGGCAAAGTGGCCAAATTCCTGCCATGCTCTTCCTCTCCGTAGTATTAGACCCATTTTATTGAGAGGCATACCTCTTTCTCTTCCTCTCCTACTCCTCCTGCTCCTTCTCCTCCTGCTCCTTCTCGTCCTGTATCTCAGTAACAGTGGAGTTGTATAAGAACCTTTGAAGTGTTAAATCAGCCGTTAGCTAATGACAGAAGGGGAGTATTGATTATTGATCAGATCAGAGTTTCTTGTTGCAGCTGATTGTCTCTGTCAGATTCAACCTGTTGTTTCACTTTAGAGTCAAAGTTTCCTTCAAACGTGACATCAACAGACACTGTTAGAAACTCTACTTTTATTTCTCCTTCTCCTTCTTCTTCTCCTTCTTCTTCTCCTTCTTCTTCTCCTTCTTCTTCTCCTTCTCCTTCTCCTTCTTCTTCTCCTTCTCCTTCTTCTTCTCCTTCTTCTTCTTCTTCTTCTTCTTCTTCTTCTTCTTCTTCTTCTCTTCTCGTTCTCTGGGTTTGGATTCATTCTAAGGAGATCAGCTCATTTTTGAAATCAATAATCTGAATCAGATTAATTGTATTATTATTATTGTTGTATTTGCTTAATTTGAGGAACGTTCTGAAGAGAAGCAGAATTGCTGATATTTTTAATACTTACAGTAAGTTTCATTCTTGACTGTTTCTTTCAAACTACAAAACAAAGATCGGTGTAGTTTCAGCTGTGAAATCAGATTCTTTAAAACTGCTTTAATGAGCTGAATCAATTTATCATTTTCATTCAAATCAGTTCTGAAATTATGCTGGAAATTAAATTAATCTCAAAATATAACTTAATTCCACTAAAGTCCTGTGTGATATTTTATAGTGAAAACGATATAACTGTAAAAGTATATAACTGTATAAATTATATAAATCATATAAAACTGCTGATAACAATAGTGAATGATGATCAAAGATAAACCATCACATTGATTTAGATGCTTTAAGTTCAAATATTATTTGATGAGTTAATTGATTTAATGAGAAAAAACACGACAAAAGTTTTTTTTTAAATGATAGTTGATAACTTTAAGTTAATTATGGTTATTAAATAAGTGTCACTTCAAATAATTTTTAATAATATGTACAATTAGTTGGAACAATTTAATTTAATTTGAGTAATCAGTGTAAACAGCTATTAAGTTAATGTTTATTATAATATTTCTGAGGAAAACCTAATTCTAACTGTTGAACAGTAGCTGGTTCACATTGTTGATCATAGAGGAGAATAAAACTTTATTGTCATTGTACATTGTACAAGGAAATTACATTTGGTGCTTCAGCATAAAGAAAAGGAAACACCACAACAGTAACACTTGTGGCTGTCAGTATATAAAATAAATACAAAATGTGTGACATCATCGTTTCATCAGAAGTCTTCAAACTAAAAACTCATCGATACAAACACTTAATTTTTGTTATTGAAACAACACATTTGTACAATATATAACAAAACGATATGAGCATATTAACATATATCATGATTTGTAAAGGTTCTATAGATTTCTATAGATGTTCAATTTAAATCCAAGGACATGAATAGATGCAAATCACCTTATTTTCATCTATTCATGTCCTTGCATTAACTTTAAATATAAACAATGCTCTTGAACCGTGAACCTGCTTTATTATTATATTATATTAGTCAAATAAAAGTGTCTTAAAATACCGTCTACTGCTTGATGAAAATATAAATAAATAGATTTCACTGTTTCAAAATGAGTAAAACTACAACTTAAGTAATAGACTCTGTGTGTGTGTGTGTGTGTGTATGGTGAATGGGGGACAAAGGGGAGTGGGGGGTGTGCCTCTCCTCAGGGAACGGTAGGAGAATACTAATTCCAGCCTGGTGTGAAGCCACATTGTCGTCCCCCCCCTCCTCCCCCCTCAGTGGGCCAACAAAGCCTCACCACAGTCAGCTCGGGCCAAACAATACGGACGCTGCAAAGCTCCTCGCCTGTAGCCTGTAGCCTGTAGCCACGCCCCTTTAAACACAGAGGAGGTCAACAAAAAGAAAAAGTGTCCGAGAAGAAATGTGAAAGTGTGTGTGTGTGTGTGTGGGCTCATCCCTGCTGTTCGTGTTATTAGTGATGTTGTGTTGTCAGCTGCTGTCAGGTCAGATCTCTGCTTCTTTGTCACCGTCAGACTTTCTTCACGATGCCCCAAAACGTTCTTTTTTTTTCCAGCCACAAAGCAGAAACTCAGTCGCGGCACACACCGTCTCAGCGCTTCTCACCCGTGACCCGGCTGTGATGTCACAAAACTCAGCCGACTCCCATATTCAAATATTTTACTACTATTTGTTTTCCATCATGTAATAGTTTGTACAAAAGAGGATTAGGGACATTTCAGTAAAAACTGAGTCTGGGGGGAGGGGCCATGATCTGAGCCAAAACTAGTAGATTTGCTCTAAAAGATTTTTCTTTTGACCTAATTATTTTTTATTGTCTTCTTTCTTTGTTATTTATTTAGATCAGATTTAGGCCACTCCATGTAAATTATTGTGGATGGAGGCAGAGTAATCAAGATGAGATTATTACACACTATATTTAAAAAAAATACATTTAAATTGTATTTTTCAGGTGACATCACTTGGGGTTAGGTTGAAAACCTAAGACAAGACCTTTTTATTTAATTGAAATAGTTGTAAATCAAAACTCAAACATCTGTATGTATTCAAAAGGTTCAATTTCCAATAGTAACGTAGTATTAGACCCATTTTACTGAGCAGGCCATGAACGCATCATAATATAATCTAATGGCAGCTGGTCTGACAGCAGAGTGGCTCTAATCATTTAAACACACCTTCATATTTTTAACTAACAGAACTCTGAGCTTAATGTTCAGGATAATTTCATCACGTTTCATCACAAGTGTGAGTAAAACCTGCTCAGTGCAGTAATCTGTAGTATCCAGTTAAACTCGCTCACTGCCAATTAAACTTACTGAAGTTTTTCCTTTGTGTGATGTTCCTGCAGCTCATCACTCAACATCTGTTTCATCTGCAGCTCAAAGGAACAGTTCACTCACTCACTGAAGCTCTGCAGGTTCACAGTGTTCATTAACGTTCCACTGAGAACACATCAAACCTCAGGAGACTCAGCTCCGAGAGACCAGCACTCTCATATTCCATACACACAGCAACACTGAGCACTGAACACATGAACACTGAACCCATGAAGACATGAATACATGAATATATGGACACTGAACCCATGAACACTGAACCCATGAACACTGAACCCATGAAGACATGAATACATGAATATATGGACACTGAACCCATGAACACTGAATCCATGAAGACATGAATACATGAATATATGGACACTGAACCCATGAACACTGAACCCATGAAGACATGAATACATGAATTCATGAACACTAAATACATGAACACTGAACACAGGAGAATTTAACACATGAACACTGAACATATGAATACTGAATACAAGAACATTGAACACATGAAACACATGAATGGATGAATACGTTAACACTGAACAAATGAATACTGAACACATGAAAATTAAACACGTGAACACTGAACAATGAACGCATTAATATGTGAACACTGAACACATGGATACTGAATAGATGAACATTTATCACATAAGTACATGACAACTGAACACATAAACACTGAACATATGAATACTATACACATGAAAATTGAATACATGAAAATTGAACACATGAACACTAAACTGAAATTAAATAATTCTGTAGAAGACGTCTGATGACGTATCACTGCAATGCTCAGTTCCAAAGGTTAAAATCAGTCAGTAATGGTTATTTCATCAAGTCACATTCTTCCATTATTGTCTGAGTTTTAGTTTCTGTCCTTATCAAGGAAACATCCTCCTCCTTCTCATGTTTGATGATTGTTTGAATCTCTCTCTCTGTCTCTCTATCTTTCTCTCTCTCTCCGTCTCTCCAGGTATACAAATGCTCTCCGTCCAGCCGGACACGAAGCCTAAAGGCTGTGCCGGCTGCAACCGGAAGATCAAGGACCGCTACCTGCTGAAGGCCCTCGATAAGTACTGGCACGAGGACTGCCTGAAGTGCGCCTGCTGCGACTGCAGGCTGGGCGAAGTGGGCTCCACGCTCTACACCAAAGCCAACCTCATCCTGTGCCGGAGAGACTACCTCCGGTAAGAGTCCGCCGACGCTCCACTAACACAGAGTAGATCCAGAGTCCGTCTGAGTTCCCTTACATCTGTAGGTTCCAGGTGGAGCTTGGTTTGATTTTTACCCATGTTAAACATAAATTTAATCTGATCAGATGAAAATATTTAGCCTTTGATGAAATTAGTAAAATATTAGGGGCCATTGGCAAATAATTTCTCTTATTTTAAGTTATTTTTCTTGATTTTGGCTTTCTGTGAGTCTGTCCAGATGTTCTGTGGTGTGTAATAACAGGGAATAATTGAGTTTGAATATGTCAGTTGGGTTTGTTGATATATGGATTCTAAGGGATTTAATGGGTTTAATGGGTCAATCCCCAATGAATCAGTTAGAGGCAGAATCTCACATCAGTTGTAGACTGAGGGAACCGAGGAGTTGAAGGATATAAGAGTTGTTGGATATAATATGACGTCATCTGCATATAGACAGATTTAGACAGATTTTGTGATTGGTGTGTGTTGGTTTTTAAGCCAGAGATGCTCTGAAAAGTACAAACCATGGTGATGAAAATGTACATTTTCACATCGAAGCATAGCAATGCTAACATTATTATATTGAACATGACCATACAGCACTTTTTATACAGTTCAGTGCTTCACAAATGACTGACAGCTGATACTAAACAGAACAAGTGTTGACTGTAAAAACAACAAAACAAGACAAAAAAGTGAGAAGGAAAAACAATTTGAGAACCTGGAGAAAACCCATGAAGACAACATGCAAACTTCACACAGAAAGCTCCCAGCTCAAGGACTTGAACCAGCAACCTTCTTACTGTGAGGTAACAATGTTACCCACTTCCCAATGTGTCGCCCAATTTGAAATCTATAACAGTAAAAAAAAAATTAGTCTAAGAAAATTAATAAAATAGATTGAACAGACAGAACATAAAGGTAAAAGTTAAAATGATGAAATGATGATGAAAAAACTGTAAAATGGATCTGTTCTCAACTTCCTGTATTGTCCTCAGCTTTCTTTACTGTCCTGACCTTCCTGTAGCATCCTCAACTTCCTCTTCTTGACACTACAGGAAGCTACTGTCCCCACTCCTTCCTGTAGCATCCTCAGCTTCCTGTTGTGTCCTCAGCTTTCCGTCCTGCTGGTTGTTTGCAGCAGAATCCATAGTAGACCCCATAAATGTCATCAGTGAATCTGTTGATGTGGGCTCTGTTTGTCCAACACTGATGCAGACCTGCAGCGGCACGGCTGGTCCGGGCTGAGAGGGACCAATCCCAACATGTTATTCTTTCATCTTCAAAGTTCAAGGTGACTGAATTGATTTGACGCTCGCCATCACGCAAGCGGCAGCCTGCGAACGCGCCCTGACACCTCCTCACCGCCGGCTAATGAACGGCAAATACAGCAAACCACAGCACTCCACATCTGATCTGCAGAGCCACAAAGAGAAGCCAGGCTCCATCAGAGAGGCAATCAATGGCTGCAGCATGCACACACACACGCACACACACACACACACACACACACACATGCAGCTCCTCAGATACAGTACATTATTCCTACTTGTGTTTATCTCGGTGTGTCAGCCCAGGTTAGGGACAAGAGAGGAAAAAATAAGAATGACTTCAGATTTATTCCATTTTTATATTCCGTTGGCTTTAAAAGTAAATTATTTCAGCCTTCATTATCCCCCCTCCCCCTCCTCGCAGAGTCAATCCCACTCTGCTTAGCAGGGTGGCATGTTATTAGGCCTGACATAACCAGGGTTAATAGAATTCTTCAGGGGTCTAAAAACCATGAGCGATGTGATCCCACCAGCAGAGGAATAATAATCCTCTATCGCAACAGAAAAAACTAAATACTGGGAGGAAAAAACTTAAAGCTTCAGCAGTCCCTGTGTGATCAAACATACAGTGTGTGTGTGTGTGTGTGTGTGTAAGTAAACCATCCCTTCATAAACCTGCGACTGCAAACATAATTACAGGTATTATCTCCCAGAGCTTGATTTGTGCCTCGCTCTCTCTGAATGTGGAAGAAATGCAGCGAGGAACATTTTATCAACAAATGATCCCTTTGAAACCAAAGCTGCATTGATGATACTGGTAATAGCGCGACAACGCTGTTTATGCTGATGTGTGATTTTCACAGCGCCGAGCGATAATGTTTGAAAGCCCCAGAGGGGGGAGGGGGGAAGGGGAGGGGACTGACACGTTCAAGCTAAAAAAAAAAAAAAAAAACGAAAATGAAGACTGCGCCAACCGCCGGATCCGAGGCCAGGGCGGGCGGGCGGGCGCCGGCGTGAAAAAGCTGTTGGGCATCAGTTAATGGAAAACTGTAAATTCCAGCCCATCCATTTTAAAGACAGCACCAGGAGAACACTTATTTATTTATCTATGTATTCATTCATTTTTTTTAATCCAACTTCAATTTTCCTCTACAGTGGTTTTACTAAGATTGTAAATGCAAGCAAACTCACAGAGCCGTCAACATGGCGGATTTATTAAGGTTTGGGAAAGCCAGCTATCAGCGGGAGATAACCCACATGTAGAGCACAGCTCGCTGTAATAACTCACACTTCCTCCTTCAGAATAAACTTCTGCTGTAAATACACATGTTCATGTAAATGAAAAATATATCTTTGTTCATCTCGGGGTTATGGTGCGTCGTTGGTTTGTGTGTCGGCGTCAGGCGAGACCGTGACATCAAGTCAGGCTTTATCTCCGGGAGGGTGGCAGCAGGTGGAGAGAAGACGTGGAGACTGTCAGAAACTCGTCTGTCCTCTTGGAGACTTGTTTGTTCTATCTGAGACTGCTCTGTCCTGATCCATCCACCCAACCCTCGTCCATTCTGTCCAAGACTCGTCTGTCCTCTCTAAAACTTGTCCGTCCTGTCTGAGACTTGTCACTTCTGTCTTAGACTCGTTCATCCTGTCTTAGATCTGTCCATTCTGTCTGAGACTTATTTGTTCTATCTGAAACTGGTCTGTCCTCTCTGAGACTCGTCCGTTCTATCCAAGACTCATCTGTCTTATCTGAAATTTGTCCGTGCTGTCTGAGACTCGCCCGTCCTATATGAGACTCATCCTTTCTGTCTCGGACTCATCCGTTCTGTCCGAAACTCTTCCGTCCTCTCTGAGACTCATTTGTTCTCTCTGAGACTCATTTGTTCTATCTGAGACTGGTCTGTCCTCTCTGACACTTTTCAGACCTGGCTGAGACTTGTTCTATATGAGACGAGACAAGACTGTTCTGTCCACCCTGAGACTCAAACAGAATGGACGAGTCTCAGAGAGAACAGAAGAGTCTCAGATAGAACAAATGAGTCTCAGAGGGTTTTGGTACAGAACAGACGAGTCTAAGACAGGATGACAAATCTCTGTTTGAGATTTGTCTGTCTCCTCTAAAAACTCATCCGTCCTGTCTTTGACTCGTCCATTCTGTCCAAAACACGCCTGTCCTGTCTGAGACTCGTCCGTCCTGTCCAAGACTTCTTCATCATCTTCTTGTCCTTCATCCTCCTGTATCTGGTTGGAACAGCTGAGACTCTGTAGTCTGGTTCAGTAGAAACCTGAGTTGATGGTCAGTAGCAGCTGAGGCAGCCTGTGATTGGTCAGTAGATGTTGAGGAAGCTTGTGATTGGTCAGTAGCAGCTGAGGCTGTCTCTGATTGGTCAGCAGCCTCTCTGTCAGACAGTTGAGCTCCTGGGAGCTGAGCAGGAGCTGCTGTAGTTTGTCATCAGCTTCCTGCTGCTGATCCTCTGCAGGATGAAAGATTCAGGCCAACTCCTCTTTCTTTAATGACTGTAGAGCAGCTGCTCTCACACTCTCACTGAAGGGCAGGAGGACGTCCTCCACCAGGACGCCGGCCACTGACTCCGCCTCCTCCTGCTGATCCTGAAGTGTTTTTACTCCAACTTTAACGCTGGAGACTTACAGGTTTTATCATCTGAATGTAATCGTAACTCAGCCTCAGAAGAGAGTATGACATATATGAATATATATCCCTGCTCCAACATGGGTTCTGTATTTCTATAGAAATAGATATACATGTTAAAGTGATCATGAGGAGAAATGATCTCATCCTGCATGTTACTCCAACATAAAACATTTTTTTCACTAAATTATAAAATTCTGTGGTTGAAATTATAACCTCTGTGTTGTTGGGGCTGGTTTTGACCCAGTTATAAAAATAAGACAATCATTACAATAATAAATAACAAAATCAGCCAACACAATGACAGCCAGCTATTCTTCCAATCATTTCAGCTTTAGAGGATTTTCATTTATTCTTGTTATCCAGTTTACCTGCACAAAAACAAGCAATTTTCTATGATTCTCTTGAGGTTCATTTTACCATGTTTTTTTTTAAATTGATAGCAAAAAAGGCCCAGAGACACACACCAAAAAATATTAAAACTGATATTTTCATGGTTAAGGAAACCTAACAATGTAACCAAGAGATGAAAAATAAATTGGTTGATAAATATTATTTTTTAGTGTATTTTATTACCGATTTAAGACATGGGTCAAAGCCAACCCGTTAACATAAGGGATGGTAACAGCAAACTAACACAAGAGGAAGGTTAACAAGACCAGGTCAAAATAGTCTCAGATTGGTCCATGTGTCAAACAATATATTTAATTTGTATGTTCGGATATGAACATTGCAGCATTTTCAACAAATTTGTTTTTACGTGTTTATTTGAAGCACTTTTATTTGTAAGTGAAGCTCCTGCAAACTTAAGAAATCACTGAAAATACTTAGCAGCGGGATTTCAGGTTTAGACTCAGAATCTCAGGACAAAATGTAGATGGTTTATGTTCCTGTAACCATGGAGATATTGAAGCAACGTTTCAGACATGGTGACAAAGTTCCTTCCTTTAGTTCCTCTTCTCTCTGAGGCAGGAGGAGGGTTGGGTGGATGGATCAGTGGTTTGTTTCATGGGAAAGGTGCAGAAGACAACTGTTCAACACCACTGTTACCTGACATTAGTACATCACACTAACCTAAACCTGACCTTTAACCTTTAACCACAGCATTACACCATAAAAACATTTGTGAAAATATGCACATATGCAAAAACAATGATGAAAAAAGAAACTGCAGAAACACGAACTGGTTCAGATTAAAAAAAAATAATATATTTGTTCACTTTTAATGCAGAAAGTGAGTGAGTCAGTTGTGAATGGTGTTAAACAGCTCAGTGACAGTGCAGTGTATTTTATTTTATTTATTACAAACACAGAACCGTTTTACGTCACCATCAGTCGCTGGGTTATTTTCTCCTGCTGTAATAACCTCATCTGAAACAACTGTGTCTTTATTACAACATATTGAACGTATTAACAGTTATAGAAGAATCCTAAACATTCCATATCCAGATGAATAGAGTGATCTGTGGCCCGGCTCCTGTTTACATCTGTAAGGTTAACGTGTGACATCACAGATACTGTTTCCTGCATCTCCGTCCCTGTAATTGATTTGTTTCCTGTGTTTTCGGAGGAGAAAGGTAGGCTGGTGGTTTGGTGACGGATGTGTTTGTGTGAAAGGTTAGTTCCTGCTGCGCTGCTGAATGCCACCAGCATCACTTACTGCGTCCTCGGCCTCCGAACGTGCGCAAACGGCGGTTTATACAGAGACCGGCCGGCCTGACTCGTCCGCTCATCGATCGGGACGTTAAATTACACACCCCGAGGTTAAGTTTGAAATCCGGAAACGAGGTCTTCATCTTTTCCTCAGGACAAAATCATTTTCCAGGCTTTCCCGGAGAAGTAGCCTTCAATTTGCCGAATCCCTTTGAGCACTCGAGGGAGAATTTGTGAGGAATGCGTCGCTTCATTCAGGCTCAGATTGAATCTGTCTGCGCTGCTTGTTATTACAATAGAGCTCTCAGCTGCACAAAGAGCCGCTCTGCTGCTGTTAATGGGCCTGAGAGGTGGAGAATGCAGCACTCAGCCTGTCAGCATCACCACTTTACCTCAGTACTCCTTCATCTCACACACACACACACTCACACACACACACACACACACACACACACACACACACACACACACACACACACACACACACACACACACACACACACACACACACAGCCTCTTCAGCCTCTCGGCCTTCTTCTTTGATGCTGTTAATCATCCATCCTTCACCGTAGATCATTACCTGATTCTAATTAGATGCAGGGGAAACTTTGTTTGATGTGTTTGTGCCTATGGAAGCTCTGAGAGGACAAACACTCACACATTTTATTTCACACACTTCCTGTGATAACAAGTTATTACAAGCATTTGACATGTGAGCATCACTGTCTCACAACCTGCAGTTGTCTTTTATTTATAATTTGGGAAAATTTTCACTAAATAAAAAAGTTACCTTGAATTTAATTAAATTTTTAAATCATGTTATAGTTTATATGCTAATATAGAGTTGTCTCCATATAGCACCAATATGCAAATATGGAAAATTTTTAGTGCAAACAACCTAATGGAGTTCCATTGATTTAGATAGTATTAAACTATCCTAAGAGTATGTTTACAACCTTTTCTTATATTTCTTAAATATATCTATTATTTAGGCCATTTTAAGTAACATTCAAATGAGTTTTTACCATGCCTAAGTAATTTTTCATGCAATAGAGGGCTAATTTGTTTTCTTGAGAAAACAATGTCTTATAATGTCAGGCTGCTCTTGTAAATAAGAAGTTGTTATTGCCTGGTTGCATAAAGGTTAAATAAAATAAGTAAGTAATGAAAGTAACATGAATTCAGTCATTCCTTTATCTCTGATCTAATATATCTGGAAAACAACAGAAGTTATTTGGGAACACAAAGAGTCCAAAGAGTCACATGACCTCAGAGGTTCAATATATAATATAAAATAGGCTTCAATTTATTTATTTCAGCAAGTGCTTTACATAAAACATTAGCATCGAGATACAATTAAAACCGTGATTAAAATGGGAAAAATAAATCAGGTCATTTAATTAGTTTTCTAGAGAAAACTATAGTTATTCAGTTTGAGTATCAAACATAACAAATTAATTCTGTCGTTTTCTCAAGAACATGAATTCAATTAAAAATGAATTTTATATAAGGCCTTATTGGGCTTCCGTAGCATGTCTGTCTGACTTCCTATAGACACACACACACACTTTCACACACACTCTCCCCTCCACCTCATGAGACTCCTTCCTGTCTGAGACAAACAGGCTCCAGCAGCAGCAGCAGCAGCAGCAGCAAGGTGAACTGTTCCCTGCTCATGTTATTATTAATAACTGCAGAGAGAGGGTCACCCCAACGCTCCTCCCGAGAAGAACCGCGGGCGAAGCAACTAGGCCGCAGCTGGGAGTGTTGTAAAACAATACACCCCCCCGTCCCCCTCCCGTCCCCCTGAGGAGACACGCTGCTTAAAGAAAGAATAATGCATGCAGGCAGCGAGGGGAGCGAGAGGAAACACTGCCGCGCTGGAGCCACGTTTTTGGGCCGTGAAAAATTAAGATGTCACCACCCGCTGCTTTAAAATCACCTTTATACCTGCTGCAGGTATCAGAGGATGAAGAGGTTGAGCCGACCTTCTCCGTCTCCGTCCTCTGTCCTCAACTTCTGATGCAGCGATAGATCCAGCAGTGAGAGCAGAGAGACGCTACTCAGCCTGCAGTCTGTTAGTGGATCCATGGTTCAGGTTTTTAACCCTCACGTTGTGTTCATTTCATCTTAATCTGCCGTTGCTGGTCAAAATTACGTTCCATTGAGACGTATCATAAGAACTGTAAAAATACATATATCAACTCTTGTTGTGTTGTTTTATTTTAATCAACATCACTTCTTGTGAATATGACCAGTTTTGAACTTCTATTTGTTGTTTATGGCCTGTTTGTCACATTGATCTGAACTTATACATCTTGAGTTTGAGTTCTGAATTAGTTTCCAGTTATGGATTATTTTGACTTTAATAAATAATCAGATGAAACATAGTATACTCTTTTTTACAAACTACTTTGGGTCAAAGTTAGCAAGGACATTTGTTTTAAAACAATTTTAATTTTTTATACATTCACAAAAAGTAAACCTGTTGTGTTCATGGTCAAAAAGAAAAGATTTAAATTTTTTACAAAGAAAATTATCTCAAAACTACACTTGACAATTTCACACATTTTGTGTGTGTGTGTCCATCTGACAAATGTAGATATACCTGAGTTCAATTTCTTACATCAATTCTGGTCTCATTCTGGTCTCCCCCATTCATTTCTAATGATCTGTCATTTTTGAATGTCAGATATATCAGGAACACAACATGAGGGTTAATGTTCCTAACATCTCTATACAAGAAAGGAAAGGAAATTTACTGGAAACTCAGCAAACTTACAACAAGAGGTGATAATATATGTATTATTACAGTTTTTATGATACGTCTGGATGGAACGGTCAAATTTGACCAGGAACACAAAATTGATTAACATGAAACAAACACAACTTAGAGGAAACAGACCCAACAAGGATCAGATTTGCTGCCTATAAACTACAGCAAGAGATAAATACAAACATTTAATAATGAATAACTAAAAAATAAATTCTAAACATTAATGAGAAAAGCAGCAGGAAATATTTGAGCTGTAAGTTAACTTGGAGGGTGGTTTGTATTTGTTTGTAATGATTTGGTGTAATTTTCACAGAGTTCATGGAAAAGTCATAAAGGGAATATTTATATTTTACTTATGCTTCAAATGTTATTTTATGTTTAAATCAAATAATCAAATCAAATAATTTACAGACACAAAATGTCCAGTTTACAATAGCCAGAAGGATCATATATTGTTCAGAGTCTAAATTTATACAACATTTAATTAATAAAAAACATGGAGGATATATATTTCTTGTCAGCAGACAGTGTTGGTTATAAAACTGTATCCTTAAAATGTAAGGTAACTAACTGGCAGCAATTATCAAAAACAAAAATACAATATAATATATAAATATAGTTAATGTACTTCTTTTGCAGTATTTTGTTTTTACTGTAAAATAAAAAATTAAATTATATCCTATGATTTCAGTTGTATTTACAGTATTGGGTGATTAATCATACTATAATAGAGTAACTCTGACTACTGTGATTCATTTGAATTATTGATCTAATCTGATCTGACAGCAATCTACTGTAATAATCAACTACAGTAATGTTACTGTGTTTAACACAGTAATGTTACTTTATTTGACACAGTAAGTTTTATAGTGAGATGAATCTTCTGTCTGTAAACCTGTTTGTTGAGCCTGTTCTATTCCCTGTTCTCATGTCTGCTGTGTTTGTAATGATGTCATATTTACTGAGATTAAGCCTCATGTGCATATTTACAGCAACTGAGCTGTAACTCGAGGCTGAGCCGTGAGTTTCCTGCTGGAATCTGTTAGTTTCTGCTCTACAGCGGCTCATCTTTAATATTTAGTGAAGCTGCAGCTCGGCTCCTGTCTGTAATTCTCATGTTCGTCCACGTTTTCCTGAGCGACGCTGTATCTGCCTCTAACCTTTTCATCAGCTCCTTTAAGGCTCTGCTCGCTCGGTTTGTATGCATCACAAATCCCGCTTTAACATCCTCGACACCAGCAGCGCAATTCACCTCCTCCAATCTCTCCAAATGAAATTGGTTTTGCGGGGGTCAGGGGTCACGGAGTGGTCTGTGTTATGATTTGATGTGATCTGTGCTGAGGAATAGAACGGGGTAATCTCCCCCGTGCAGCGATTTTCACTCTTCCCTGTTCACGCCTTCAAAACTGCTGCACGACTTCTGTCCTGTTTGTTCTGTGGATTTGAGGTTTGAGATGTTTCCTGCTGCAGCCGTTGATCCCGGCCGACTGAGGAGAAACTGTTACTGCCAGAGTCTGAGAAGCCTGAGAAACACACCGGGAGGATTTTACAAGCATTTACACCACCAAGGGTGTTGTTTGGGTACGGCCCTCCCCAGACCTTCACTGTGATACACGCCTTTCCAGTTTTAATCAGAGCTGCTGAAGTCATTTTTGGAGGAGAAAACATCACATGTGTCCAGATTCCTGGTTATGAATCATTGTGTGAGTAGGAC
The DNA here is from genome assembly GCA_030544235.1 of Lepturacanthus savala. NCBI lineage: Eukaryota > Metazoa > Chordata > Actinopteri > Scombriformes > Trichiuridae > Lepturacanthus > Lepturacanthus savala. The sequence goes on from CM060474.1 coordinate 3,849,101, forward strand.
TCACATTACTCAGTAAATATTCAATTTAACAGGTCGATATGACTAAAGCTTGTTTGGTTTGTTTTCACCATATTTTTTGAGCATTTTATTGAGACTCTTTCTCATTGTTCCAGTAATAAAAAACAGGCATTTGCCTGAAGCATATTTGTCCATTCACATGTTAAAAGTTTAAAAAACTTAAAAAAAAATATATCCCTTTAAGGAACATTTACAATAGATAAAAATGTGTGATTAATTTTCTCATTCTGTAGATTAATATTATGCATTAAAAGTGATTATTGATAGTTTGATAGCTTCTTCATTTTGCTCTCAAATTGCACCAGATTGATGAATTTTCAATTTTCTAAATTTTCGAGCCTTAACCCCCTGACCCCCTAAGAGTGTGAGTTCCTTAAACTGAAATCATGAAACTGTACCACTGACACATGTATTTATTATAAGGATGCATTCATTCAGTCCAACACATTAAAACATTAACGGATGCAAGGAAAACCAAACCTAAAATAATACAAAAATATATATAAATACATAAATAATAATATTCTGAATAAAAACACATGAACAAATATTAAGTACTGATGTGTATGGATGTGTATTTTTTTTCTGGATCAAAACCAATCAGCCTTACCTCTTCTGCTGTGAGAATTTAAAATTATTGCATTTTAATGGTTCTCTGAAGATGACTGAAGGTTCTACTTTTATGATGGCAGTTGTTTTAACTTTGAAACCCGCAGCACGCTTCAACCTTAAAGCTTCAGGTGTGTTTCTGTGTTTCTCAGCTGACAACCGACGCTGCTCTGGAGCTGTTTGTTTGTCCATTCTGAGCTACTGTAGATTAAAAAAATGTCTATCCAACAGATAAAAACATATTGATTAATATTTTCCATTTCTGCTAAGATGATGATGATGATGAATCTGACCCACAGCGCCTTATTAAACATCTTCAGCACCACGGACAGAGACACAGGCTGTGTGTGTGTGTGTGCATGTCACATATTATTATGTATATAGTTATGTATGGATATATATATATATATATATATATATATATATATATATATATATATATATATATATATATATTTGTAGTTGTGTAGATGTGCTGTGTGTGTGCATCATTAAGGTCGTCTCCATCAGTGATGTGATGTGTTCTTTAGTAAAGAAATGTCACCACTCCTATCAGGAAACTGATGATGTGCTTTCTGCCGTTTAGTGAATGAGTGAAGCTCCTTGTTGTCACCAGCTTCACTTCCTGGAGAAACATAAACACGTCATATTTCACTGATGTTTTGTTTTGTTTTTTTACAGCAGACACAGATCTAAACACAGATCTCACACATTCTCTCACACATATTATATACTGTTGGCCGATGACCAGCTGTTATAGATCAGCTGTTCTGTGCATCACTGAGTTTCTTCAGAGCAAAGATCAGATCCTGCAAAGATCGGCTGAAGTTCGGTTAAAATGATGAGTTTGGACAAAGTGACTGATAATGAACAAAGAGAATGATGCAGCTGCCGCACTTCCCTCAGTGATTTAACCTCATTTCCATGTCTCAAACACATCAGCAGCGTAATGAAAAATTGATGGAGTCAGACTCATCCATCATCAGCTGATTCTTTATTGTAAGTCATGTGACATTGGGTCATGAGCCTGTGACCTGCTGAACCTCTGGGTGATGAATATCGACTCATATCCATTAAAATCATTCAAGCAAATGAAGAATTTTAAATGTTGGACGCCCACGGTGATGGCGTAGTGATACGGTGATATCGTTAAATGTGGCGATGTGGTGACGACCTGGTGACGACCTGGTGACGTCCTGGTGACGTCCTGGTGACGACCTGGTGACGACCTGGTGACGTCCTGGTGACGACCTGGTGACGACCTGGTGACGTCCTGGTGACGACCTGGTGACGTCCTGGTGACGACCTGGTGACGACCTGGTGACGTCCTGGTGACGACCTGGTGACGACCTGGTGACACTGTGGTGATGACGGGGTGACACTACAGTGACATTGTGGTGGTGATGTGCTGACACTGTGTTGACAATGTGGTGACAACATGCTGAAGATGTGGTGACACTGTGATGGCAATATGGTGACAACGGAGTGATGACATGATGACACTATGGTGATGATGTGGTGACACTGTGATGGTGACGATAGTAACGATGTGGTGACAACATGCTGAAGATGTGGTGATGACATGGTGATAAGTTGGTGACGATGAGGTGACACTGGGGTGGTGACATGGTGATGATGTGATGAAGGTGTAGTGACAGCACCAAAGTGTCAGTGTTAAATTTCTTTCTGTCTTTTCATGTAATTTGTGAAAGTGTAGAACTTGATGTTATGACTCCATCACCCCCCCTCTTCCTCCTTCTCCACTTCCTCCTCCTCCTCCTCCTTCTCCTCCACTTCCTCCTCCTCCTCCTCCTCCTCCTTCTCCTCCACTTCCTTCTCCTCCTCCTCCTTCTCCTCCACTTCCTCCTCCTCCTCCTCCTCCTTCTCCTCCACTTCCTTCTCCTCCTCCTCCTTCTCCTCCACTTCCTCCTCCTCCTCCTCCTTCTCCTCCTCCTTCTCCTCCACTTCCTTCTCCTCCTCTTCCTTCTCCTCTGTGATCCTCTGCTGGTTGATATCTTCTCCTCCAGATTAACCTCCCTGAACCTAATAACTGCTCTATATTCAGATCAAAGTGGTGGTGGCGGCGGCCTGATGGAGGCGGAGCCGCGGCCCAGCAGCTGTAATCACGCCTGTTCGCTCCCAAACTCTGCTCTGCTTTGTCTTTTTAATTAAACTCAAGTGCAGTTTGGAGGCAGTTTGACCTGTGCTGACCCTCTTTATGGCAGAGCTGCAGGTCATTTCCATGCATATATTAATATCCTCCTCTCAGCCGAAGCTCTACAGATTAAGTGGAGGTTTGGGTCCCGAGTTTTTTAATCTGCAGGAAGTTCTGTGATAGAGAAAAGAAAATGTTTCAGGCTTTAGTTCAGATAGTTTAGAGGAAAGCTGAAGAGTCTGTAGTTTGTCTGTAGTTTCTGTCAGTAAACATGCACTTTAGATCAATGTTTCTGATGACAGTTAACACATTGATTATCGATTTCATTCATTCATCAGTTCAATTTTCTAATGTATCTGACTTGGCAAAACCCAAAATATTGAGTTTATCACCATGTCTACAAAGAAAAGACACAAATCATCACATCTGCAAACCTGAAACCAGATGATTTTACCACCTTAACAAATGTTTAAAACAATTATTAAAAATTATTATATTATAACTATTTTAATTATTAAAATAGTTTCTGATTAATCTGTCAATTGACTAATAATGAATCACTGACCTGCAAGTGTAGAATTTATTAAAACTTCTATTAAAAACAGAAATATACAAGAAATTAAACAAAATGAAACAAAAATTAAGAGAAAGCTTGAAACAAAAAGAAATCACAGTTAAGTGTCTGATCATCTCTTTAATATTTGATTTATCAGTGACGACCGACAACAACAGCCAAAGTCTGACCAAGTCTGAAGATGTGTTGAATGTTTCCTGTTTCCTGTTTTAGTTCGGTCACGTTAAGTTTATTTATGTTATTGTTGTTAATTATTTACTTTTCATATATATATATATATATATATATATATATATATATATATATATATAAATATAAATGTGAGTTGAGAATCTATTATTATGCCTAAATATTGTAATGATAACAGACACTTTTTCTGACATCGAGGTTTAAAGATGAATTTGTTAGTTGGAAATATCAATTGAAGCTGTCAAAAATATACAAACTAAATAACAGAGGACCCGCAGTGGTACCCTGAGGTACACCAACATTATTATCAGGATTTATGGGCTATGGAATTTCTATCAGTCAGGTATTTATATAAGCTACAAGCTGTGATTGGTGCCCCTTAGCCATGGTGGTCGTATATGCCAACTCCGCAAAAGGCTTCTCTGTTGCCTGCACTTCAACATTTGCAATAAAAGCAATTGCCCTTTGGTATGTCGATGACCTCCAAATACACACACTCCATCCAGGTTAAGCAGTATTAGAGCTAGGCAAAAAAAAGTCTTGTACAAAAAAATAAACAAGAACTTAACGCACACCTTTAAATGCTCAATGCCTGTCATGTTGATGCCGTAGCTACATACACAGAAGTATAAACTAGGCTTTTATTCTGAAAGTGAGGGTGTGACTTTCTGACAGAAAACTCAGTTCGTTCAAAATCTCTGAATCAACACAATGTTGGTTTAATATCAGTTTTAATGATGAATGACAAATAAGAATGTGTGTCAGCAGCTCATCATCCATCCTGTGGAAGAGAAGGATGTGTTTTTAATTTTGTGTGTGTGTGTGTGTGTGTGTGTGTGTGTGTGTGTGTGTGTGTGTGTTTTTGGCTGCAGCGACACCACATATTTGGCTGCCACCTCTTCTCTGCAGGCATGTGTGAGTGTGATAACAGTCCTGCTGTTTGACACACACTGATATGCAGCCCCCCTCACACCCCCAGGCCTTGGCTCACGTTGGCCTTGTTTTGTTTCAGCAGTTTTGTGTTGGAAGCGTCCGCAGCTTTTCAGCTTCCAGCCTGTTTGTGTGTGTAATCAGTCTCTGAGTCGTCCACAGATACAGAAACAACACATCTGTGGTTTTAACTATTGATGCTAAATAGCTGCAAGTGACTAAAGCAGATGTGATGTGGCAGGTGGATCAAATGCAGCCGTGGATGATTAATGGAGCCTGAAGGGGCGAGAGCGAGAGAGAGCAAGAGAGCACCTGTTAGTCAAACACTCCCCTTTACAATGACCTTTAACCCGTGTGTATGTAGGTGTGTGTGTGTGTGTGTGTGTGTGTGCATGTGTAACACCTCAGTAAAGATCCAGACAGATAACTGAGAGCATTGCCATTTTACTCTAACTAAACAGAGCTGCAACATTTAGTTGATTAATCATTAGTTATTATCTACATTGATAATTGGTTAATCAATTTGAGAATTTTTAAGAAGACAATAATAATAAATTCTCTGGTTCCAGCTTTTCAATTCAGATTATTTTCTGGTTTCTGTTGAATTGATGATTTTTCGGTTGTGGACCATTGGTCTTGACAAAAAAAAAGATAGATAATCAAATTGATAATAGATTATTCTACGATAGAAATAGTCCTTGGGACGTGGTTAAGTAAAGTCTCTTCAATTTATATAGCTCCAAATAACAACAAAAGTTACTATATAAGTGGTGTGTGTGTAGGTGTGAGTGTGGGTGTGTGTGTGGGTGTGTGGTGGGTTTCAGCCAGGCCTTCTGTCCTCCCTGGTTAATGAGGCCTTTATGGAGATGGGGGAGACGAGCGCTGGCCAGGAGACTGCAGCTGTTAGAACCCTGTGTGTATGTTTGTGTGTGTGTGTATTGGGGGAGGGGGGGTGGAAAACAGGATTTGAAAATGCTGATTGGTTGGTGTCAGCCCCACTTACAGGCATTATTTGGATGGTATAGGCAGAGCTGTGAGGCTGCTCTGAACCCCTGAGCGACTTCTCAATTAGTGGGCGGCCTAGCGGAACTGCCAGACACTATTGTGCAACCCCCCCCACCCCCCCCACCCCCCCACCCCCACCACCACCACACACACACACACACACAGAGCCTGAACCAACCAGATCTCTGCAATGATCCGACACTGGTCAAGTTATTCTGTGCTGAGAACATGATATGATAGAAGCTTCTTGTTGTTCTCACAGAACGAAATGTGATGTCTGTGATGTTCAATTCAATGTTCTGACAAGGTCTGTAACTAAGGACTATTTTGATAGTGGATTAATTTATTGGATATCAAAATAATAATGATAGTTTGTCAAAAAAAAATCAGTCATTCTGTTATTAAAATACATCCAGTAGTTTAACAGTGTTCCTGTCTGTAATTTTAGCTGTGTTTCTGTCTGTAGTTAAATGTTTCTGTCTGTAGGTTAACAGTGTTTCTGTCTGTAGTTGAATGTTTCTGTCTGTAGGTTAACAGTGTTTCTGTCTGTAATTTAGCTGTGTTTCTGTCTGTATGTTAACAGTGTTTCTGTCTGTAGGTTAACAGTGTTTCTGTCTGTAATTTAGCTGTGTTTCTGTCTGTAGGTTAACAGTGTTTCTGTCTGTAGTTGAGTGTTTCTGTCTGTAGGTTAACAGTGTTTCTGTCTGTAGTTGAGTGTTTCTGTCTGTAGGTTAACAGTGTTTCTCTCTATAGTTGAGTGTTTCTGTCTGTAGGTTAACAGTGGTTCTGTCTGTAGTTGAGTGTTTCTGTCTGTAGGTTAATGGTGTTTCTGTCTGTAGGTTAACAGTGTTTCTGTCTGTAGGTTAACGGTATTTCTGTCTGTAGGTTAACAGTGTTTCTGTCTGTAGGTTAACAGTGTTTCTCTCTGTAGTTGAGTGTTTCTGTCTGTAGGTTAATGGTGTTTCTGTCTGTAGGTTAACGGTGTTTCTGTCTGTAGGTTAACAGTGTTTCTGTCTGTAGGTTAACGGTGTTTCTGTCTGTAGGTTAACGGTGTTTCTGTCTGTAGGTTAACAGTGTTTCTGTCTGTAGGTTAACGGTGTTTCTGTCTGTAGGTTAACGGTGTTTCTGTCTGTAGGTTAACGGTGTTTCTGTCTGTAGGTTAACGGTGTTTCTGTCTGTAGGTTAACGGTGTTTCTGTCTGTAGGTTAACGGTGTTTCTGTCTGTAGGTTAACAGTGTTTCTGTCTGTAGGTTAACAGTGTTTCTGTCTGTAGGTTAACGGTGCTTCTGTCTGTAGGTTAACAGTGTTTCTGTCTGTAGGTTAACAGTGTTTCTGTCTGTAGGTTAGCAGTGTTTCTGTCTGTAGGTTAACGGTGCTTCTGTCTGTAGTTGAGTGTTTCTGTCTGTAGGTTAACAGTGTTTCTGTCTGTAGGTTAACGGTGTTTCTGTCTGTAGTTGAGTGTTTCTGTCTGTAGGTTAACGGTGTTTCTGTCTGTAGGTTAACGGTGTTTCTGTCTGTAGGTTAACGGTGTTTCTGTCTGTAGGTTAACAGTGTTTCTGTCTGTAGTTGAGTGTTTCTGTCTGTAGGTTAACAGTGTAGTGTGTAGTCGAGTGTGTAGTTTAGATTTTGCTGCTGTGAACCTGAATCTCTCCGATAACAAAAGGCACGGAGCAGCAGAATCTGAACCGTTGAGCCGCTCGTTGTCTTCGCTCCGTTCGTGTAAATGAGATGTAAATGTGGCAATTTTAGCAGCTTGATTTATTCATGCGGAAGCCAAAAAGAAAGAGAAGAATGCTAATGCTACACAGCTTCGCCCTTGGCCAGGACACATCGACAAACAAGTCACTCAGCGCAGGAATTAACACCTTCATTAAGTCACATGTCTGCAGCTGCGCGCACACACACACACACACACCATCACCTGAAACAACCACATGTTCCTAAAACCTCCACATGTTTGTCAGAGCAAAATTAAAAGACATCAGTTTAAAATCCATACAAAGACTCATTATTGAAAAGCGTCCGATCTATAATTGGTTTTGTGGGTTTAAAGGATCAATGGGCTGCTGTGTGAATGTTATGCAGAGCTGCTGCAGCTGCTGCTGCATTGATTGCAGCTTCCTCCAGTTTCCATACGCGTTTAATCTGAGAAATGCTAAAGAGGCAATCAAAGCATCTGCAGCCGCTGTCAGAGCAGCGTCAGTCTGCTGATTTCTCAGCCTCCGTCGCTGCATTAAGAAGCTCTGATCAATGGGAGGGAGCAGACTTATTATAGACAGACACAGGAGGAGCAGGAGGAGGAGGAGGAGGAGGAGGAAGAGCAGGAGAGCTGTTGAAATACAGAGCAGCAGCTCTGCAGATTAAACCCATAGAAAAAAGGCTGAGAGAGTTAATGAAATAAATAAAACTGTTCAGCAATTATCATTAAAACTGGAGATGTTTCAGCAAACAACAGCAAATATATTTATAACAAGCTCAGCTACAAACAGGTTCCAAGATGTTCTAAGAAAGGTGGAAAGTCAGCATCTACAATAATAAAAGATAATACCTGCAGGAATAAAACATGATGCATGATGCATGATACTACACAGCTCACACTGGGAAAAAAATCAGCTGTCAGATATGGATCTAAAAATAACTTAATTCATAACATTTTTACTGTAACGTCAGAATATTTTACCATAAAGTCAGAATATTTTACTGCTGTAATATTAAAAACATGTTTTGATTTTTAACCTTGTTTTGAGTGATGACTTTGTTTTGTTTTTTTTACCTATATCCTATCAAAATTTATATACAAAATTCTTAATTCAGAATATGTTACAGTAATGTCAGAAAATTTTACCCTAATGTCAGAACATTTTACTGTAACTTTAAAATATTTTACTTTTACATCAAAATATTTTACTATAATTTCAGTACATTTTACCATAACCGAGAATAGTAATATAATAATAAAATAATGATAAGAAGAATAGTTTACTATAACATCAAAACGTTTACCATAATGTCAGAATATTTTACCATAATGTCAGAATATTTTCCTATAACATCAGAACATTTTACCATAACTCCAGAATGTTTTACCATAACATCAGAATATTTTACTATGTCAGTACATTTTATGGTAACATCAAAACATTTTACTGTAACTTTAAAATCTTTTACCATTACATCAGAATATTTTACCGTAACGTCAGAATATTTTACTAGAATATCAGTACATTTTAATCATAACATCAAAATATTTTACTATAACATCACAACATTTTACAGTAACTTAAAAATATTTTATTGTAAGTCATAATATTTTACATAACATCAGGATATTTTACTGCTGTAATATTTTCCATATTTCATTAACATTTCCACTTTTAACTACATTTATATTAACAGACTGATAATATTTGAAACAAATTCCAGCAGCTGCTGACTTTCCTGTGTACTGTGAAGTTAGCGTAATTAATAAATGTTCAATAATTTGTTGTTCAGCAGATATGATGCTGCACCTCTGCAGCTTCCAGCTCAGTGTTCGGTTAAATGAGACGACACATAAACGTTAAAAGCTCTGAAAGCAGCCTGTAATTGTTATGTTGTGCTTAGAAAAGCTTGGCTGCCATTAACCTCCCAACACCACAATTCACTTCACACGTCTAGCAATTACCTCGCCAATAACGCCCCAGCTCACAGGACGCCTGCGTTCTGAATTTCCTGTAATTAAATTGGGCTTTTCACATGTAATCTGGAAATGCTGAAGGGGTCAAACTGGGCTCTGCAGTAATGGAGTGATTGAGTCTGAAGGAGGGTCTGACACAGACTGGAGGGGCTGATTCCTGCCGCCGCTTAATTGTCCTGATGAGAGGGTCACATTTCCTTAAGCAGAGGTCGAGAGCGCCGGCGCCGTGTTTTGTTTCCCAAAGCACAGAGGGAACGACGTTAATGGGAAAATGAAACGATGACATCAACGGCAAACGGCTTCGTGATGTGGAAACGATTCAATGAAATACTTAAGACAGGTTCAAACTCCGAATAAGCAGCTATGTGATGAATGTAAAGACTTAGGCAAAAACTCTGATCATTAACAAGTCGTTTTGTTTGATGCGACTTTGATGAAGATAAGTCTGCAGATGTTCTGAATCTGATTAATCACCGCTTTAAACCAACACAAATAGAATAGCTGGAACTGTTAGTCAATTAATCAATTAATTAATTATTATTAATTATTATTAATCAGTAAATAGGATAGTTTATTGGTATGTAAGTAACTTTTGGGACTCATTAGGTTGTATGCACTAGGAATTTTCCATTTTTTAATAGAATTAAATGTAAAAAAAAAAAAAACAAAATAAAATAAAATAAATAAAACATAAAATAAAAATAAAGTTTTCTTAGCCTATTTTTTTTTCCAAATTTGGACTAAATCTGAATCTTATAAATGTTATGTCCTTCAAAATAAAACCCCCCTTTTTACACCTAACTCTAAAAATATAGATTTTATATCACAGCTTTTTAGAAAAATTAAGATAAAGTAATTGTTGCCATATGACAACACTATGAAAAAGAGGGTTAATAATTTCAATAATTGAAAGATTAATTCAGAATAGCTGTTAGTGGGCTGCAGCCCTAAAAGGAAGTAGTGTGTGACTAGTCTTGGTGAAAATTTGGAATCTGTCCATGGGAATAAATTATAAATATAGATTTACCTTGTCATGAAGCAGGTTTACATGCAAACATTTTCAAACATGTTTGTAGGAGTTGATGATTCGCTCATTCTGTCACATCTCACTTCAAACAGAGAATTTATTCATTTTATTCAATCAGCATGTGTTTTTTTTGTTCGGTGAAACAAATAATAAATTTCCGGTCACAAATCAGAGTAAACACTGACATGTTTTTGTAATGATGGTAATTCCAAAAGAAAGACGGAAAAACAAAAAGAAAATAGAGGGAAAAAAGTGCAATTCTAACATTCCTGAGCTTAACTTCCCATGAAACAGGTTCCGCCTTTCACAGCTTTAACTGTGTGAATCAAACCCAGATATTTCAGTTAAAAACATACTGTTCCCATCAACACACACACGCAGACACACAAATACTACAATGAATATGGTGAAAAATCCCAAACTAAAACATTATTTTCCGAAATATCTGTGAACATCTGTTTTAGGAAACAAAAAAGTTCAAGAGTTGTTTTCAGTAGGAACCAATCAGATCAGAGCTGAGGGACAAAGAGTGTTTATAGTTTTTAAAACAGGCTGCTCTGCCCTTTCTGTGTTTTCATGGTATCATTAGCATCAACTTCAGCATCATGATAAATATATGTTGTAGACAGACACAGATCTGCTGTGGAATCATCAGGCAATGGTTTGTGTTTCTACTTTAACTGAAACGACTGAGTCCAGTCTCCTGGACTCGTGAATTGTTGGACTCGTCCCCTCCAGTGGAGATTAGCTAAATTAGCTGTGAAGTGCAGTGACTCGTGGGACGGTGCATGTTGGGTGCAGATAATTGCAGCGAGTGTTGCCGCCGCTTGGCAGCGGCTCCGGGCTGCAGGTGGTTTGGCGAAGGGAGGCGACGTTATCCAGCCGCACATCTGGACCCTGCAGGGAGGGAAGCTTCATAAAGATTGGTCACAACACACGGAGCACTGAGCTGACTAACTGCTGCTGCTCACACTGCTGCTGCTGCTCAAAATACTCACTGCAACTGCTGCTGCTCAAAATACTGCTGCTCAAACTACAGATCAAACTACTGCTGCTCAAACTACTCCCTACTGCTGCTGCTCAAAATACTGATCAAATTATTGCTGCTCAAACTACTGATAAATTACTGCTGGTGCTCAAAATACTGCTGCTCAAACTATTCACTACTGCTGCTGTTCAATCTACTGCTGCTCAAACTACTCACACTACTGCTGCTGCTCAAAATGCTGATCAAATTATTGCTGCTCAAACTACTGATAAATTACTTCTGGTGCTCAAAATACTGCTGCTCAAACTACTCACACTACTGCTGCTGCTCAAAATACTGATCAAATTACTGCTGCTGCTCAAAATACTGCTGCTCAAACTACAGTTCAAACTACTGCTACACTACTGCTGCTGCTCAAATTACTGATCAAATTACTGCTGCTCAAACTACTCACACTACTGCTGCTTCCCAAACTAGTGATAAAACTGCTGCTGCTCAAACTACGGATCAAACTAATGCTGCTCAAACTACTGCTGCCACTACTGCTGCTGCTCAAACTACAGATCAAATTGCTACACTACTGCTGCTGCTCAAACTACTGCTGCTCAAAATACTGATAAAACTACTGTTGGTCAAACTACTGCTGCGACTACTGCTGCTGCTCAAACTACTGCTGCTGCTCAAACTACTGCTCAAACTACTGCTCTCTGCCGTAGTGTACTTCTCTGGTGAAGAGATTATAGAACAGATTCTTTCACTGATATTTTCTCTCTTCTCATTGTTTCAGATGCATCAGAAGATTTTACTGTAATATCAGAACATTTTTACCTTAACGTCTGAACATTTTACTATAACACCAGAGAATTTTTACTGTAACATTGGAATATTTTACTGTAACATCAGAACATTTTATTGTACCATCAGAACAATGTACTCGAATGTTTCTTTAAATTTCATCAGATTTGAAAGTTGAGTCTCTCTGAGTCTAAATGATGATAGTAGTGAGGTCACAGCTGCCACCAGCAGTTTCTCTCTTCTCCCACTTTCACAGATGCATGATGTTTTCCAGCCTTTTGCAGGAGTTTCTATAGGAGCTAATTAGGCAGCTCCGTGGCTGCTCTTCAGCCAACACTTCGGGGGAATGTTCCTCTGTTGGGTCGGCAGTCTCTCAGAGAGCAGCCCATAATTCATCATTAGGATATCAGAGTCCAGGTGCAGATGAGAACTGATAGAGCCGGCAGCCAGGCAAGTCGGGGCACTCAAGGAGGAAAATCTTATCCCAGGGACAATTCCCAGGTCACGCCTGTGGTAATTGAAATAATTTTGCCCCTAGAGTTGTTTAATCACTGACAATCACACATGCAGCAGGCGACTAAATTGAAGAACGTGAGAGTGTGATTACATCTGCCAGCTCTAACGTCTCCCCTCCCCCGAACCGTTCACGCCAGCAGCCGATTCCCACAGCTGAGATTTTTTTCACCGAGATGAAGCTTTCACCAGTAAAACCATATGATCCGATATGAACCCTCGTCCTTCCACAGACAAACTTCAGCGTCTCCGCTGTGATTAAATTCCGATGCCGGCACCGCCGCAGATCATCAAACGGACAAAGTACAATCCCATTAAAAAAGCCTATGTTGAGATGCAACAAATCATTTGTCTGTTATTAACCCTGAGCCTGTAATTATGCAGATTGCCATAGATTTTCCCTGGGTGCTTGGAAGTAAGATCCAGGGGTTGTTCTCGGCGTGGCAGGCGGACGAGGGAACGGCCGTGCATTACTGAACTTGCCACATTCATCATGTTGACTGATGGCACAGGGAGTCGGTCCCCGGGTCCCGGTGGTTAATGTAGTGGGTAATTAACTGTCATTTGCCTAGTAATAGGCCGATGATCAATGGTTTGTGAGGAAACAAATTCTAATCCGGCAGCTGATGAATGCATGCCGAGGCTGGAGCAATTGAAGTGGTGGGAGGGATGGAAAAGACGGGGAGGGGGGAGGAGAGCGCCGCCAGCGCCGCCAACAGAATTTAAATGCATACTGGAAGCACTGGTTTCCTCCCAGTTCAACGGATTAACCCTGAAATAATTTCTGATAGTGCTGATCTACGTGATCGGGTGAATAATGAAGGACGTAATTTATGAATTTAAAGCAATTCACCCGGGGGTTCACCCAAATCAGACAAAAAGTAAGAGAACACAAACCTTCATTGAGTCAAAAAATATACAGAACAAACTATATGAAGATAAATTACAAACATCAGGATGTTTCTATCTGAATTCTTGCTGCTCAGGCTGTTAAATGTCACAGTTACACAGAATGTGAGTAGATGTTGGATGTTAGATATTAGATGTTAAGTGTTAGATGTTAATTGTTAAATGTAGGAGGCTGGGTGCTAAATGTTAAATATTAAATGTTAGATGTATGTTAGATCTTAAATTTCAGATCCTGGATGTTGGATGTTGAAGGTTAAATATTAGATCTTAGATGTATGCTAGATGTTAAATGTTACATCCTGGATGTTGGATGTTAAATGTTAGACGTTGAATGTTGGGTGTTAGATGTTGATTGTTTGATGTAGGATGTTAAAGGTTAAATATTAGATGTTAGATGTATATTAGATGTTAAATGTTAGATCCTGGATGTTGGATGTTAAATGTCAAATGTTGGATGTTAAAGGTTAAATGTTAAATGTTACATCCTGGATGTTAGATGTTAAATGCCAGATGCTGGATAGTGGATTTATGTTGACTAAGCTAAGAAAAGTCTCTGTCCTGATGCGGCTCCTTCGGGCTCTGAAAGGGGGACGGGGGCTGCGGATCAGACTAGTTTTAGGTCCACTGGGCTACAGCCGTGTGGAATGATTTAATTGGTGTGTTTTCTCCCACTGAGTCGCTTCAGCCTGTGATGCACACTGAACTTCTGACTGAAACAAGGTGTCGGCCGCCAACTGCTTCAATTCTCTTTCAAATTCAGATTTGAGCAAAAGCATGAATTTTAATTTCATGTTGTATCTTCAGCCTCTTTAAATATACATGTTATCTTGTCAGCCATGGATATGAAGTGTATGTCAGCCCCACTATTCTACATATGTTATTCTGTTTTCTTTTCTTCAGCCTGCCTCACGGAGCAGACAGCTGTAGACCTTTGTCTGCCTCAGAGGTGCATTAGAAATTTATATATTTATTAGCAATTATAATCTAAAAGCACGGAGTCGCAGGCCTTGTGGTCTTTGCACGCGCGGCCTCTAAACCGACATCCTCTCATTGTGCTGGAGCCTGTGCCTTTGAATTCATTACAAGCCAAACCACGCTTAATTTGCCTCCTCCCTCGAGAGCCATTAGCGTCTGTGGCATCAAACTGGCGGAGCGGCGAAAGACGAGTGGCAGGTACGATCCATCCATCTTCCCTCCCCACAGGCAGCGCCGCTGTTCCTGCTGCTGCTGCCGGTTTGAAGAGTGTTCGCCACACAAGCTCTGGCAAAGCCCCGCTCGCTGGATGCTGGAGGAGAATATTAGCAGCCACTTCTTAAACTCGGCTTGTCAGAAGGCTGAAATTGTTTGATTTGAGAAGCCCGATGTATGTTTTGTAACCCGGGTTGGGAGGTGGTGTTTAATAATTTACAGCGGGGAGGTCCGGGATGAATCATGCAGCAAACAGGACGAGAAGCAGCTGCTGTAGGAGTTTGTTGCGTTCGGGACCCTGAGGGTCTCTGAGATCCTCCACTGACTCAGGTCGTCATTTACATGGATTTCATTTCCTTTGAAGGAAAAAAAATCAATACATGTGTTGGCTGAAAAATATTCTCAAATATATAATCTCTGTTTTTTTAGTCCAATAACTCATCCTGAACATCAGTGTCCACTAAAAGCTTATATTTCTGTGGCAGTAACAAAGATCCTCTATGACAAAAATCCTCTGTAAAAAAGATCATTTATAACAAAGATCCTCTATAACAACTAACCTCTATAACAAAGACCATCTATTTATAACAAAGACTCTGTGACATTCTCTGTAACAAAGATCATCTAGAGCAAAGAGCCTCTATAACAACAATCCTCAGTGACAAAGACTGTCTACTAAATGACAAAAATCCTCTCTAACTAAGATTTATTCATTTTCTATACCCACATATTTCTCACTAGGGTCACAGGGGTCTGCTGGAGCCAATCCTTTGATCCTCTATAAATAACAAAGATCCTCTATAAAAAAGATCCTCTTTAACAACAATCCTCTATAACAAAGATCCACTATAGGACAACAATGATCCTCTATAAAACAGCAAAGATCCTCTATAAAATGCAGAGCTTGCAGCTTTTATTGACACTTTGAACTTGTTGTGTAATCATTTCTCCTTTATAAAGACTGATAGACTCCAGCAGGCCTGGAAAAAGCCAACATACAGCAAAGTGTACACCTCTACAGGTACATGACTGTTCCACCTGTTCAAGTCACCACAACATCAGCAGCAGTGAAACATCCGCGCAAAAAATGTTTCACTTCCTTTTCATTTTGGCTCGTCAGTCAGAAGATAGAGATGAGAGAACCTGCAGAAAACGTTGGATGACACCTTCTCCAGATGGACTCATTACTTTACATTTGTTAATCATAAGGATTTGAAGAACATTGTAGTCAATGCACTTTGTGTGCTCCACCTAAAGAACTGTCCACTTTCCTAAAGAGCAGCAGTAATTTAACATTTACAGAGGTGCCATAGTAACATGAAGCAAGCAGAGCATCAGAGTGGAGATAAAACCACAAAACAGAGAAAAAATTAACGTTCTCCTGCTCTGAGATATTTCAGCATCAAGAGGTTCAGAGACTTGTTTCAAAGTTTGTTGCTGAAGACTTGAGAACCACTTTCAACAGTGGAATCATCAGCTTTTTGATCCCTGCTCGATTCGCAGCAATAATGACAAAGGTGATCTATATTTAGATCACTGAATCTATATTTCCAGTTATAATTCATGAGAGTTACTTAAAAGTAATGCAATAGTAGTGTAATGGCTTAGATTCTAAATACAGTAACGAATGACTTGTAAATGAGAGTAATAACGCGTTACAGTTTTGAAGTTGCCCAACACTGTTCTCAACCTCTCAGGTCTGGTTGGACTTGGTCTGGGACCAGTAGGTCTTGACTATGACACTAGTCCACACTCACAAACACTGTCTGATCACAGATTTCCAGCCAGCATTTCTCAGACAGACGATCCTCCCATAAATCCGAGATGAGAGTAGATCTGGGACGAACACACCGAGTGGAAACAGAACATTGTTCTGATTCAGGCTGACAGCCACAGCTCTTAAAACATGATTTTTTTTTTTTTTTTTTACAAGAATATACCTTCCATCATTTATAATCCCTGAGTGCAGGCCGCTCTGAGAGAGATCCAGGTTACTGGAGACACTCTTCCAGCGGCTGCAGCTGCGGCTGCGGCGGCCAAGGAATCTGCCGCACTAAATGCTGCCGCTACACTCAGACACTCATTATCTTAAATCCTTTTTATTCTTTTACGGATTTTTTTTTTTAGATCAATTACTTTGCGAGGAGAGAAATCGTCATTCTATCTATTTCATGTGAAGCCTCGCGGCGGTGTGCAGGAGAACAGTGGAAATAACACAGATGCATCTAAATTTAGACGACTCAAAGGAAAAGGCATAATTCTTTTAATTAAGTCGGCACTAATCCACAGAATTGGCCCCTCTTTGTTTTCACCCACCTCCTTGTAACAAGAGATATTCTTCACTGTCTCAAGGTGTGTTGACAGTGGCCCTTAATTCTGTAGGTATTCATGAGGGCGCAATCTATCTGCTTCCTTTGCCTCTGGGAAACATACTTTCTGAAGGTTAATAAACAACCCTGCATATCCCGAGCCCCGAGATCATTTATCAGATTGCGATCTCTTACAGACTCTGAGAGTGGCACGCCGTTTTATCATTTTAACAACGACGGCTAAAAGTGCCTCAAGAAGTCTGCCTAATAGGTTATTTTGTTATATGATTTCGTTATCAGATTTTTTTTTCCCTGTGTGCTGCCGTCCTGGTCCAGGTCTCCGCTGTAGTAACAGCCCTAAATCCCTAATGAATACTCGCATTAATGTCCCCGGAGCAGCCAGGAAATAATAGGCTCCTCCCGCGTTCCATCCATTTCCACAGCACAAGCTGCGGCACCACGATTTTTTTTTTTACCGTCCAACCTATTTCTGCGCTGATTCACGGACTCGTCTCAGCTGCTCATGTTCAGGTTTTGACAGCTGTCGCTCGTCTTCAGATCCACAGAGAAGCAGCAAAAGCAGCTTCCCTTTAATTAGTCTTTAATTAGTGACACAAATTAAATAATAAAACCAAAACCTTAGATGCAAGTAAACATGATTAAACAAACACATAAATAAAATACATATGTATATATATTAAGAAAGTATGAATGAATAAATAATAGTTTGTATAAATAAACAATACAAGTTTTACAGTAATAGAAGAAAACAGTAATAAATAACCAAAGAAAGACTTATTTACTAAGCAACGCAGACTTATAATTTATAAACAAGAAAATACTAACACTAATCATTTAGACAAGTATATATTAATAAGATGTAGAATGAAAAATTAAGAATAACATAATAATTAAAACCAGCAACCAACCAGTAAAATATCTTTATATTAAAATATATTTCTGGAGGTTTCTGGTTTTATGTAAGATATGAAGAATGTGTGAAAAGATGTTTTTGTGATTCATGTCAGCATTTATGAAGAAACCTGTGATTTAGCTTAGCTTAGCAAAAGCTGTGAATGAAAGTGGAGGGAAACTGTTAGCGTAGCATCTCCACAGCTATGTGAAGTGTTCCTGGCTACAGGTTCTCTGTTTTGTTTAGTTTCTCAGCACATCCAGACTGTGTTCTGTTCTCTTCTGTTCTATCTGTTCTGTTCTATCCTGGATACTAACATGAAGTCTGCTGTGAATCCTGAAGCTCGGGGAAATGACTTGTTATTCTCTCCATGTGTGTTTCAGGTTGTTTGGTGTAACAGGGAACTGTGCAGCCTGCAGCAAACTGATTCCAGCCTTTGAGATGGTCATGAGGGCCAAGGAGAACGTCTACCACCTGGACTGTTTTGCGTGTCAGCTCTGCAATCAGAGGTGAGTCATCTCCTCCTCGTACCTGCAGCAGGTGAATGGCTGCTCAGGGACCGAAGCTGCAGCATCACAGCTGCTAACAGCTGCAGGAACATCAACACATCACAGATGATCCTAGAATAACTGCTGCACTGATCCATCCTGAGGAAGACCAGATGGGGTCAGAGGAAGCAGTTTCTGTCTTTATTAAACCCTCAGTGAATTCATGATGGAACAGGAACAAGCCTTTCGACACATCCAATCACTGAGCAGCTATAAACACTTTTTTATTATTATTTGATCTTTATTTATCTCGAACAGATCAAAAATAAAATAACAAAAACACAAAGAATTCCATTTCCATGAAGTGAAATCAAACACTCTGATTAAATGTCAGAACAGTAGATTCAAGAAGGAGCAGGAAGAAGCGATGCAGCAGTGTAACAGCAGCAGCATATTGGTGAGGTCCAGGTTATTAGGTTCTGACATTTCCTTACAATGTCTTATTATAAATAAAAATAAAATAAAATATATATAAAAAATTATTTTCTCAGGGTGTTTTTAGAAGATGTAGACCAGGGGTGTCAAACTGCAGTCCTGGAGGGCCGGTGTGGGTGCAGGCTTTTGTTCAAACCAAGCAGTACCACACCTGATTCTACTAATGAAGGTCCTTAGCAAGGGCTGTATTGGCTGATTAGTAGAAACAGGTGTGTAGCTCCTTGGTTGGAACAAAAACCTGCACCCACACCGGCCCTCCAGGACTGGAGCTTGACACATGTGATGTAGACACACAGCACGGTGCACTTTAAACACCTTAACATCAATTCTGAACTAAAAGAAATAACTACATTAAATGCAATACTATATTAAAAACTAAAGTGCAGCAGAAACACTTTGATGATGAAGGGCAATATATGCATTTGACAGATTATGATACAATTTATCAATATAAATGGAGAACAAAATAGGTCCTAAGACCAAACCCTGCGGCACACCTTTCTTGATATCAAGTGCAGCAGAAGCAGAACCAGACATTTGTATACACTGGGACAAATAATCAACAAACCAAGCCGCAGCCTGATCTGAAATGCCAATCGTAACCAAAGTTTTACCCAGGAGAGTGTGGTCTACAGTGTCAAATGCCTTACAGAGATCAATAAAGAGTGCAATACAATATTTTACAGTCAAATGCCTGCATAAAATCATTTAGAACCTTTAATGTAGCTGTAAAAGTACTGTGCTGCTTCCTAAAATGAGACTGTGAATCAGAAAAAATACTGTTGGATTCACCTACAGTTGTTCACCAACCAGTTTTTTGCAAGATTTCACCAAGATACACAACTTGGAGACTGGCCTGTAGTTATTTACTTCTGGAGGACCCTTCAGAACCTCCTTTGAGAAGAGGAAGTACAAATGCAAAGCTCAAGATACTGGGAACTTTTTTTACAATTGAAACTCAGATTAAAAATATATGGCAGAGGCTCAGCAATGTAGTCAGCAGCCAATTTTAAAAAGATGGGGTCCATTTTGTCTGGTCCAGCTGTCTTGGTATCCAGATTTTTCAGTGCTCTGTGAACCTCTGAGACACAGCAGGAAAGTTAAAAATACAAATATTGGAACTACTAGTTGTTTCTGGAAGTTCTGAGTTTGGAGCACAGGTTGCTAAATTAGGGTTTAACGACTCAAAATGAGACCCAGCTTTATTCCAGAATGGATTAAATTACGTTTTTTTCATAAGGACAAGTAATAAAAGTTTGTTTGAATTTTTTCAGAAATTTATTTTAAAAAAAGAACAAAAATATAACATGTCTATAAGTTTTCACAGTTTTTAGCATGACTCTTAAACTGAGCTCAGGTGCTTCAGCAGCTAATTAGACTCCACCTGGCGTCAATTCAGCTGATTGGACAGGATCAGTAAAGTACCTGTTTAGTGTATAAAGACCCACAGGTGAGATCAAACCAAACCAGGAGCTCTAAGAAATATAGGTGCTGGTCATATAATTAGAATATCATAAAAAAAAGAAAAAGTTGATTTATTTCAGTAATTCCATTCAAAATGTGACACTTGAATATTTTATTCATTCATTATACACAGACCGATATATTTTGAATGTTTATTTCTTTTATTTTGATTATTATAACTAACAATTAATGAAAATCCCAAAGTTCCTGTTTCAGAAAATTGGAATATTATTTAACTGACTGACCAAAAGAAAAGATTTCTAGAAATGTTGGCCAATGGAAAATTATGAGCATTAAAAGTATGATGTACAGCACTTAATACATAGTTGAAGCTCCTTCTGCCTGAATTACTGCAGCAATGCAGCGTGGCATGGAATCCATCAGTCTTGCTCAGGCATTGATCAGGTGTTATGGGAGGCCAGGTTGCTCTGACAGTGGCCTTCAGCTGTCTGTATTATTGGATCTAACATAGCGTATTTTCCTTTTCACAATAACATGAAGGTCAAGCTAGTTTGCTGGCCAATTAAGACCAGAGCTCTGCTAAAGCCAATCCCAAAGCATTACAGATGAGAGGCAGGGATACACCTTAGATGGTCAACCAGTCTATTGTGGGGCACAAACACCATTCCCTCACAAACTCACACCTATGGACAATTTAGAGTCTCCAGTTTGCACAGTATTTGTACTGTGGAAAGAAGCTGGAGAACCCAGAGAGAAGCCACGCAGGCATGAGGAGAACATGCAAACTCCACAGAGAAAGGTCCCAAATCAAGGTTTTGAACCTGTGACCTTCTTCCTGTAAGACAACAGCGATACCCACTGCCCCACCATGTCGCCCCAGATGCCAAGTCCTGTTGGAAAATTTAATCTGCTTCTCCATAAAGTCACCGGCAGGAAGCATGAAGTGCTCTAAAACTTCCTGGTAGACTGCTGCACTGACCTTAGACTTAAGAAAACACAGTGGACCAACAGCAGCAGATGACATGGCACCCCAAAACATCAAGAGTGGGTTGACATAAGGAATGCGACAGCTGAAACCCATGTCTTCATACGTCTGTGTTGGTGCTTCTTGAATGGACTGACTCCAGCTGCAGTTTGTGAATCTCCCCCACATTTTTGAATGTGTTCTGTTTCACAATCCTTCCCAGGATGCAGATATCCCTATTGCTTGTACACTTTTTTTTACCACATTTTTCCTTCCCTTCACCTCTCTATCAATGTGCTTGGACACAGAGCTCTGTGAACAGCCAGCCTCTTTAGCAATGATCTTTTGTCTTGCCCTCTTTGTGTAAAGTGTCAATGGTGGTCTTTTGGACCACTGGTATTTCAGCAGCCTTCCCCATGATTGTGTAGCCTGCAGAATGAGACTGAAATGTGATTTAAAGGCCTTTGCAGGTTGTTTTGGATTAATTAGTTGATTGGAGTGTGGCACCAGGTGTCTTCAATATTGAAACCTTCCACAATATTCTACTTTTCTAAGATGCCCAATTTGGAGTTTTCATTAGTTGTTAGCTATATATATTAATATTAAAAGAAATAAACACTTGAAATACGTCAGTCAGTCAAATATGTCAGTGAAATTAATGTATATATTATATGTATATATATATACACATCACAGTAAGTGTCAGCTGGGGTCTTGTATCTTTCTCAAACTAGGCTTTCATGCAATACACACACACACACACACAGCCCCTGGTTATGCACAGTTAGTGCTGGTTATTGTGTTCAGCCGCCTCCTCTAATGGAAGAAGTCAGCTAATCTCGGTCTCGGCTGCAGCCGATCAGCTCCGCTCTCTCACATTAAAACACATTTAAACCCAAGCAAATCTTTCTCTTTACATTAGAGCAGCTGATGAACTGTTGAATGAAATCGATGTTCGTGTGTTTCACTCAGTCCTTCGTAGCCTTTATGGAGGCTCCAGCTTTAATGGAAAGTGTTCCTCACGTCTGATTTTCCTTTGTTGAAATGCAGCAAAGAGACTGCAGACGTTTTATAGCAGCATCTTAACCAGAAGCTAGAAAATCTAAAATGAATGAATCTATATGCTGGTAAAGATCCAGTGACACACAAGTTAGAGCAGTAACAGTCACAGTAGTAACACCCACAGCAGAAGCAGCAGTAACAATCACAGCAGAGACAGTCACAGTATTTCCTTCAGTCAACCTCCTGTATTTTTTGGGGAGGACTTTGTAGTTACTGTAGTTTTTAATCTTTTCTTCTTCATAAAGAAAGATAGATTGAATTCTTAAATCATTCTATAGCAGAAATATAATTCCCAGCAGGTGTAAACATTCTGGGCGAAGTGTTTTTCAATGTCTTATCCTGATTAGCAGCAGGACCCGTTTTTCAGATCTATCAGCTGATCTTACTTCAGATTCCCTGAATAGTTTCTCAGCAGTGAAATCAGCTCCTGGGCTTTGTCTGCATACCGATCTGCCGCCGTGTTCGTCCACGCCATCTCTGTCCCCTCTCATTTCCCAGCCTCAAACAAACATGAAAGTCCCCGTCCACCCCCCCTACCTCCCTCAGCGGCCCTTCAATAAAGCAATCTAATCCATCTCACAAATGGCTCGGAGATTTCTCTGCGGAACATCGTCAGAAAATGTGAAATCTGATAAACAGAGCAGGCCATCGCAAGGTCGCCAGGGTCACACAGTGTAATTATCCACCGCCGCTGCAGGTCAACGCCAAGCAGGGCGAAGACTGGAGGTGAATTACTGCAATCAGGAATACACACACACACACACACACACCCCAATATAACACACACACACAAACATAACACATGCACACAACAATGTGAAACACACACACAGAAATATAGCACACACACATACAACAATATAACACACACACAGCAATATAGCACAAACATAGCATATACTTTATATATATATATATATATATATATATATATATATATATATATATATATATATATATATATATATATATGAACTCAATCTAACAGTATTTCTTCTCATTATTTATTTCTATTTCATCACATTTAGTTTGTACAAGAAGAAATCTTTAAAATGAAATAAAATTTACTTTATTACAATATTTACTGAAATGTTACTCATACAGCTTAAATAACTTTTAAGTTTCCAAGTGCTTCCTCTCATAAACGTCATCAACTTGCTCATGACAACCCTCCTAGCAAGAGGTCATTTTATTTATATTATTCTTATTTTCAACCCTGACATGTATATATCTTAATCATTCAAGTCTTTAGAATAACCCCCCCCCCCCCCCCCCCCCCCCCATTAAAAAGCTATTTTTTGAAAAGGAAGTAGTACAAAGTGTGAAAAAATAGATACATAACTGATTGTTAGTGATTCTACTGATAACCATATGCATGTAAACTTTGAAAAAATTCTGGTCTTATATGGGTTAAGTATAAAATGATAGTCCAAGACTTAACGGCTCTTAGGCTTAAATGGGTTAAAGCAGAGCAGCTGATGTCTGTGGCTCCTTCAGGCCTCTACAGGACTTTACCTGCTCAGATATTAGGGCCTTTGTTTCAGTGACGGACCAATCAGAGCCAAGCAGGAAAACGGCAGCTGAGACAACGTGTCACTGTGATCACGACCTGCGACGCCTCCTTTGTTCTTCATCATCATCACCATCACCATCAAATTGGCAGTAATCTCTTCTCCTGCCATGAAAGAAGCATCGAGAGGGAAGCTGCTTCAGGAGGAAGATAAATGGAGACGCGGCACCGTTATCTCACTCGTGTATCTGCCAGAGAGCAAAGAGCCTCTTTTTTCTCCGTTTGTTCGCTCTGTGCGTGACTTTGAAACGGCATCAAGCTGCGGGGAGAATCGCTGCTGTCCCTGCTCTATCAGTGGAAATATAGGATCCTACATTGGCTCTGATTGCTCATGTCTGCAACCAATGTGGCCTTACTCTGTTAAACTGGACATAAATCTGCCGTGTGACCTTCCACAGCCTCAACATTATTTTCTACCTGAGCTGAGGAGGAAGCAGCTCTGCTTCCACGCTGCAAAAAAAGCTTTTCATACAGTTCGTTCAACAATGAGCAGAACTATCTGCAATTATCTGATTCCACTGGCAGATAATTCTGTTGATTTCAAGTGTTTTATCTTGATTTTGGTCAAATTAGTTAAATATTAAATATGAGATTAAAAGTCAAAAATACAGTCAAAAACTAAAAATATGATAAAAAATCTAAATATGAAAAAAGTCAAATTGTATCATGTTTTAATACACATGTATTGATAAAAATAGTAGATTGAGTAATAGTATGTGATAAAAAGTTTAAAATATAATAAAAAAGTTAAAAGTATGATACAGTAAAAAGTAATAAAAAATAAAATCTATGACAACACAATAAAATGTCAAATTGAATCATGTTCTGATAAACAAATATGAGATAAAAAGTCAAATTTAATCCTGTTTTCAAAAAGATAAAAGAGCAAAAATAAGATGTCAGAATATAAGTAAAAAGAATTTTAAAAATTAAATTAAATTTAAATTTAAATTAAATTATGCTAAAATTAACAATATAGGAATATAAACCACAACCAAAAGTTAAAAAATGAGTTTAAAAAAATTCTATTTTAATAAAATAAAATTCTAAGTTTTTTTATCATAATTTTGTCTTTTATCTCATATTTATAGTAAACTACATTATATTGACTAAAATCAAGAAACAATAAATAAAAAAAATGAACTTAATTATCTGCCAGTAGAATCAGATAATTCAGGATCATTCCAGCAAACAGCAGATATTTTCCCCTGTTGAGGCTTAATTTTTTTTGCAGTGTGGACCCGATGAAGGGGTCTGGGGGGTTCAGGAGGTCTGGGGGGTCTGGGGGGGCTGCAGGGCGTAAGGAGGCAGATATGAGGCTCCATCCAGCAGCAGTTAGCACAGATCAGCCCTGGGGGACAGATAATCGATGGGGCTGTCGTCCAGCCTCATCATCTGGCCTCTGCTGCCCCAGTTTCCCCTGATGAGGCCTCGGTGCAGGAAGCTGAGAGCCGAGGGGGGACGGAGCAGGAAGGTCACGGCTGATAAGGAGGAGGAGGCTCCGCTCTGCAGGACTCGTGTCAGGACTGGGACTCATTAGACACAGGACTAACAGCCAATCAGGGACACAGGTGTCACTGAGTATGATTGGTGCTGAGAACACAAGCCTCCATTCGGATCCTGCACAAACCAGCACAGGATTTAAAAAGCCTGAAGATGCTGAAGCATCGAGACCACATCATACTCACCAATGATGACAATAATAATGTTTTCCTTCATTATCACAACCTGTTTCTGAATAAAAGCTACAGCTTCTTCCACAGTAAGAGACCGATGGAGACAGAGAATAAATACTGAGTTTCACACAGTGTTTCCAACAAGCTGCAGATTTGTTGCACATCTACTTGAACAATGAATTCTTGTTTAGTAATCTTCTGTTGTAAATCTTATATCTGGTTATTAACTATAAAGTTCATGAATTCAGTTAATACATAATGTTTCTGGAACTTTTCTTCCTAATAGAGCTGCAGCTAACAACTATTCTGATGTTGTTTATTTTATAGATTATTGAAAGAGTAATCGATTAGTTTGAATTATAAAACGATGAAAGTGTCAATCACTGTTTCCCAAAGGTGAAGATTCAACCTTTGAGAAGCTGGAATCAGACAATCTGGGTATTTCTTTTTTAAAATTGACTCAAATCTATTAATTGTTTATCAAAATAGTTGGATATAATGTGATCGTTGGTAACTAATCGATTAATCATAATAATTGTAAATAAATATTCTGTTATAAATATTATTACAGCTCATTCTCATTCTCTCCTGATTGGTGCATTTAAAGTGTTTTACATCCAATCGGTGATGAAACCAGAGCTTCAACAATCAGTCGATTAATCGATTAGTTTCCAACTATCACATTAATCACCAACTGTTTTGATAACCAATAATGGATTTGAGTCATTGTTAAGAAGAAAATGTCAAAATTCTCTCCTTTCAGCTTCTCAAATTTGATTATTTTCTGGTTTCTTGAGTCTTCTACAATAATCTTTGGGTTGTGGACTGTTGGGGTGGACAAAAAAAAGACATTGAATCTTCAAGTTTGGGAAACAGTAATCGACATTTGACACCATTTTGTAAACCAAACAATTAATGGATTAATGGTTTCAATAATCAATAGATTAATCAGAAGAGTGTTTAGCTGTGGACAGAGACGTCTGTGCAGTTCCACCTCCCTGATCTGAGCGTCCCTCGTGAAATACAGCTGGTGTCAGGACGGTGTTTGCTGGCACACAGGAAGTGATGAGTTCCTTCTTAGGGCCACATGGTTTGATTAACAATTGATTTTTCAGCGGCACGGAGCAGGAACCTGACATGTTTGATTGCTGAGTTTCAGCAGGTGTGTAGCAACAAAAAATAGACTAAATAAATAAAAAATGACCATCGCCTACGCTCCAGATGTGAAACTATATTCTCCAGGTTAAGGAAACCTGATCTCTGATCCCCTAGCAGCAAACTGCCAGAGCAGATTTACAACATGCTGCTGCAATTAGGCGTCGGTGTCATAGGCCGAGTGTTTGTGAAGCTGCATGAGTCTCACGGTAATTAGATCAGATGCAGCTGAGCCTGATTCTGTTTCGCAGCCGCACTGCTCCTTCATTTGACTGGAAAGTGACTATTCTAGTTAACACAGGCCTCCGAGGCATCGCAGTACATCTTTAAAGTGTGTGTGCGTGTGTGTGTGTCTTCTTCCTACAACAAGAGGTCTCTGAAGACTCATTAGTCATAGTCACCTCTAAGTAAAGGGAGGCAGAACCTGCAGAGGGCGACTGACTCTATAGTTACAGCCATTTGATTACAGACCATATCTATATCTGTATATCTATATCTATATATATATATATATAGATATATATATATATATATATATCTATATATATACATAGAGAGAGAGAAAAGAGAGAGCGATTCCATACATCACCAGATGTGATGCTAACATGCTGCAGCAGAGTAACGCCTGTTATCAGGTGCAGATGGTAAAAAAGTGAAAGTGACAGAGAAACTGAACCTGGATGAATCAGTGGAGATGTAATGAAGCAGCTGCTGCAGAACAGTTTGATGAGGACGAAAATGATTTGAACCATATGCTGCGACATTCACACTCACCACATCTCAGCTGTTTAATATGTTAAGAATTAAACAACACGCAACCCGAAGAGCTGTGACAGTCGCTGACCTCTGACCTCTGAGCCTGCAGCAGCAGCGTTAGGTCAGTCCGCTACAGATTCTGAATTTTAGAAGGGAAAACTTGACCCCAGCGAGGAAAATAAATCACTACAAGAACAGAAACATCTTAACTGGTGATAACATTACTGTGATGGAGGTCAAAGGTCAGAGAGAGTGTTGTTGTACTCGAGAATAGTTTAAAGGCTGTAGAAGATGAGTTCAAGCAAAAACACTGGGCAGAAGCTGCTGGATCAGACCTGCTGTGATTTCCTTATAGTTGGTTCACAGTCGTCACATGTGCTGCTGACATTTTACAAAGCAGAAGGGTCAGTGACAAATAATGTTTGGCAAGATGAAAAAGTCAAAACCTTTTTAAAATACGGTTTTAAGAAGCATTCATCAGGTCTCTCAATATGAACATTTTGTGTTCATGTTGGTTTCTTGTTATTTTAAAGTCATTTTTTATCTTAATTTTGTATGTTTTTTTACACAAAATGTCAAATGGTGTAACCTAAGGATGATAAATGTGTTGTGTTTCTAATGTTTAAAACCGTTTTAAGAGAGTTAAACTATCTGGTACCAGGTTTTGTTTTTTGACATTTTTGTCATTGACCCAGAAACAATTTATATGAAATAAATAGGAACAATAAGACGACTAAAAGTAGGAATAGAAGGAGGAGAAATAAAAAACACTTGATCAGGAAAAGCAGCAGATGCTGATTTTGACGTTAGCACCTTTATAATAAGAATCAGACTGAGGATAAGACTGAAAATATAAAGGTTCTGACCTCAGAAATAAGGTTTTTGAGGGACTTTGAATGGTTTGATTAATGTAAATGATTTGTGCTGATCTCAGCTGGAACTTTAAGAGCTGTGAGTTAGTTATTAAAGTTCACTGCAGGCAGGAATGTTGCTGTAGTTCAGAACAAAGTGTACTCACACAAACTGGGTAATAATTAATGACAAATGTTGTGAAGAACAAGACAATTTAATGTAAAAGAACCTCACTTCTCCATAAACACTAAACAGTGTTTAAATCATAAAGAAAAAAAATAATAAAGAAAAAAAAAAGTTAGCAGGATGATTTTTTTTTTTTACCTTTTTATGATCAGTTTGAAGTTGTAGTTTCAAAATAAACCATCAACTGAACTTCCTCTTTATATCCATGTGAATCTTTATTTTGTGCCTGTGAATCAAATCAAATCAGCAGTTTATCCATTAATGTCCACAGCTCAGCTGTAAAATGTCAGAATAAAATCATTAAAACTTTAAAATCATCATCAATTCTACTCAGTGGAGAATATAGATTATAATTAGTTGATTCCTGGAGTCCAACAGGTCATTAATATAAAACCATGTGATCACTGGACCTGTATTTCACCTGTTAATTATTACTGTTACACTAACTAATGGTATCGGGGTCTGATCTATAACCTGCTGTCATGTGACTGACGGATGTTGGTCCTGATTGGTGAACACATCATATGGAGGAGTGATGACTCACTTCAGCTTCTTATGATGTGTGTTTCTCAGTAATTGTGCCTTTTTGTGGTTTATTTACAGAAACTCTCTGTTATTTGGAGCCACAACCGTCTGTGTGTTTGAATCCTGTTAATTGGTCCCAAATGGACGTAATAAATCAGGCAGAGAATCCGCCTGCAGCTCTGAATAATCTAACTCGTCAGGTGCCGAGCTGCTCCTGCTGCACCCAGCTCTGGCCTCTCATCCAGAGCACCGGGAGGCTCCCCCCCAACACACACACACACACACCCCACACCCCCCCACTGCCCCAGTAAATGCTGGCACCGGCGCTCGCCGACCTTGTCCAACCTGCACAATGAGGGAGATAAGCGGCCTCAGGACAATACAGCAGAGTTAGGCCTCTTACACGTTCTACATAATCTCCACTTGGTGCCGCGCTGAAAGGTCAAGCTGAGCTGCCGCCGCCGGCACCCCCCCCCACCCCCCGCTGTATAGGGGAGGGGGCGGCCGAGGTCGGTGGCGGCGGGGGGGGGGGTTACGGTAACAGCTGCAGGTGTAAAAGAAGCCAACAGCCTGAAACTGATAATTCCCCCCTCGCTCCAAACTAAAACCCCCCACAAACCCCTTTGTTATTGAGATGACTGAGGATGAGGAAGGGGGAGGGGCTTGGTAGAAGGCGTGGGGCTCTGGAGAAAAAGAGGAGGAGCTCTGAGCTCTGGGAGGGGCATAGTTACAGTATCTGTTTGTACACTGCAAAAATATCTAGTTTTGTTCTTGTTAGTCAGGAAAAAATAAAAATAGCTATAATATCTAAAATAAGCAAAATGATGTATTGGAAGCAAGATGTTTTCACCTGATGACGACTTTTAATTTTTTGCAGCATGTTAGGAAGTTAGCTGCAGCGGCTAATACCTGCTAGCTTCAGCTCAGTGTTCATTATAAGATTCCTGCTGTGATGCCTATTTAACCCCCTAACCCCCCATCTTTGTGCAGGTTCTGTGTGGGCGACAAGTTCTTCCTGAAGAACAACATGATCCTGTGTCAGACGGACTATGAGGAGGGGCTGATGAAGGAGGGCTACGCTCCCCAGGTCCGCTGACCCTCGCCAGGCCCAGAGGAGGAGGAAGAGGAGGGGAAGGGGGGGTGGGAGGAAGAGAGACACTGAAGGAGAGCCTGCGATCACCACAACAAGAAGCACTACCGCCTCCTGTCACCTCCTGTCCACCTACATGTACATAAAGAAAGAGGAGGAGCCTCTGTACAGAATAGAGACCGCAGCGACGCCAACACGTCAGCTGACTGACAGTAGGAAACACGTTTGTCCATTTGTTGTTTGTGACTGACGGACGCCGCCTCTTTCCTCCTGGACACAGGACGTTGGCTTCAGAGCTGGTTTCTACCAACACTTTATTTCCTGGTTGTTATCTGTGGCGAAAAAAAATCACCCGGAACCCAGAAACAGCGACCACAGCAAGTCCCAGCTGACCCAAGCACGACCACACAACCACTGAACCACAAGATCACATGACCACACGACCACAGCACCACACGACCACGAGATCACATGACCACATGACCACATGACCACATGACCACATGACCACATGACCACAGCGAAAGGAAACAGATTTTCAATCAATGTCATTTTGAGATAAATGAAAGAACTTTTTACTGTACGTTAAAAAATGCAGCGAATGTAAAATGGAGAGGAGTAGTGTGTGTGTGTGTGTGTGTGTGTGTGTTCTTGGCTTGGTCTGGTCCATATTGTCTCTCAGAACATTCATCAGAACTTATCAACATCAGCCTTTAGAACCAGGAGTTTGTAAAACGCACAAACTGTTGAGTTTGTTTTGACTGAGACAAGTCGACGTTTTTCTACCTGCAGCATCAGTCGACCAAGTGAAAGTGTGTTGTTTCTCTTGAAAAAGTTGAAGCTGCGATCATCACTTTATTCTCTTAAAGATGGTGTTGTGTTTCCTCTTCAGAGATGAGCTGAGGAACATGAGGAACAAACAGAAGATGATCTGCAGCCAGTGATTTTATCTGAATTCTGTTTCTTCCTCTGACATTTTTGCACCGATTAGATTCTTCACACATGCTCCAGAAAACTTTTTTGTGAAAAGTCTGAGTAAAGTCACTTTAAAATACTTTAAATAAACCATGTAGGTAAGTCTTATTTAAGTGGAAAATGCTTTAACTTTGCCATTTTCCAAATATCCTTCTTCAAATCTCCTTAACCCTCATGTTGACTTCGTTTCATGTTAATCAGTTTAGTGTTCCCGGTCAATTCATCCATCCATTAAGATTCATCATGAAACTATATCCATACAATCACTTCTTGTTGTGTTACATGATGTGTTACAACATAACTTCCTGTTACATTACAAACACTATATGTTTCTATTTGTTATTTATGGCCTGTTTGTATCATTGATTTGAACTTAAACATCTAAACAACAATTTGAACCCTAACAAACACAATTTCTGGATTATTTTGATTTTAAGAAAAAATCAAATGAAACATAGTCTACTGTTTATCACAGACTACTTTGAAACCCCAAGGTGTGTGTGTGTGTGTGTGTGTGTGTGTGTGTGTGTGTGTGTGTGTGTGTGTGTGTGTGTGTGTGTGTGTGTGTGTGTGTGTGTGTGTGTAGCTGTACCTGAGTTCAATTTCTTACATTAATTCTGGTCTCCTCCATTCATTTCTAATGATCAGATATTTTTGACCGGGAACACCAAGAGTGTACAAAAGTTGAATAAAACACACAGAATTGTATGTGAATTAATACAATTTATTTTGTGTGCTGAAATCATCTTTATGGACATGAAATTTTAGATGAATCATCAAACTAACCACAATTTGTCAGGGACAAAAACTTCCAAACAGTCAGATTTAACCGGGAACACAACATGAGGGTTAAATCCCCTCAGAATATCCACAATTTGCTTTTTGTTCTTCAAAAATGTATTTAGGAACCATAGATTTACAAAGTGTAGGAATCCGCAGGAAACACAGTTGTCTGACTGTGACATTGGTGTAGTTTCTGAAAATGATGCCATGCTGTAACATTCATCAGCTGGACACAAACAGGACTTCAAACAGTGAAACTGTTGCTGATAACAATGATCATTGTTCTGTGGTCACATGAAACCAGCTGCAGCCTGCAGACACTTGACCAGACTGGGCCTGATATTGAGTTTACTCTCAGCAGAACCTGAGCAGCCTGGTTGGTTCCGGGCTCTGAAGGAAGCCGTGAACTTTTTGATATTTATTAAAAATCTTTTCTGTCACTGGTCAGACTGAATCGTGGAGAAACGCTGTGGGCAGCTGCAGCGGCGGAGGAGCGGCGGATCGGTCGGGGGGGAAATCGGGGGTTGGTTACTTTTTGTACACTATTTATTTGATAAGTGCATCACCTGTTGTCCAAAAAAATGTGGCATCGTTTGACGCTGATACTTGAATCTAATCAATGATTTCTCGGTTTACGTTGAAGCTTCAGTTTCTCTGCAGCAGCAGGAAGTTCTGTCCTCAGTATTAATATCAGCAGCATTTCTTAACAAACTAACAAAAAAATCCTTCATTCATTTGTAAATTGTGGGTTGTACATAAAAGAAATATTCATTTTTTGCTTGCTATTGTACAATGATTTCTTTTTATGTGTCATCCAGCATGAGATGTTTATTTTTAGGACAACGCCTGTAAATACTGTAATTGTAATAATTTTAAGCACAAATGTAATACAGTTTTATTGTGTTACTGCTGAGTGTGGCGTCGTTTTTCCACTTCAACACAGATCAGATTTATATATGACACTTTCATGTTCTACAAATCTATATAGAGGTTAAGTGATAAGCTGAAGGGAAGAGCATCAGATGCAGGGAAAAGCTCCTGTTCCATTTCCTGTTCCTGTCATGTTCCCATCCTGTTCTTATTTCTGTTCCTGCTCCTGTACTTGTTTCTATTCCCCATCCTACTTCTGTTCCCTTCCTGTTTCTGTTCCTGCTCCCATTCCTTTCTTGTTCCTGTTTCTGTTTTGTTTTTCTGTTTTTTTTCTTTTTTATAGTGCAATCACAAATGCCAGGGGGATACAGACATTCAAAGGAAATAAAAGAATATTACATATTTATGGATAGAAGAATGAATGTATTTATTACATAAAGAGAGCAAACATGGCAAGAGATTTTGTTCCTGTTCTGCGTCCCGTTCATGTTCCTGTTCTTGTTCCTGTTCTGCATTCTGTACCTGAAGCACAGATCATTGCAGCTGTGATATTGAATATTGATCTAAATCATCATCACTTCCTCAGTCGTCTGCCGCTGGAAAAACTTCCGATAAAAAGCAGCTTCACAAAACCTCAGAGATGAAGCTGATGATCCAATGAATTGATCTTTTTCTTCAGCTGAAAAAACACAAAACCACCTTTCATCCTGTCAGAGGAAAGAAAAGTAGATTTTCAAGTTTGTTATTTTAATACTTTGTCATCAGTGGCTTCAACTGATTCACTTGAAAATAAATAGAGGGAAAAAACAGAAGGAAAAGTTTTTACAGCTATTGTTCTAATTAGAGATGTTGCTGCTAAAGTGACTCAGTGATTTTAAAGGATCTTTCCATCCTTCCTTTCTGGTTTTCATCTTGCCAGAGGTATAAAAAGTGCATTTTCTGTTGTGTGTTGAACCTGAACAGGAACGTGAACGCTTCATTTATTCGTCTCAGAAGCAGCAGCAGCAGCAGCCGCCGGTTGTTTCAGCTGATTACCTGCATTTCAATTTAGAATCATCTGAGGGAAAACTGAGGTAAAACATTTGGATTAAAGTTATTGCTCTAATTAGCGAGGTGCCTCTAAAGTGCCTGTGAAGTTTGTCGACAGTGATGCTTACATCACATTACAGAGTCTAATATCCAGGCCAATTAAGCTAATTGAATTTCCTTATCCAGAGACACAAAGAAAGAGAGAGAAACTCTTTGATTAGGCTCAAGCTGTTGAAAGTCCTTTAGTAGATGAAAACACTGGCAGTAGATGGAGATTACAGCCTCGTCAAATTAAAGGGAAGTGTGGGAGCGTGGGGAGACTTTTTGCTGCTAATGGCGACATGTGTCATGTGTCGTTACGGCTCAGCTGAACCTGGATCCTGCTGCTCATCATTAGTCTGCTGTCTGTGGCACAGATGATGCAACATGATGGGACTCTGTCCTCTGTCCTTGTCTCCTGTCCTCCATGCTTTGTCCTCCGTCATCCTCCCTCTGTCGTCCATTCTGACCCCTGTCCTATAACCTCCATCTTCTGTCTTCCATCCTCTGCCCTCCGTCCACTGCCCTCTGACCTCTGTCATTCGTCCTCTGTCCTATAACCTCCATCCTCTGTCCTCCATCCTCTGACCTCCATCCTCTGTCCTCCGCTCTGTGCCCTTTGTACTGTCCTCTGTCCAATAACCTCTCTGTCCTTTATCCTCCGTCCACTGTCCTGTGTCCCTTGTCTCCCAGCCTCTATGCTTTGTCCTCCATCATCCTCCCTCTGTCATCCATTTTGTCCTCTGTCCTCTAACCTCCATCCTCCGTCCTCCATCCACTGCCCTCTGTCTTCTGTCCTCCTCCCTCTGACCTGTCCTATAACCTCTGTTGTCCATCCTGTCCTTTGTCCTATAACTTCTGTCCTCTGCTGTGTGTCCTCTAAACTGTCTTCTGTCCTATAACCTCTGTCTTTCATCATCCTCCCTCAGTCCTCTGCTCAGTGTCCTTTGTAGTGTCCTCTGTCTTCCATCCTCCGTCCACACCCCTCTGTTTTATAATCTCCAACCTCGGTCACCCGTCCCGTTTTCCATCGTCTACCCTGTCCTATATCCTCCTCCTGTCTTCTATTCCATAACCTCCATCCACTGTCCTGTCTTTCATCCTTTGTCCACTGTCCTCTATCGTATAATCTCTATCCTCCATCCTCCGTCCATCCACCCTCTTCCCTCTGTCCTCTGTTCTCCATCATAAGAATGTGGCAGAGACATAGATTTCTACACTTTGTGATGTCACAAAGTGTAAGAAGCTGCAGAGAAGATCCAGCAGATAGACACTGGGCTGATGCCTGAGTCTTTGATTTCTAGTTCACTGGAGAAAATCCCTAAAATATGGTTTAACATCCATAAACCTTTACTGACATTTTAAAAAGTAGCTTCATTAATTTGACAAGACATGTGCAGCATTTAGAAAAGCAAAATGTTTTCAGGCGCTCACTTAAGGGGGTTTGTTTTGACTTTTTCTAAACAGAAACTGTTTTTCTTCTCCTCTGTTTATTATAGTCATGTGTATCACAGCGCCACCTACTGTCCAAATTACACTCTACATGTATTTTATTGGTGGAAACTTTAAAAAGTTTAAAATTCACTTGAGAAGTAGACAGAAACAGAACTAATGTTACGGTTGAATATCTAATTTAGGTCATTTTGTAAAGATGTGCTGCGTGAAAAAGTGAAAACAAAAAAAATCTCAGCGTATAGTTCTATTTAAATCCCAATATAAATAAATAGATCGAATTTCAACATTTAATTGACAGAACCAATTTAAGAACAATTTAAGAAGGTCTCTGACAATCTAAGAACAAAATAATCTATTATCTAATATTTAAACATAAAAGAATAAAAACAATACTTAACAGCCATCCCACACAAAGCACAATAACAATGAGATATGAAAAATAGTAATATTAATAACACTCTATATCTCCATCTCAACCAAACTAAAGAAAAAAATAGGCTACTTAATTGTGAACATGAACAGAAAGCGCGTGGCGGCACCATGTTCTACTTTGAGCTGCAGGCAGGTTGCCCTGGTTACATGTGTCCAAACGTGATAAAAGAGATGAGATAAGGGACGAATGTCCAGGGAGTTCAGAAACTCTATGTGGGCATGTATGAGTGAAAGGTATGGGAGCTTTTTCTGTGTCATGGTGCTGTGCATCCATGTCTTAGAAAAGACACAAGGTTGTGAAGGTGGGTTTAGACGAGGCCACAGAGATGGGTGGGTATACAGCCCTTGCTGCAGCCATGAATGGAGCAAACATTGACATCATAACTTCCTTAAACCTGCATGTTTAGGTCTAAAAATAATTCAATCCAAATACACATAATGACCTAAATGTGTCAAAATCACAAAATATTGATAAACAATTTATAAATTGTGCAATTTTTTTTCATAGATTAAAAAAAATCTCCCTCTTGCCACTAGGGGTGCTGCAGCACCCCCACTTCCTGCAGCCATGCTCAGGGATGTCAAACATGTGGCCTGGGAGCCAGAAGCGGTCTGCTAAAGGATCCAATCCTGGACGATTGTACAAAATGTGATTTTAAAAAAAAGCAGCAGTTTCTGTTTCATCACAGAAATGTAAAGTCAGTGAGATTCTTTCAGGGCTCAAGGGATCAAATATTGACAGCTTTGATTTGTAAATGTTTTTAAGGCAGACGATAACTTCACCTGCTGCTTATAAAAAATGAAATATTGTTCACTGACTAAATGCTTTGAATTGAAATGCAACAGTAAACTGGCTGAATATGGAATAACTGAGACATCTTATTGTTGTCAACAGGAACAGGACGTTAAATTACACATGTCACTCATGTCATCTCTCCTATTTTGTAAATTGAAGGTTAATTAAGTGTGTAAATATTTAGAATATTTTTCTTTACATAAAAAGGAGAAATGTTTTAGTTATCCTATTTATATGTTTATTTCTACTGGTCTGGCCCCCTGGGGATCAAACTGCCTGCTGTGGCCCATGAACTAAATGGAGTTTGACACCCTGGATCTAACTGAATGATGCTTTATTCATATAATCTGACCTTTAATTTAACTTCTTGTTACCGTGACATTAGCATTTTACAGAACAGAACAGAGCAGTGACGTGAACGTTTGATCTGTCTACTGACGTCCAGCTGAATTCAGCCTCCTCTGGCTCTTATAGAGAAAATTCCTCCACATAAACTCTGTTCCACTAAAGGGAAGCGGGCGGCAGAACCGGGAGGCAGAAGACTGTTTTATTTAAGACTCTTTATTACAATATCAGCCTCTCACAGTTCACTGGGGCCTCCTCCTCCTCATGAGAAGAGGGTAAAAATATCAAAGTAGCTGAAACCCTGAGAAAAGTCAAAAACAACCACTGTGCCTTGTCCCTGCAGCTACAGCGAGCTGAGCAAGCACAAAGAAAAGCAGCAGCCCAACTCTCCCACATTAGGTCTGAGTCATTAGGAGCATTTAGAAGAAGCATTAGCTGCCAGGCTGCGTATCGTTAGCATCTTCATCCCCGTGTTACGCTGACCCTGGAGTTAGCGCTGGCTGCGCAGTTAGCCCTACTCTCCGCTGCCAAACGGCTCCAGGGGCAAAAATAATGATCTTTACAGACATGCCAATGCTATCTGGACCAGATAACACTGCTTTAATGACTCCTTATCCTTTGGCCCTTTCAAGGAGATGGGCGCCCTGGCAAATATATTCCCGCTGTTGGGTCATTAGCTCTTTATTGCAGGGATAATGGACTTTTGTATTTTTGGTCTGATTTGCGTGTTCGACCCAGCCGACCCTGAGAAGAATTAGTCGGCCTCAGTAAACAAGGCTGAACGCTCAGGTCTCACAGGCTGGTAACAAAAACCCACTGTGACACCATGACACAGCGAAAACTGGACGAGACATCATGGGAAGACGTGTAATTATCTGGGTAATGATGATTTGTGCCAGAGTTTTCTGGTAGTTATGTAGATGTCGTCCGTGTTTGTGATTTGTGTCCAATGTTAAACCACTAAACTCACGCTGCTGCTGTTCAGGAAACCACTGTTACAACCAGGCTGAATACTGGAGATCAGTTATTCAAAAGCACTGAAAGACCGAAATCTTGGGGGGCACTCTGATGAATGTTAAATAAACACACAAGTGCTGCTAAACAACAATGGTTTCTTAATTGTTGAAAAATTATGACACCCTACCCTTATTCCTCAAGTAGTTTGGTTCAGATGCTGTTTTTCAGTGGGCGGGGCCAGTGGCTAACGGCTAATGCTACTATCTTTTTAGCTAGTAACTACGTGGAAGAAACCAATCGAACTAATATGTAGAAGCCAGGAACATACCACTTGTTCATCAGTTTGTCTGAAATCAGCCTCTTTTTTAACAGTCTGCTGGTTAAGATCAGAACTAGTAATCATTAACGAGCTCTAATGATGTAAGTTACCGTAGCAACAGCAACTAGGGGGAGGGAACAGGAAGAAGAGTAGAGAGAGGGGGACGTGAGTGATTTTACTAGTTTTTACTTAATTCATTTTTCATCTCATTTGTGTTACGTATAACTATGAATAAATAAATCACATCACCATAACTACTATTATTAGTTTTAATAATTTTGTTTTATCTGATAGGCTGGTGACCATCTGGGGTGTATCCCTGCGCTGGGATTGGCTCCAGAAGATCATGTGACCCTAATGAATAAGCGGGTATAGAAGACGAATGACTGACTTACTTTATTTTAACTTGTTTAAAACATTTAAACATGCTGAGGGCTCAAACAAGGCAAATTGTAAAGAGAGAGAGAGAGAGAAAAGAGGATAGCACCAGATTATTATGGTAGTATAGTATTTTTTTATGTCCCCTCCAGAAATTATTCTCTGAAAATGTATTTTTTATTGTCCTCCATCAATGAAATTGGATTCTCGCCCCTGTTCACATTGACATCTGATCAGGGACCAAACTGAAAAGATGTTTGTGTAAAAATAAGGAAAAGCTGTGAGAGTTTGAGAAACTGAGTTTTTAACTGAAAGTTTTTTAACAATGTGAGTGTTTTCAATTGGGTGTTATTTAACTGAGTTCTTAAAGGAGTATTTTAACAGCAGGTCAGAGTTTTTAACAAGGTTTAGTATAACTACAGCTGTAGAAATGTCTCTCATCAGCAGATGGTATCGCCCAGATCCATTCCAACCTGTATCTAACAGCTGAAGTGACTGTGATGTGATTAAACTTATTATTTGTCTAATTTATCAGACAATTATCATCAACACTCAAT
This sequence comes from Lepturacanthus savala, assembly GCA_030544235.1. Classification (NCBI taxonomy): domain Eukaryota; kingdom Metazoa; phylum Chordata; class Actinopteri; order Scombriformes; family Trichiuridae; genus Lepturacanthus; species Lepturacanthus savala. The sequence goes on from CM060474.1 coordinate 3,888,078, forward strand.
AACCAATAACATCAATCATCTTCAATAAAAGTCGCAGGTGATTTTTTTCTGTTTTTTATTTTGGATCCAACGACCTGAGAAAAACAATCAGCAGTTTATTGATTGTGCCGTTTGCATCTGAAAACCTATGTTCCAGCACTAATGTGACCTGGGCCCTGATCGCCTATTCAGAGAACACATGAGGTGAGATATCAGCACGTTGACGGATCTGCCTGTCATTAGGGGGCGGGGCTACGGGCCAGCGCTCGCTGTGATGCAGGATCCGGCTTCTTGGCTCGATGAAATCGTCCGTTTGATGTAGCAGCGTAACTTCTACCAGATGCTTCAGTAGAACAGCTCAACCATGCAGGGAAATTACTGCCACACACACACACACACACACATACACACACACACACTTTTAGTGATGAAAGTGGCCTCTCGTCGTCCTACAGAAATATTAATGTGCTGGTGTCAGTCCCGTCGAATCAAACACTGAGGAGTCGTTTGTTTGTTCAGATGTGATTTATGTTGAATCAAAAGAAACAGACAAAGCCGTCGTGTGTTTACTGATCCAGCTGCAAATCAAACATCAGCCTGGTCACGCTGCGTTCAGGAGCAGTGAAGGGGGGGTCGTGCTGCGTTCAGGAACAGCATGGGGGGGGACAACATCTTTCTCCCAGTTAGTAACACAGATCTTTAGATTTTTTCTTTAGATGCAGCCCACAGGGGAAATGCCGTAACCCCCCATCCTCCCTCCCCCCTCTGTCTTTGACCCTGTGAGTTTACGACGCTCGATGTTTCCATGTGACCTAATCTCAAACAAATTGGAAAAATGATTGTCATCTGCAGGGGGCGGAGCAACAATAACCTTCACAGAACCTGAAGCAGATTATTCAGAAGGCAATTTTTGTCTGTTGCCAAACCACACAAATCGTTTGGTGGACTGAAACACACTGAAACGACTTATTTTGCTGTGAGAAAATGCTGAAAAGAGACTATCAATTCAAACAGCTTCATTAACAGGACCTTAGTTCACACTTTATCTCTCAGTTACTCTGTCTGTCTCTCTCACTTGTACGATGTGAGGGTCTAAGGACAGGGGATGTTGTGTTGTACAAACTGTAAAGCCCATTGGGGCAAATCTGTGATTTTGGGCTATACAAATAAAATTGAATTGAATTGAATTAAAAAGCAAGGTGTCACCTATATATTAAAGGGTTAATTTAATAAATTCTCATTGTATAAAAAATAGCCAGAGCATCCCAACACTAAGATACACATGCTTACACACACTTTTCCATTCCACCATTTAGTTAAATATCATTCATTATTTATTGTGTTTTGTTTTTCTCTTGTCGAATAAAGGTTTTCAGTTCCTACCTCTTTAATTTTCAAGAACGAATGATCCTCCTCTGCTTTCAACTCCAAATCTTTCAATATTCACCAGTTATTGATGAGATAATCTTGGTTATATTTCATTAAATTAATTATTAATCAGTTCCAAACTGATAGTTTAGTATAATTTATGAAGCTGAATCAGAGAATTGTCTCATTTCCTCTTGTTGAAGAGGTGATGCCCCATTTTTGGATTTAATTAATTAAATCTGATGATTTTAATGATAAATTAATTATTTCTGATAATTATTCCTCCTGATAGACAATTTAATCACCCACAGGTGATGCTGACATTTTATTTGATTCTCACTATTAATCATTTATATATGATGGTTATTATAAAACTAAATAATGATCAGCAAACAGTGATTCAGCTTCTATCGTTGAGCTTAACTCATTCTCCTCAAGCAATAACTTTATTAGGAATAAAAGAAAAAAAACACAATAATCAGCCTTGTTGCTGAGCAGATTTTGATTCAGTAGAAACATGTGTAATTCAGGACTCATTAAAAATTCAGGGAATTTTGAGCTGATCATATGTGACTATAACAGTAAATAAACTGAATTAGAACAACACTAAAAAGAAAACGGCTACATTATGAAGCAGTGACTTTATTTCAGTATAAGACATGTGTGTCCTGAATATTATATAATATCATATAGGGTGATATTAGGTAAAATGGGCCATATAAGGTTTAGGGATTCCAGCTCCTTTAGAATGCTCTAATTAGAGCCAATGATTAAAAGGGATTTCAAACTGTTGACATAACTGCTTGACATGAAACAGATGGTTTGATTACCTGATATCACCCTATATAAATAACTTTCCCTATGAACTCTGAGCGATTACAAAGCTGTTTTTCAATCATCAGTAAAGGTCTGATTCTCTCAACCAATCAGATGCCATGTAACATCACAGGAAGTTGAGACCTCATCATTAACTCACAGCACACTTCTCGCTGCTAAAGCGTGCTGTTAAGGAGGCGGTGAGCTAAGGTGATGCTAACAACACGGAGCCTCACAGACCAGGATAGAGCACGGTGGGCGGATCCATCAGGATCCTAATGGGTCTGGAGACTCCTGACACCGGGGATCATGGCAGAGGCCTCACTGTAATTACTGCTCAGTCACCGACCGCCACGGAACCTAACACACAACCTGACATGAAAGCTAATGTAGTCATGTGATGTTGTTGCCCTATACATATTATGAACAAGGCAGTGAAGCGCAAACATTCATTCACCTTTTGAATGTTTTTAGAATTGTAGGAAGGAATTGTGTAGCTGCAAATGTTCATTTTAAGGTTCAGAACACAATTAAATGCCAGGGGAAAGGTCTGGGAATCACCGGAAGTATAATACTTTGTAAGTTGCACATACTCTGTTGTGCTGGGGATTTTACTTCCTCTTGCTTGGGACCAGTAAGGTGCACATTTCTGCTATTCATTTTCAATGTTTTTGCTGTAAAAATTGAAAGGAGGTTACTTAAAAACAATTGTAAAGTTGGTGTAGTCACAGAGTTATGTTGTAAAGTATGCAATGTGTTATTTTCATGCATAAATTCGCTAATTAGAAGGGAAGTGGAGAAGTTGCCACAGCCTGTGTGTGTTGCTAAGTGGCTATTTAGCTTATAACACTGGAGTGTACTGTGGAGACAGGATGTTAATAGGAGCCATGTAGTGACTGTGTTATGTTGTTACAGAAAGAAAGACCTGTGAGCACCTGTGAATGTTCGTATAATGCAGGGGAATAAATTGAGCTGATACCAGTGGTGATAACCAGTGTGTGCCTTATCAAACAACAAAACCCAGAATTAGACCCACTACAAAGTGATACCATGACCCTACAACTGGTCAGCTAGACCTGACCTCCTCTGTTGCTGCAGTGCAAGTCACATCAGGATCTAGATTTGTTGAGTGATGACTGGGAAGAGATCAGTTCTAGTTCCCTGACGGGAGTTCTGGTGTTGTCGGCTGACTGGTGAAGGTGACCTGCAGCTGTATGCTGATTCCCTTGACAGTGGACGGGGAATATCCTTTGGATGTTGCCGCACTGCAGTGTTCTTATTCTGGTATGTCCAAAATACTTTTCCTTTCCAGTGTTTTGAAAGGACTGTGTGTTTAAACTCAGCATGTCTCTTGCCCTGATCAGTGTGCCACCACAGTGCAAACTTGGTGCTACGTTCTGAAGTCAGTGTTCCACCTTATTTTAGAGGAGTCAGTCATGTCATGATGCAGTCATGTTTGTTTGTAACTGCCCTGCCCAAAGCCACTGCGTGATTGGTCCATCAAGGAAGTTCAGGAACACAAGAAGGGGCAGATAATTTGTGGAAGTTAGATGTCAGTACAGAAAGAGGTGGAAACTGGACCTTGTCAGGAGGGAATAGGTTAAGTTGGCAGGGTAGTGACACCTTTGTAGGGGTGCAGGTGGGTTTCTGTGAAAATAATCAACCAAACTGCTTCCACAATCACATGACGATGGAATGCAAAAGAGTTTTTGTCACCGAAATCACCTGTCTGACGACTGCCCCTTTCAACTGCCATAGAGAGACATTTTATGAAATGGAGGAGCTGGACATATTGGACGTTTAGTAATGCGTACACTTCAAATCTGTTTTTTTGCTGGAAGAAAAATAGAGACCTGACATTATGCAGAGGTTTTCATTGGCTGAATGCTCACACAGTCAAAAAACGCACACCCCACACTGCCCCATCAGGCGGATGTCCTAGCAGCGATGGGAGGCAATGCCTTTTTCAGCATTCTAGACTTGATGTGTGTGCCCTACCTACGGAGATTATAAGTAATACACTGCCTTCTCCTCACCACTGGGGCTACATGAGTACAACCACATGGCCCGGGGTCTTTGCAATAATCCAAAGCTTTCAAGATAGTGATGCTGACAATTTTGTGCATCAAAACCTTCATATCTCTGCTTTGTTACCTTGATGACATGTTGGTCTTTGTCAAAATAGATAAATAAAGTCTGGATCTATTATCAAGTGTTTGCAAGAACATCATCTGAAGCCCTCCCCAGCTAAGTGCTTGTGGTTTCTCAGGAGGCCATAGCCGCTGATGGTGAAGGTGCAAGCAATAGTGAACTTGAGAGTGATGGAGTCTCCTGTTCCAACAAGATCCATTCATTTCTGGGTATGGTAGTTTATTACCAACATTTTATTGAGAATTGTTCTATGATTTCTAAGCGTCTCTTCCAACACACCTGGTAGACTGTAGTGAGTCTGCTTACAGACTCACTACAGTCTACACATATCTCTGCTCTTTTCTAAAGTCTGTGAGGGTGGGACATGTAGGGAGATAAAATATCAACAGATACCACAGGAAGTGTTTGCTGTGTTGGATATACATAGGCACTGGGAGGGTGGTGGTTCATTGAGTCTTTCATGTTTAGCACCTATAGCAGATGGTGTACATGGGCCAGAACCTGCTGCCTGTTCACCTGCTGCAAACTTAGGAGTCCACGAATCTGGGGAGATAAACAGAACTCTAAAGCAGTGGCGGAAACTCATAGTCCTGTTAGGTGTTCTTTGTCATGTTTTTAAGCACCCTGTAAGTAAAAAGAAGATTTTCCAGTATGTTGTTCCACTGTCACTGAGGAGTCAAGTGTTCAACATTGTACATGATTATGCTGGCTGCACTTTATGGCTCATCAGGCAACATATCTACTGGGATACGATGACTAACAGCGCCAAGTTGTATGTCACACTGTGTTAGAGGTGTGTGTCATGTAAGGCTCCAGTGCCAGAAGCCAGAGCTCCTCTTCTTCTATTGTCACCGTGGCACCACCCAGTTAGTGTGTGATTTCTGGTCATCAGAGGATGCTAATAACAAGTCATTTAAGATTGTGGTGGTTACTGACCACTTCACCAGGCTAGCCTGCGCTTACACCTATCTAAACCAAACTGCTAAGACATTCGCTCAGGTGCTATGGAATCGTTTTTTTCTGTTTACGGCTTCCCAACATGCCTCCATTCAGATGAATGGCTAATTTTGAGACAGCATTTATAGCTTCTACAGTTGGCAGGCGTGTAAAAGTCCCATACCAGACCGTACCACCCTATAGATGGGCAGGACAAGTGCTTAACCACACTGTGGGCAAATTCCACACAGAATGGTCCCAGGTCTTTGTCTTGAATCCGTGACCTTCTTGCTATGAGGCAACAGCGATACCCACGGCCCCACCGTGTTGCCCACAAGTATATCCAGTCTTTGGGAAAAGATGTAAGAGGCAACAACACTTCCTCGGACACCAGTTAACAAGCAACAACCCAAGCAAGCCAAAGTTTATAACAAAAAAAAGAAGGGCTTTTCTGCTGAAGTGAGGGATAGGGTTTTGTTCGCCAACAAAGGGAAGGGGGCAGTAGAAACCAATTGATGGGAAATGCAGTGTATGTGATTGTAAGTAAGATGAACTTCACACATAAAGCATTCTGCATCCTGTTACAGGCCGGATTAAGACAGTCCACAGGAATCTGATCATGCCTGTTAATATTTTGGGGAGGTGGATTGATCTGAAAGCAGAGTTTTCTGCCCCAAGTACTGACCTGAGCCAAGACACTGTGGCCATGTGTCAGACGTAGCCAAATGATACTCAGACTGGCTACAGGGTATCTGATCATCAGTCTAAATGTGATGAGGAGAGCAATCAGCCTTTAATTTTATATGAGGCTCAGAGTGATTTAGAGCCACAGGTTGATGAGGAGAATGTCAGCAGATTTCCTACAGGTGGAGCAGAGGTCAAGGAAAGTGCTGAGCTCAAATACACAGTCAAGCCAAGTTCTGGCAATTGTCAGCTGTCTGATGAGTCCTTTGATACACATCCTGACTGAATATCCAGAGTCAGTAATCGTAGACTCTGGATATTCAGTCAGGATGACATACAGAAATAGCTTCTGTGAGCGAGTCCTTGGCCAGAACCATTGAACAGAAGGGGGTGGTGGTGATCCTCTGGGTGGGAGAATCCATACCAGAATAGGTAGATTGGTTAGGGTGGTAAATAGGCTTATTCATACTATGTCCACACAAAGAATTAAGGTTGTTATTTGAAGGATAACACCTATCTGAAGGTATCTATTTTTTTGGTGTATAGTCATATTTTTGGCACTATGCAAGACGGTTTTCTGTACTGTAGATATTGTTTTTGCTATATTTTACTGATATGTTGTGTCCCATAGCCTTGAAATGTGTATATGACATATTTTGCTGGTAAACATGATGTGATTGATCACGTCATGTTTACCTTAGTCCTTAGCTGGCTGGTTTTATAAAAGGTTGGACTGGTTTATGTGTTAATAGTTAGAGACTTATATAGTGGCACCTGTAGAGGAACCGATTGTGCCATTGGCTTTATCAATGATAAAGAGTCATGTTAATCATACAGTGCATAACTATGTGGAGCCATCAAGGATATTATTCAGCATAAACACACGCATATAAAACAAAACAAATTCACATACTATGGTAAAAACCTCACACAGTCACAATGGAAATGCGCTCACCCACAACTGAAATGCACTCAACTGAGGTTTCAGTGCAGTGAAGACGGCTCAGAATAGGAAGTCAAACAGCTTTGGAGCGTGCATGTTGTCCCAGGACAGAAGCTGCTGCATGACTAAACAACATTTTGGTGTCAGCAGAAACCATTAGAACATTGTCTAATAATGCAACAAGAACAGAGAAACAGTCACTTGGTGTCTCAGGTGCCAACATGGTGTAGACCCGACGTAGAACTTATATATACTGTCTCCCTGCTGGCTGCAGCAGCCATGGCGGTGAAGTTGGCTTGATGGATACTTTCTTGACGTTTGGTTTCATCAATGCTTTTAATCAGAGACCATGGCAGTCTTCAGGTAAATAAAGACTTAAATAAACAGCAACATCATCATACACTGATATGATATACTCTGTCCCTAACACAGACCACAGAAAATGGCAATGTGGAGACACTGTTTTCTGGTAATAGGAGGAAAGATGACTGTAATATTATAGTATATCACCTGAGCATTACAGGAGACTTGACATGGAACCTGACATGGAACCTAAACATTGACACCTAAACAGAGAACCTGACTGTTCTGACAGCGATTGTGACAGTGGTTTAAGATCATGGGGCATTTTACAGGTTTTGTTTAGAACAATAAACATAACAGTTGTTTAGGCCAGTAAGCATCAGGAAAACATGTTTTCCATTAATAATTAATTTGTATATTTGGTCCTTTCTCTTAATTATACTTTAATATATAATACTTACATTCTATATACATTATTATATTTGTTTGTGAAGTTTCCAGATGCTGAGTCTATGGTTTTTCAATGTTGAGTCCTGCAGGAAGTTAGATAATATGAAATATTACAACATGTTTTCAGTTGTTGTCAGAGCGAGTGCATCACCTCCTCCTCTTCTTCTCTCCTCCCTCCTCTCCCCATCACCTCCTCCTCTCTCCTCCCTCCTCTCCTGTTTGTTTGTGAGTTTATTTGCATTGTGAAGTCATGAAACGTCTTCCAGACGCCTCTGCTGTTGACCCTTTGACCCCCATTCGCACGGTTTGGAAGATCCGCCTCCTCACACAGAACCTGTGGGGTGTAAATCACTATGGGTTGAATACGTGGGCTGAGCGAGGTAGGAACAGAACAGAGAGAGAAGGAGAGAGAGAGATGGACAGAAGAGACATAAAAACAGTAAACAGAAATACAGGACCATCATCAAATGTTAAATCTGCATTGAACAGCTATGTTCATCTATCTATAAAAGCAAGGAGTGTCTGTGTCTCATGTCTCTCTAGTGAATCATCCTCAGCTTTCGAATATAGCTTGCACACGGCACAATAGTCTCAGTTTCCTCCGTTTTTATGGAATTTTTTGGATGAACATTCAGAACTTCATTATTATCATTAAAAGTTAAAATCCCTAGTGTGCTGTGGTGGTGTAGTAGTAGAGCGTTTGCCATATAGGGCCTTTTTTCTTAAGCTGCCGACCCTGGTTTGAATCCCGGCAGGAGTGGTCCGTTTGCTGCATGTCTCCCCCCTGCCTACTGCCAAAAAATATCTTTAAAAAAAGTTAAAAGTCCCATAGACTTAAGTATTACAATGCTATTCTGCAGCAGCATGTATCCTGCTGCAGCGTAACACTCCATATCACATGGCTCCTTCTCATGTTGCTTCCAAGCATTTTAGTTACAATTCCAAGATCCGTTTTCCCGTTTCTTCCTGCATAATGAACATAACGAAAGTATCGTAAAATCTTTTGAATATCCTTTCAAAAAATCCACAAAAAATGATGAGCATCTATATCCGAAAGCTGAGGTTGATCTGCCAAACAGAGATGAGCGAGCCACAGACTCACAGATGCTCCTTGCTTTTATAGATAGATAATCTCTAAATAATCTCTGAGAGTCACACGTCAAATCAAGCCTCAGGTTTAAGAGTTAACGTGTAAATCTCATGTCAACAGATGACAGATTTTTTGGGGGTTTCTGACAAAATATCTTTGAAACAAACAGCTGTTTTTGTGAAACTACACTAAGCAATAAACAGACAATCCTTACAAAACTCTCCAAGCTCTTTAAAGTAACGTTATTACTCTAATAAAGTTCTCATTTTCTACTCTTTTATGTGTTCTTTATCTTTATATATGTGTAATCGAACCAATAGGAAGTTTCCATCCAGATGTTTTACAGCTCAGCAGTTGTCACCTGTTCCTGATGCAGCTCTGATTGGTCAAAGGCAGCATGTGATACAAAATGACTGAAATAAACAAAGAGGGAAAAGCTGCTGTTTTTGAGAGTATAATGGATAAAAAGAGCCGATATTGTTATGAATGTACTGTATTTATATTATTATTTTAATTATTATTAAAATATTATTTTATAATATAATATTATAAATACGTCATAACAGCAGAAAAGAGCCAATGATGCAGCAGTTTAAGTTAGTTTATTTAAATGCAGATATACAAGTTCATTTTGTTTGATTTGTTCAATAACTCGTTGATGAATTTATAAACTTCAGCATTACTTACAGCACAAGATCTTGCTGCTGTGATTTGAAAGTAAAATCATTATTAAGAGCTTATTTATGCAGTAATGATTTCAGCATAATACAGGAAGCTTTTTTTAAATTTGGGGCCTTTCGTTTCCACGACAACGGCATTACAGGATCCTGAAGATGGTGATTTTAGGATGTTTTGGGGTGTTTTCTCAGTTCTAAACTGCTGTGTTTTTGAATTACAAGGATAATCTCAAAAAAAAAATCCTGATTTTCATTTTTACAGTGAATTTGAACGTTTGAATTTGTATGTGAGTGTGCACGTTGTTGTGTGCATGTTGTTTTCCTGTAGTGGTCTCAGCAGAGACCAGCAGAGACCAGGACCGGTTCCTCCTCCTCCTCAGTAATGCTTATGTCAGAGCAAACAAACAAACAAAGCTTCTGCAGATTCGTCAGCATCAGTGGAAGCATTGAAGTGAAGCTGCAGCTGCTGATCGACTCGCTGGAAACATCCAGGATTTATTTTAAATCTGGAATAAAGCAAAGTGGCTCAATCACAGAGTCTTTATTGGACCTGGCTTTAAAAGGTATTCTGCTTCCTCCTCATCCTCCTCTTCCTCCTCTTCCCCCCAAACTTAATCAAGCAATGGAGTGAGTGAGGAAACAAGGGGTAGTAGATAAAAGTGTTGGAATGGTAATGATGCCAAGTAATGATTTCCCTGGAGGAAATCTGATCTATTGCCACGGGGAAGAGATGGAGAAGAAAGACCTGGGGGAGGATGGGAGGGGGAGGGGGGCACATCAGCATTTCATGCAGGAAGCACCTATAATCCACAGAGAGGAGGAGACTTTAACATCCTGTGGGGAGATTCAGCTGTCTCCTCCTCCTCTTCTGCCTCTTTTTCCTCCCTCCCCCTCCTCCTCCTCCTGCTCCTCCTCTTCTTCCTCCTCCTCCTCTTCAGATGTAAAGACAGAATTCTCTGGGGGATGAATTTCTGGCTCAAGGTGAAATTAAACAGCTGAGAGGTGATGAGATATGATTTAACAATGTTCAAAACTCAATAAGTGAAGGTAAACATCTGATTAAATGTGTGTGTGTGTGTGTGTGTGTGTGTGTGTGTGTGTGTGTGTGTGTGTGTGTGTGTGTGTGTGTGTGTGTGTGTGTGTGTGTGTCTGTGTGTGTGTGTGTGTGTGTGTGTGTGTGTGTGTGTAGGTGTATTTCCATCGATCCTGTTCAGATGTGAATCTGTTTTTCTGCTGAAGTTCGACTCCTCTCTTTTTCTCCTTTTCTGCAGCTGCAGTTTAAAACTCTTAACTTATATTTTTATTCTTTAATCTCTGCTGAAACACTTTTATTCAGACAGGTTTGCATTTATTTGTTTATAATAATTGGTGATACATCAACAAACTCTGCATTTTGGCCTGTAACTTTGGAACCATGAGCCTCAGAATCCAAATGACTTACTTTCCTCTTTTTTTTTTTTTACAAAATCGGTTCCGGATACTTTTTGGACAGTTTTACTGTCACTGACACAGGCATAATCTGGTGAACATGTAAAAATCCATGTTTTTGTCTAGTTTATTAAATAGATTTTGATGTGTTATTGAATCATACTTCATACGTTTTTAATTAATTCTAAAATGTACTTTCCTTCCAACAATTTAACTAAGTAATTACAAAAAAAAAGTACAGTGACATTATGAAAATCGCTTGGGACAACACAATACCTAAAATATGCCTTTTCCATGTATATTTGTGATTAATAAAGGTTGTTTCTCATCATTTTGTGTTAGAATTATGTCATGAAATATATTTGTTTAGGTCCTACAAATCTTGAAACATCCACTGTGTTATTTGTTTTTGCATGAATGGCTTCAGGTAAAATGGGCCAGTCAAATGACAAAGGGAAATCTGAATTCAAAATTAATTCATCATCAGTTTTAATGTAAACAATCAATTGCTTAGAATCACATAACGTTTAAAATGCATTAAATAAACTCATATTGCTGCTAGTAAAACAAGAACAGATCAGTTGTGTTGTACACACTAACACACCTATGTATACAAGCTAAGCTAACACTACACCAAAGCTAGCACCTAGCCTAATTTCACATGACAATCAACATACTGTTCATGTTTTAGTTGAACCACAAGTCATACACATGTATTTGTTAGTGACGCAGAGGGTTAGGCCCATTTTAACTGAAACTATGATAAACCTGCAGATATCATGCATAATTTGTATGTGAATATTTGTTTTCTTTTAACAGATTTATCATCCTTATAATCCTTAGATGTGGCTCTAGATTCAGTCTTAACCTAAAACTAATAGAAATCGCCAATTACTAGTCAGCCATTACTAGTCAAGCCCAGTTTAAAATCCTTTGTAGACATTGGCTCTAATTTCCAATGTTTTAATGAGATTGGATTTAACTTAAATATGTAGGTGTTAAACTATCTCATATTTCCTTTTAGTACCAAAATTAAGATCCATTTCCTAATGTATTTAAGTAGAAATCTCTGAAAAATACAAGTACAATCAGTTTAAAAATATAAGTACACATAATTTAAAATAATGTATCTAGAGTAAGCTCAGTTAATTTTGTGCAACCACTTGACATAATGAAATTAAGTAATTTCAACCAAACATTTCATTCAGTATATGATCAGTCAACAGGTGCAGCAGCATCATCCACCTTCTTCACATCTCTAGAGATGCTTTAATCAGATGTTCTTCACACTCACTGAGTTTGTGAGGACCATAGGCAGACAGGAAGGAAGGCAAACAGGAAGTCTTATTTTGAAAAAAATTCACATTGAGGATCAGAGGTCCAGTTCCTGCTTCCTGCCTGTTATATGCTGCATCATTGTGTGAATATGTCAATGAATTACACCCGTCGTGTGAAGCTTTGGCTGGATGAAAACACTATGAAGCTGCTGTTCAGATGTTCCAGTTTCCATCAGGACAGCATTTTATTTGCATTTTTAAAAATGTTATAAACGGCAATCTACCAACTAAAAGCAAAAACAAACATAATGCATTAAAACATAAAATAAATAAAAAACAGATTGAAAGGACACGCCCCCTGGTCAGGGCAGCGTCTCTGTAACCATGGAAACCTAACTCTAGCACAAAGCTTAGTCTGTCACAGTCTCATTATGTGACGACACAGCGAAGCTTCTGATCAGCTCCCAAAGTGACGGTGACAGGAAGTGGGAGAGGAAACCACGAGTGTGTTAATGTGTTTGCAGCGAGCTCCGCCTCCTCCGTCCATCCATCACATGACAGACAGCTGAGTAGCAGTTATTCTACCTCCAAATGAGTTTTCCAGGCCCAGAGAGTTTGTACTCAGAGCTGTTATCCTCAATCTGTTCAATTATTGATCTGTGAGACACACACACACACATACACACACACCCACACATACACACACACAAGTTAAATAAACCTGTCACTTTTTAAGCTTTGTTTCCATCACGCTGCAAAAAATATATTAACGAGAATATCTTCACTTAACCTATTCCATTGGCAGTTTTAACTTATTTCAAGTTTGTTTTCTTATTTTTGATTATTTAATCTTGTTTTAACAAAATAAGATCAAATTGTTTGATTTCTTTATCATTTTCATCATGTAGAGCTGCAACTAACAACTATTTCAATATTTAATTCACCTATAAAAAATCTTGAAATGATTAATTGATTAGTTAGTTCAATAAATGGTGTTAAATGTCGATCACTGCTTCCTGAAGCTAAAAGTTTACCCTAAAATGTCTTTTTGTGTCCAGACCAACAGTTCACAACCCAAAGATCATCAGTTTACTATTATAGAAGACTAAAAAACTGAAAATAATCAGAGAAGAGAAGCTGGAACAAGAGAATTTCGCCATTTTCTTCTTCAAAATGTTTCAAATCGGTTAATCAATTATCAGAATAGATGGTGATTAATGTGATATTTGGTTATTAATTGATGTTTTCATTGGTCAGATCCTGATGTATCGTAGGAACATTTTTTGTATCATGTATCATTGTATCATGATATTCTCACAAGTGAGGGATGAGCTTCATGATGTTTTTGTATCGTCAGGTTCTTTCTGTGTCTGTTGACTCATTTCTGGAGCCCCAAGTAAACATTAAAGGAACTGCAGTTTAACTCTCCTTCTTTACAGGAACTCTTTCACTTTAACCTTTGACCCTAACCAGCATCTGACTGTCCACACTCATACATTTCCCTGTATGAACTCACATCTTTTATGTTAACATCTAGAGTATAGACCAGAGGTGAGAATACCAGAGAATCATTTCTGGAGGGAAAAAATACTATACTACCATCATATTGTGGCCCTATCTTCTACTCTAACACACAACCTGCCTTGCAGATTTAAGACCTCAGCATGTGCTAATGTTTTAAACAATGGTATTAAAAGTAATAACAGGAACAATGTCAAAAATGTCTGTCAGTGAGTGGAGGAAAGGCCAGTGATTATATACTGGTGTTGATGGCTGAATTGAATGCAGGTGTGGCAGGACGCCACCACTGTGCCCCACCTCTACCTGAAATGGAAAACACAGGAGGGGAGGGGCACACACACACACACACACACACACACACACACACAAGGAGAGGAGAGACAGGGAGTTACAGCTGTGACAATGAACACAAAACCATTATTTTTCACTGACCCAATAGTAGTTATAGCAATGTTCCATATTTATTGATATATATATATATATATATATATATATATATATATATATATATATATATATATATATATATATATATATATATATATATATATATATATATATCCCTCCCTCCCCCTAGTCGCTGCTGCTACCACAACTTACATCATTAGAGCTCATTAACGATCATTAGGGCTGATCTTAACCAGCAGACTGGTAAAGAGGCTGATTTTGGACAAATTTTGAACAAGTGGTGTAATAAATGACTTACTGGCTTCTACATATTAGGTCAATTGGTTTCTTCCACGTAGCTACTAGCTGACTGTCAAAATTATTCTGGATCATACCACTTTCAGGAATGGCGGGGAGCATATTTTTTTAACAATTAAGAAATGTATTGTTTTACCTGTTCCCCTGTGTGTGTCCCCAGGATTTCTGTCTATGGTATAGACATCCAGATAACTCACCTGTGCATGAATCTAAAACAGCTGATTAAACTTCAGCCTGTCTTAAATCAGTTTAACAAAAACCATCATCACATCTGAGAAACTTTCCAAGATTCCCTCATGAAAAAATTTGTTAAGCTTTAATTCATACAACCTGAGGAGAAAGTTAAAAACAGTGTGTGTGTGTGTGTGTGTGTGTGTGTGTGTGTGTGTGTGTGTGTGTGTGTGTGTGTGTGTGTGTGTGTGTGTGTGTGATTCCCTGCAGCAACCTCTGACCCAGCAGCTGATGAACCAGCTTTAATTTCTTTAATAAAAAACTGTCAGATTTATCTATTATTAACTCGGCTGCTCATAATGGCGACATTTGTGTCTTGCCAAAATGTGGCTGAATGATTAGCAGTTAATTAGCCTCCCTCCAGGTTATTGATTCTCCTCCCGCAGAACTCATTAACTCCAAATAGGCCACATGATTGGCGTGTTTGCAGTTTGATGCCCACAGAGCCTGAGTTTCAGCACGTTATTAATCACACACGTCACCTAAATTATTTCATGTGGACTCAATCTGGAATTTAACTGCAGTGAAGGTTCTGAGGATTCAGGCTGTGTCGCTTTCAATCAAGGAAACTGCAGAGATCTGTTAGTTCTGGAATATTTTTCCTTATATCAGATCAAAACCATGATGTTTTCTGAACAGTGCTTACCTGTGTCTCATCACATTGATGCCATATTGAAGTTATTGATTAATATTTGGATTCCCCGGTTCTACCCTAACTATACCCCTAATCCTAAATTTAACCATTAACTCTAACTATACCCCTAATCCTAACTATAACTACTAACCCTAACTCTAACCTTTTGATTAAATCAGGGGTGTCCAAACTATGGTCCAGTGTTTATTGGCCCGCAGCAAATTCTGAAAATATAATTAAATATGGCCCACACAAAAAGTTTAAACTCAACTCTGTTGCACTTCTCAGTTTCAACACTAGATGGAGCCAGCTACGGATTCGCTGCTTCTCCACTAAACAAAATGAAGCAAAGAAAAACTTTTACCACCAGTCACCAGAAATGGCACCACTGAAGGAACGAAAAATAGCAAGTGAGACCAAACATCAAAGATCGAACACAGAAAGTCAAGCACATGACAGCTAGCCTACAAGCTCAACAACAGTTTTTTGTTCGTGCTAACAAAATACAGGAAAACGCCATAACCACAAGCTATGAAGTTGCTAAACTGAGTTCATAAAGCAGTGCCTCAATAAACTCACAGAAATAATGTGCCCGAAAAAAGTGCAAGGTTTTAAAAGCATGAGGTTATCCAGTAATATGGTGGGGCGGAGAATCCGGGACTTGTCAGTTAAACTTCAGCTAAGAGACAAAGCTTGTGCTTTTGATTTTTACTCGATAGCATGCGATGAGAGCACAGACAGCAGAAATTTCGCAGCTGTTCATTTTTTTTGCAAGGAGCTGATAATTTTTGCTGGAAACGATATTCCTAAAAGGCAAAAACAACAGAAATATTTTTGAAGCTGTGTCAGAGGCAGTTGAAAAAACTCAAACTCTGTAACAACGGATGGAGCTGCAGCCGTGAAGGGCGAGCACAAAGGAACAGCATCCATGGTGTGAAGAAAAGTCAAAGAGGGCGGAGGTGAGGCTGTTAAGGTGCACCGTTTAATCCACCAAGAAGACTGTCCAGTTGGGCATGTGATGACCACTGTTGTAACAACTGTCAACCTAATCCAAGCCAGAGGACTGAACCACAGAGAGTTCCAAGCTGTCCTATCTGAGATGGACTCTACCACTCTGATGTGTGTTGGCTGATTCTCTGAAGAGTCAACATCAGCTTCTCTCCCTCCCTGACTTCTATCAGAGTTTGGATAATTTCAGTTTCCTCTGATGAGACGCCACGTAGAAAGAATGATGAGCCTGTTTACTTCAACATACATATGTGAACAAACGTTTTCTCTGTTAAATCAGAACAAAAGCAGACTGAGAACCAGAATGACTGATAGCCATCTCTGTGATGTCCTTCATGTCTCAAACACCAAACTTTCTCCCGGCATGTCAGCATCCTTCAATCCAAAGCACACATCACTGCTCCCACTGAGTGCAATGTTCTTCACAATAAAGTTGAGTTATTAAAACACAGTATTCACATGTCAATACGTCACCTCTAGTGTGTGGACCAGCCTTTTCTTTATTTTCCTGTATTCGGTCCTCAGTAGAAAAACTTTGGACACCCATGGATTAAATGGTCAAAACTCCCTGAATAAAAAAGTATTTGGTGAATATCTGAGTACCAAAATGTCGGTATGACAAGTGATTGACAGTGTGCAGGAGTTCTTTTTTATTGTGCAAGTGTGGCTTTTGCATCTCCTACACACCTGTCCTCTGCCTAGTTGTGCACAACTTCCTCTTTTGAACCTATTGTACAAAAAATTGCATATATTAATTAGGTTTATATAGGCCTATATGAAAATAACTATACCCTGGTACATTTCAAAATTCAACACCTACAGAGGTTTCATAAGGCACAATGAAACAATTCTATACATAATTTGACATGAATACAAATGGGGAAAATATACATAACTAAGATGTATTATTTTCATATTATAGTTTCAACAGATGTTGCCCTTGGCCTATGAACCTGAACACTGATGACAACTGTTTATGTGTTATGAGTGCAACTGCATAATTAATAATAAATATGCATCTTTAAAGACAGGCTTATCCTGAAATGTAGTATTAAGTGAAATAATCTTGGCTAATAAGATGACAAATACTTAACTGCATCTCTGGTAAGATGTTATCTAGCTAGCAACCTGAGGAAGGAAACTCTAGTCTTATCCACCGATTGCTAACATTAACAGTCAACTGACCATCCGTGATGAATTGCATTCAATAATCCATATCTATATTATTTATATGCACAACAAAGACAAGCCAGCATCAATCACATTCAACACTGTTTACACACTCACTCTGAACATGGCTAATAGGAGCTAACGTTACAAAGCTTGTTGATGGTGTTTCAGTTTAATGAGTGACCATATTAACATGGATGTAATATAAAACCTGGATAGGGTACTGCCTGCCAGCAGCAGCAGCAGATTTTCCCAGTGGCCACTCATGGTACTGCAACTAAAAATCCCATACGACCCAAAAAGCGTTTTTCCCATAGACGGCAATAGTAAAAGAGAAGCCTGTAAAACTGTTGACAGGACACCCCCAACTATAACCCTATTAATTCCTGATGTTTTTATTCCTTATTTTTAAGTCATGTCCATCAGTCAAGTCTAATGACAAGAAAAGCTCTGGAAATGTCTGATGGTGACATCACACCTGTGTGAGGCAGTATGGATGTGCTATGTCTTGGGAGCGAGGATGTGTCTTTTTTATTTATTAATTTATTTACTTATTTTCCATTTTTTTTAATGTGGTCAACAAGTGAATTAAACGACTCAAATGTGAGTTTGTTCGTAATTTACACATTCCCATCACCCCAGGGCATGATGGGAGGCCCAGAGCATCATGGGGGTTGATTCTACTGATCAGTCTCTATGGGTTGCATAACGTGGAAATAAAGCCGGGATGTGCCAGAGGAGCAACTTCCATTGAAACGAATGGCAGACATCTTTTAGTCTGGTATCGAGCTAGGTTATAGAACCATGGTATTAACTGGTAACGTTTATGGTTGTCATGGTGACAGCAATTGTTGAAAAGCCTTATATTGTTTAGACTTACATTAAATTGAAGGTTGAATAGAATATATACATAAAGTGTATTAAAACATTATCTATCTATCACACTATCTATATATAATAAAATGGCAACTTCAAACTCTGGCGTCTATGTATATTCAACCCAGACCCTTTGCCTGCTGAAGACAGAAAGTAATGCAGCTCTACAACGTCTCAGGTGTGAAACATCTCTCCATGGGGGGCAGGTCTCCTGCAGAGGACAGGGGCTGCTGCTGGATGTGGGATCAGAGGGCCTTTGTTGACTCCTAGGTAGGATGGTCCTCAATGACAAATGTTTCACTTAAACTGGGTTTGAGGCTCCATCTAGAATCCCTGGTTGTAAGATTATCTCTTTGCAAAGAAAATAAACTTGTCGGCTGGCACCATGTCTATATTTCATTCTTCACCAGAGGCAGAAGATTTCAACAGTTTATAAAAGTCTGGTTCTTTCTGTCATTATGGAAAATAAACAGCGTCACCAGCAAGAAACATTCATAATTAGATATTTAACACAGAAAAGTATGTATTTCAAATTGATTTAATTACAATTAGATGTGTTTAGGAGGACACCTACGTGTCCTGGTTGTGTTTCCACTAGGAGCAACCATTCAGACCACCAGTCACCAGACCACCAGGTGGAGACTGGAGAGAGGGCAGCAAGCAGATTCAGCTTTTTCTTAAACAACTGGCCTATGTTGCATTTGTATTGCTTATACATATTAACATGCTTTTCACATATTTATATGGTTACTAGCACCTATAACTTTTGCGATAACGTTTTGGTGCCCCCCATGCACTTAGTGCCCTATGCACTGTGTCTAATGTGCATGTACGTAGCAACAATGCTGCTATAACCCCTAACTAACCATAACTGTGACCCCTAAGCCTAACTATAACCCCTAACCCTAACTATAACCTTGTGGAGTAAAACTTGTTGGTCTGGTGTTTTTTTCTCTTCGGCCTGGAGCTACTTTTCTCCGCCCAAACCCAGATGTTTCTGTGACCGGAGGACTGGTTAAATTACGCTGGTTTTACAGAACACAACTTACGGCGTTAAACCCGAACTGTCCCTTTAAGGGCCAGTGACATCACTCCGTCAGGCAGGAGCAGTGATCCACAGATGCTGATGTTTGACTGATTAGTGAACACGGTGAGTTCTTTGTAGAAGTGATTGCTAAATGAAGAGCTGCGTATTAATCCTCTCAGACACTCCCCGTGGTTTATGCCATGTTGAAGCAGGAAGTGAGTGATGGCGCTGAGCGCTGGGCAGTTTGTCTCCTGCCTTAATCATCGCCTCTGTGTCACATGTGTCTTAGTAGCCCAGTCTTCCATCTGAGGGGAAGCGGGATGAAATATGGCGGCTGAGCCTCTCCACAGCCCCACTCAGCTGCCACGGAGGTAAGGCGCCTGACAAGCATAAATTATGTTAATAGATTTTAATAAAAAACACTTTATTCCAAAGGTTTTAGTACTTTGAAATGTCAAGATGATGTAGTGTGCTACCTGCAGAGAGTTCTGAAGCTTAAGTTAGAGCACTAAAATATTAAACAAGAAATTGTGATCCCTCGTGAGGATGGCAGCGCGTGATGAAAAATGGAGAATGCACGAGTGTGTGTCTCCCAGGTGGAGTTCTCTCCATTTATTAATTGATCTGAGGGCTGAATCTAGTCCTCCATTATGGCTGCTATAATGAAGATGATATGAAACAGATTTGGGAACATTTTAATGAAAGAATTCTCTGTAATTTACAATCAGGCTCTTATTGTTATCTACAAACAGCCAAACTGTAATTAAGTAAGAAATTGGGCTTTTGTGTTAAAGTTGGTGATTAGTAATGATGGACTATTGAAAGGAGGAGTTATCAGAAAATTATTCTTATGAATACAAACACGCACACACATCTCACACACACACACACACACACACACACACACACACACACACTAGAGGTCTTCATGGGTCCAAAATTATAGACTGAAGACTGAAAATTCTTAACGGTGCTTCCCTGATCAAACTAGATCCAATTCAACTACAAAAGTAAATTATGAGAAACTGATTTTGCCAGAAAAATGATAAACTTTACCAGATGTCTATAGAAACTAGACAGACCTGATGAATTCTGATTGGCCTAAATATGTGTAAATATAGTCTGGATACTGTCCTTTAATTTGCAACACAGAGAAAACAATGAATTTTCAACATAGACTCAGCAGGAAATGAACCATTGCTTCAAACCTGTTGTCAGGTATAAATATACAAAGACCTGAGGAATTAGTCCGGACCGGCTCCCCATGGATATTAAAGAAATGAACCCTGGATCTTGGGTATTTGGACCCGTGAAGACTTCCACCACACACATACACTACCACACGCACACACACAGTGGAGAGTTAATGATGGTGAGACTGTAAATTATCCACTGCTGCTGGTTTATTGAACAGCTCCATTGTTACCATGACAGACTGTCAATTGATTGGTTATTGGTGTTTCCACCACTTCCCTGGTTCAGAGGATCCAGGCTGACAGAGACACAGCTGAGCATGAGGAGAGCGAAGGACATGAGTCAACACAGGAAGCACTTTATGATGTGATATTAGAATAAAACTATATGAACATATAGTTAACCGTTAATAAGTTTATTTATAGTTAAGTATTAATAAGTATAAAGATAACATAGGTTTTCTTCTTAATAAAGTAATAAAACAGTGTTTAATTTGTTAATTTGTTTTAATTTGTTAATCTCAATAAAAGTGTTTGTAATGCTGTTATGAAGAATTCTAGTTATTACTATTCTTAAATGTCTATAAACTCTTCTTCTTCTTAGAAATGTCTTATATTCTTAATCATAAATGTAATGTATAGCATTATTACTAATGCATAATAAATAATAAGCACCTTGTGAACATGAAATAGAAAAAGAGAATCAGGAGTTGGGGGAGTAAAGATGGGTCCTCAACCACTGTTCAATTACAGCATGTAAGAGGTTAATCAATAACATTTAAATTGCTTATGGTAATCGCCTGCAGTATAATCACTGGGATCAGCATAATCTGCTGACCCCAGAAATGCTCAGAAGGTCCCAGTTACACCACATTCATCCACATCTAGCTACACCACACTCAGCTACACCTAGCTACACCACATTCATCCACACCTAGCTACACCACACTCAGCTACACCTAGCTACACCACATTCATCCACACCTAGCTACACCACACTCAGCTACACCTAGCTACACCACATTCATCCACACCTAGCTACACCACATTCATCCACACCTAGCTATACCACACTCAGCCACACCTAGCTACACCACATTCAGCCACACCTAGCTACACCACATTCAGCCACACCTAGCTACACCACACTCAGCCACACCTAGCTATACCACACTCAGTCACGCTTAGCAATACCAGTGTGGTATAGCCACACCTAGCTATACCACACTCAGCCACACCTAGCTATACCACACTCAGCCACACCTAGCTACACCACATTCAGCCATACCTAGCTACACCACACTCAGCCACACCTAGCTATACCACACTCAGTCACGCTTAGCAATACCAGTGTGGTATAGCCACACCTAGCTATACCACACTCAGCCACACCTAGCTATACCACACTCAGCCACACCTAGCTACACCACATTCAGCCATACCTAGCTACACCACACTCAGCCACACCTAGCTATACCACACTCAGTCACGCTTAGCAATACCAGTGTGGTATAGCCACACCTAGCTATACCACACTCAGCCACACCTAGCTATTCCACACTCAGCCACACCTAGCTATACCACACTCAGCCACGCTTAGCAATACCACACTCAGCCACACCTAGCTATACCACACTCAGCCACGCTTAGCAATACCACACTCAGCTACACCACACTCAGCCACACCTAGCTATACCACACTCAGCCACACCTAGCTATACCACTCTCAGCCACGCTTAGCTATACCACACACAGCCACACCTACCTACACCACACTCAGCTACACCTAGCTACACCACACTCAGCTACACCTAGCTATACCACACTCAGCCACACCTAGCTATACCACACTCAGCCACACCTAGCTACACCACACTCAGCCACACCTAGCTACACCATACTCAGCCACACCTAGCTATACCACACTCAGCCACACCTAGCTACACCACACTCAGCTACACCTAGCTATACCACACTCAGCCACACCTAGCTATACCACAATCAGCCACACCTAGCTACATCACACTCAGCCACACCTAGCTATACCACACTCAGCCACGCTTAGCAATACCACACTCAGCCACACCTAGCTATACCACACTCAGCCACACCTAGCTATACCACACTCAGCCACACCTAGCTACATCACACTCAGCCACACCTAGCTATACCACACTCAGCCACACCTAGCTATACCACACTCAGCCACACCTAGCTACACCACACTCAGCTACACCTAGCTATACCACACTCAGCCACACCTATCTATACCACACTCAGCCACACTTAGCAATACCACACTCAGCCACACCTAGCTACACCACACTCAGCCACACCTAGCTACATCACACTCAGCCACACCTAGCTACATCACACTCAGGCACACCTAGCTATACCACACTCAGCCACGCTTAGCAATACCACACTCAGCCACACCTAGTTATACCACACTCAGCCACACCTAGCTATACCACACTCAGCCACGCTTAGCAATACCACATTCATCCACACCTAGCTACACCACACTCAGCTACACCTAGCTACACCACATTCATCCACACCTAGCTACACCACATTCATCCACACCTAGCTATACCACACTCAGCCACACCTAGCTACACCACATTCAGCCACACCTAGCTACACCACACTCAGCCACACCTAGCTATACCACACTCAGTCACGCTTAGCAATACCAGTGTGGTATAGCCACACCTAGCTATACCACACTCAGCCACACCTAGCTATACCACACTCAGCCACACCTAGCTACACCACATTCAGCCATACCTAGCTACACCACACTCAGCCACACCTAGCTATACCACACTCAGTCACGCTTAGCAATACCAGTGTGGTATAGCCACACCTAGCTATACCACACTCAGCCACACCTAGCTATACCACACTCAGCCACACCTAGCTACACCACATTCAGCCATACCTAGCTACACCACACTCAGCCACACCTAGCTATACCACACTCAGTCACGCTTAGCAATACCAGTGTGGTATAGCCACACCTAGCTATACCACACTCAGCCACACCTAGCTATTCCACACTCAGCCACACCTAGCTATACCACACTCAGCCACGCTTAGCAATACCACACTCAGCCACACCTAGCTATACCACACTCAGCCACGCTTAGCAATACCACACTCAGCTACACCACACTCAGCCACACCTAGCTATACCACACTCAGCCACACCTAGCTATACCACTCTCAGCCACGCTTAGCTATACCACACACAGCCACACCTACCTACACCACACTCAGCTACACCTAGCTACACCACACTCAGCTACACCTAGCTATACCACACTCAGCCACACCTAGCTATACCACACTCAGCCACACCTAGCTACACCACACTCAGCCACACCTAGCTACACCATACTCAGCCACACCTAGCTATACCACACTCAGCCACACCTAGCTACACCACACTCAGCTACACCTAGCTATACCACACTCAGCCACACCTAGCTATACCACAATCAGCCACACCTAGCTACATCACACTCAGCCACACCTAGCTATACCACACTCAGCCACGCTTAGCAATACCACACTCAGCCACACCTAGCTATACCACACTCAGCCACACCTAGCTATACCACACTCAGCCACACCTAGCTACATCACACTCAGCCACACCTAGCTATACCACACTCAGCCACACCTAGCTATACCACACTCAGCCACACCTAGCTACACCACACTCAGCTACACCTAGCTATACCACACTCAGCCACACCTATCTATACCACACTCAGCCACACTTAGCAATACCACACTCAGCCACACCTAGCTACACCACACTCAGCCACACCTAGCTACATCACACTCAGCCACACCTAGCTACATCACACTCAGGCACACCTAGCTATACCACACTCAGCCACGCTTAGCAATACCACACTCAGCCACACCTAGTTATACCACACTCAGCCACACCTAGCTATACCACACTCAGCCACGCTTAGCAATACCACACTCAGCCACACCTAGTTATACCACACTCAGCCACACCTAGCTATACCACACTCAGCCACACCTAGCTACACCACCCTCAGCCACACCTAGCTATACCACACTCAGCCACACCTAGTTATACCACACTCAGCCACACCTAGCTATACCACACTCAGCCACACCTAGCTACACCACACTCAGCCACACCTAGCTACACCACCCTCAGCCACACCTAGCTATACCACACTCAGCCACACTTAGCAATACCACACTCAGCCACACCTAGTTATACCACACTCAGCCACACCTAGCTATACCACACTCAGCCACACTTAGTTATACCACACTCAGCCACACCTAGCTATACCACCCTCAGCCACACCTAGCTATACCACACTCAGCCACACCTAGCTACATCACACTCAGCCACACCTAGTTATACCACACTCAGCCACACCTAGTTATACCACACTCAGCCACACCTAGCTATACCACACTCAGCCACACCTAGCTACACCACCCTCAGCCACACCTAGCTATACCACACTCAGCCACACTTAGTTATACCACACTCAGCCACACCTAGCTATACCACCCTCAGCCACACCTAGCTATACCACACTCAGCCACACCTAGCTACATCACACTCAGCCACACCTAGTTATACCACACTCAGCCACACCTAGCTATACCACACTCAGCCACACCTAGTTATACCACACTCAGCCACACCTAGCTACACCACCCTCAGCCACACCTAGCTATACCACACTCAGCCACACCTAGCTATACCACCCTCAGCCACGCCTAGCTATACCACACTCAGCCACGCTTAGCAATACCACACTCAGCCACACCTAGCTACACCACCCTCAGCCACACCTGGCTATACCACACTCAGCCACACCTAGCTATACCACACTCAGCCACACTTAGCAATACCACACTCAGCCACACCTAGCTATACCACACTCAGCCACACCTAGCTGCATCACACTCAGCCACACCTAGCTATACCACACTCAGCCACGCTTAGCAATACCACACTCAGCCACACCTAGCTACACCACACTCAGCCACACCTAGCTACACCATACTCAGCCACACCTAGCTATACCACACTCAGCCACACCTAGCTACACCACACTCAGCTACACCTAGCTATACCACACTCAGCCACACCTAGCTATACCACAATCAGCCACACCTAGCTACATCACACTCAGCCACACCTAGCTATACCACACTCAGCCACGCTTAGCAATACCACACTCAGCCACACCTAGCTATACCACACTCAGCCACACCTAGCTATACCACACTCAGCCACACCTAGCTACATCACACTCAGCCACACCTAGCTATACCACACTCAGCCACACCTAGCTACACCACACTCAGCTACACCTAGCTATACCACACTCAGCCACACCTATCTATACCACACTCAGCCACACTTAGCAATACCACACTCAGCCACACCTAGCTATACCACACTCAGCCACACCTAGCTACATCACACTCAGCCACACCTAGCTACATCACACTCAGGCACACCTAGCTATACCACACTCAGCCACGCTTAGCAATACCACACTCAGCCACACCTAGTTATACCACACTCAGCCACACCTAGCTATACCACACTCAGCCACACCTAGCTACACCACCCTCAGCCACACCTAGCTATACCACACTCAGCCACACCTAGTTATACCACACTCAGCCACACCTAGCTATACCACACTCAGCCACACCTAGCTACACCACACTCAGCCACACCTAGCTACACCACCCTCAGCCACACCTAGCTATACCACACTCAGCCACACTTAGCAATACCACACTCAGCCACACCTAGTTATACCACACTCAGCCACACCTAGCTATACCACACTCAGCCACACTTAGTTATACCACACTCAGCCACACCTAGCTATACCACCCTCAGCCACACCTAGCTATACCACACTCAGCCACACCTAGCTACATCACACTCAGCCACACCTAGTTATACCACACTCAGCCACACCTAGTTATACCACACTCAGCCACACCTAGCTATACCACACTCAGCCACACCTAGCTACACCACCCTCAGCCACACCTAGCTATACCACACTCAGCCACACTTAGTTATACCACACTCAGCCACACCTAGCTATACCACCCTCAGCCACACCTAGCTATACCACACTCAGCCACACCTAGCTACATCACACTCAGCCACACCTAGTTATACCACACTCAGCCACACCTAGCTATACCACACTCAGCCACACCTAGTTATACCACACTCAGCCACACCTAGCTACACCACCCTCAGCCACACCTAGCTATACCACACTCAGCCACACCTAGCTATACCACCCTCAGCCACACCTAGCTATACCACACTCAGCCACGCTTAGCAATACCACACTCAGCCACACCTAGCTATACCACCCTCAGCCACACCTAGCTACACCAGCCTCAGCCACACCTAGCTATACCACACTCAGCCACACTTAGTTATACCACACTCAGCCACACCTAGCTATACCACCCTCAGCCACACCTAGCTATACCACACTCAGCCACACCTAGCTACATCACACTCAGCCACACCTAGTTATACCACACTCAGCCACACCTAGCTACACCACCCTCAGCCACACCTAGCTATACCACCCTCAGCCACACCTAGCTATACCACACTCAGCCACACCTAGCTACATCACACTCAGCCACACCTAGCTATACCACACTCAGCCACGCTAAGCAATACCACACTCAGCCACACCTAGTTATACCACACTCAGCCACACCTAGCTACACCACCCTCAGCCACACCTAGCTATACCACACTCAGCCACACCTAGCTATACCACACTCAGCCACACTTAGCAATACCACACTCAGCCACACCTAGCTATACCACACTCAGCCACACCTAGCTGCATCACACTCAGCCACACCTAGCTATACCACACTCAGCCACGCTTAGCAATACCACACTCAGCCACACCTAGTTATACCACACTCAGCCACACCTAGCTATACCACACTCAGCCACACCTAGCTACACCACCCTCAGCCACACCTAGCTATACCACACTCAGCCACACCTAGTTATACCACACTCAGCCACACCTAGCTATACCACACTCAGCCACACCTAGCTACACCACACTCAGCTACACCTAGCTATACCACACTCAGCTACATATAGCTACACCACACTCAGCCACACCTAGCTATACCACACTTAGCCACACTTAGCAATACCACACTCAGCCACACCTAGCTATACCACACTCAGCCACACCTAGCTATACCACACTCAGCCACGCTTAGCAATACCACACTCAGCCACACCTAGTTATACCACACTCAGCCACACCTAGCTATACCACACTCAGCCACACCTAGCTATACCACACTCAGCCACACTTAGCAATACCACACTCAGCCACACCTAGTTATACCACACTCAGCCACACCTAGCTATACCACACTCAGCCACACCTAGCTACACCACCCTCAGCCACACCTAGCTATACCACACTCAGCCACACTTAGTTATACCACACTCAGCCACACCTAGCTATACCACACTCAGCCACACCTAGCTACACCACCCTCAGCCACACCTAGCTATACCACACTCAGCCACACTTAGCAATACCACACTCAGCCACACCTAGTTATACCACACTCAGCCACACCTAGCTATACCACACTCAGCCACACCTAGCTACACCACCCTCAGCCACACCTAGCTATACCACACTCAGCCACACTTAGTTATACCACACTCAGCCACGCTTAGCAATACCACACTCAGCCACACCTAGTTATACCACACTCAGCCACACCTAGCTATACCACACTCAGTCACGCTTAGCAATACCAGTGTGGTATAGCCACACCTAGCTATACCACACTCAGCCACACCTAGCTATACCACACTCAGCCACACCTAGCTACACCACATTCAGCCACACCTAGCTACACCACACTCAGCCACACCTAGCTATACCACACTCAGCCACACCTAGCTATACCACACTCAGCCACGCTTAGCAATACCACACTCAGCTACACCACACTCAGCCACACCTAGCTATACCACACTCAGCCACACCTAGCTATACCACTCTCAGCCACGCTTAGCTATACCACACTCAGCCACACCTAGCTACATCACACTCAGCCACACCTAGTTATACCACACTCAGCCACACCTAGCTACACCACCCTCAGCCACACCTAGCTATACCACCCTCAGCCACACCTAGCTATACCACACTCAGCCACACCTAGCTACATCACACTCAGCCACACCTAGCTATACCACCCTCAGCCACACCTAGCTATACCACACTCAGCCACGCTAAGCAATACCACACTCAGCCACACCTAGTTATACCACACTCAGCCACACCTAGCTACACCACCCTCAGCCACACCTAGCTATACCACACTCAGCCACACCTAGCTATACCACACTCAGCCACACTTAGCAATACCACACTCAGCCACACCTAGCTATACCACACTCAGCCACACCTAGCTGCATCACACTCAGCCACACCTAGCTATACCACACTCAGCCACGCTTAGCAATACCACACTCAGCCACACCTAGTTATACCACACTCAGCCACACCTAGCTATACCACACTCAGCCACACCTAGCTACACCACCCTCAGCCACACCTAGCTATACCACACTCAGCCACACCTAGTTATACCACACTCAGCCACACCTAGCTATACCACACTCAGCCACACCTAGCTACACCACACTCAGCTACACCTAGCTATACCACACTCAGCTACATATAGCTACACCACACTCAGCCACACCTAGCTATACCACACTCAGCCACACTTAGCAATACCACACTCAGCCACACCTAGCTATACCACACTCAGCCACGCCTAGCTATACCACACTCAGCCACGCTTAGCAATACCACACTCAGCCACACCTAGTTATACCACACTCAGCCACACCTAGCTATACCACACTCAGCCACACCTAGCTACACCACCCTCAGCCACACCTAGCTATACCACACTCAGCCACACCTAGCTATACCACACTCAGCCACACTTAGCAATACCACACTCAGCCACACCTAGTTATACCACACTCAGCCACACCTAGCTACACCACCCTCAGCCACACCTAGCTATACCACACTCAGCCACACCTAGCTATACCACACTCAGCCACACTTAGTTATACCACACTCAGCCACACCTAGCTATACCACACTCAGCCACACCTAGCTACATCACACTCAGCCACACCTAGCTATACCACACTCAGCCACGCTTAGCAATACCACACTCAGCCACACCTAGTTATACCACACTCAGCCACACCTAGCTATACCACACTCAGCCACACCTAGCTATACCACACTCAGCCACACCTAGCTACACCACCCTCAGCCACACCTAGCTATACCACACTCAGCCACACTTAGCAATACCACACTCAGCCACACCTAGCTATACCACACTCAGCCACACCTAGCTACATCACACTCAGCCACACCTAGCTATACCACACTCAGCCACACCTAGCTATACCACACTCAGCCACACCTAGCTATACCACACTCAGCCACACTTAGCAATACCACACTCAGCCACACCTAGCTATACCACACTCAGCCACACCTAGCTACATCACACTCAGCCACACCTAGCTATACCACACTCAGCCACACCTAGTTATACCACACTCAGCCACACCTAGCTACACCACACTCAGCCACACCTAGCTATACCACACTCAGCCACACCTAGCTACACCACCCTCAGCCACACCTAGCTATACCACACTCAGCCACACCTAGCTATACCACACTCAGCCATGCTCAGTCATGCTGTTGGAGCCTGTTGCATCTGTTATCATGTGCATTCGTGGCCTTAACCCACTCCCAGACTTTTGATGGATGAAGCTGACACACACACACACACACACACACACACATACATAAAAAACACACACAGGCACATACTTCTACCTATTCATTAAATTTCCAGGACTGAGTGTGTTGTAAGATATAAATATCCGGCTCACCTCAGCGTCGTGGTGCAGCATGGCTTTGAAGTTGAGCCTAATTAAGCAGTGGCACAGTTAACCAGCTGAACAATAAGGTACGGGGCAAATCTCAGGCGTGTGGATGACAGTTAATGAAACACTACACACAGTAAAAGTGAACAGACGCACAGAAGCAGCCGGTCCAGGATCTGATCAGGCTGTCAGCAGAACACACAGACTCAAGCACTCGCTGCCGACCCATCTCCTATACAACACGTTGCACTGCTCATCATTTGCTTTGCCAAATGTGTCTTGTTGGAAATGTTGTTGCTGCCAGTACATGTGACATAGGTTCATTGACTGCAGAGTCTGAAAAGACATCCTGCAGCTTCATGATCATTATATTCTCAGGTCTGAGCTACTGGGTTAAGGGAGAAAGCGCAGCATGGTAAATGTGTGATATCAGTGTTTTCAGCCTCACAGGTATGGGTTAAAGTTCTAATGGAAGATTCAGAAAACTGTTAACATCTAACACCTCCATCTTTGTACTTTATTATTCTACTATAACACTGGAACATTTTACTGTCACATCAGACCATTTTACTTTACTGTAATGTTGGAATATTTTTTTGTAACTTTTTGTAACAGAACATTTTTACTCCAACATTAGCACATTTTACTCTAACATCAGAACCACTTTACATGAACGAATATGGTCTTCCAGAAAACTGGAAGAAGCTCTCTGCAAATGGAAAGAGAGTCTCCGGGCAGGAAGTCCCTCTGTAATGTCAGAGCTGCCTATTACTCCTCATTAGAGAGAAAACCAAAAACAACCCTAAATTCCTTTATAGCACTCTAGCTACACTGACTCTATTGATCCACATATCCCTTCAAGACTCAATAGCAACAACTTCATGGGCTTCTTGACAAATGACAAAATTCTGACAATTAGAGACAGAATTTATCACCTCCTTTCATCAACTGGCACCAATCTCCCCTCAAACACAGGGATCGTAGAGACAGATGGAAGAGCTAACATCTATCTAGAGTCATTTTCTTCTATCAACCTTTCTGAACTAGCCTTGCTGATTTCTTCATCCAAAACAACAACCTCTCTTTTGGACCCTATACCATCAGATTTACTTAAAGACATTTTTACATGTATTAGCACTTCCTTGCTGGAAAGGCTCAACATGTCCTTATTATCTGGCTATGCCCAGCTCACATTAAACACATTTCGAGGACTGCCTTTTTTTAACCGACGTAACATAGCAAAGGTCAGGCACTTCCTGTCGCTAAAAGATGCAGAAAAGCTTGTCCATGCATTTGTTACTTTCAGGCTGAATTACTGCAATTCATTATTGTCTGGCTGCACCAAAAAGTCTCTCAGGACTCTCCTGCTGATCCAGAATGCAGCAGGCTCTAGAAGAAGGGATCATATCTCACTATTATTAGCCTCTCTGCACTGTCTTCCTGTGAAATCAAATAGAATAGAAATTCAAAATCCTCCTCTTCATCTACAAAGCTCTTAATGGTCAGGCTCCTTCCTATATTAAGGATCTCATAGTTCAGTATCATCCATCAAGAACATTGCGCTCCCATAATGCAGACTTTCATAATGCAGCATTTCTAAAATCAAAATGAGGCAGAGCCATCAACAACCAGGCTCCTTTTCTGTGGAACCGTCTTCCTGTCTCAGTCCATAGGGCCTTTCTACATTTAAGACCAGGTTAAAAACTTTGCATTTTGATGAAGCTTATAGTTAGGGCTGGCCCTGGCTGGCCTATAACAATGTTATGCTGCTATAGGTTTAGACTGCAGGGACTTCATGAAATACCCCGAGCTTCTCTTTCTTTCTTCCATCTGGAACATGCCTGTCCTGAAAGAGGGATCCCTCCTCTGTTACTATTCCTGGGGATGCTTCCTCTTTTTTCCACATTAAAGTTTTTTTAGGGACTTTTTCCTTGTACGTGTGTTGCTGTTGTACAAACTGTAAAGCCCATTGGGGTGAATCAGAGATTTGTGAGTTTAGGCTATACAAATAAAATGAATTGACTTGACCACTGTAACACTGTATGGTGACATCAGAATATTTCACTGTAATATCAGAACATTTTTACTGAAACATATGTCATATTTTTTTTGTAACATCAGTACATTTTACTGTAGCTTTAGAACTTTTTTCTGTAACATCAAAACATTTTATCGTAACATCAGAACATTTTG
Source organism: Lepturacanthus savala (assembly GCA_030544235.1). NCBI lineage: Eukaryota > Metazoa > Chordata > Actinopteri > Scombriformes > Trichiuridae > Lepturacanthus > Lepturacanthus savala. Next base: position 3,920,795 of record CM060474.1, read on the forward strand.
CTGTAATATCAGAACATGTTTTATTGTAACATTGTAAAAGGTTAACATTGTAAAAAAATATTTGTAAAATCAGTACATTTTTACTGAAACAAAACATTTTACTGTAATTTTTGTAAAATCTAAAGATTTTTACTTTAACATCAGAACACTGTTGTAAAATCAGAACATTGCATTGTAACATTGCAGTGTGTAATGTGATAGATAGAAAGAACAGAACTGGCAAAACATAGTCTTTGAATGCAAACCAGCAGCATGAGAACATGATGTAATCGGTGTGAGATGAGGTGTCCTGGGTGTGTCTGAGGCTGTTCTTTATAGACGTTTCCTCCCCCTCCACCACAGCTGTGAAATGCCTGGCTTCTCTGAGGAATGAGAGACCCTGGAGGGCCAAGGGTCCCGAACAAATGAGTTCCCATAAAACTCTTCTACTTATACACAGACAGAACATGGCGAACGAGCAGCCTTCATGGTAATTTCCCCCAGTATTTACAGGGCCCACCCATGGGTGTCACTGCTTCGAGCCGACGCCAGTCACCTTCATGAGCAGCACCAGGCATCCATCATATCAGCAGCTGACATAGATAAACAAGTTAGGACACTCCTGTTCATTATATATTTATTTACTATTACTACTAATAATATGTTAGACTTATATAGTGCTTTTTTGGACACACACACAAGACTTTTGTCAATTTCTCACTTAAATGTCTTTATCCATGTGTTTTTCACTTTGAAATCACCATAAATAAATCAGTAAATCAACATATTATTACACTTTGCTTCCAAACACTCATTCACATGTACCCACACACACAAGCTTACCCAGTCATTCACACACACACTCTTTTCACTTTAAAATGATCACAAAATAAACATATAACATTTTTCTTTTAAACATTAATTTACTTACTCATAAACACACACTATCTCACTCATTCACTCACTATAAGAATATCACAAAACAAATAACATAACACTCTGCTTTAAAACACACTCAGTCACTTACTCACTCACAAGCTCTTTTCACTTTAAAATTATCACAAAATAAATAAACCATGGTGGTGCAGGGGTTAGTGCTGTTGCCTCACAGCAAGAAGGTCGCAGGTTCAAGACCTCCTTGGTCCTGGGTCTGGGACCTTTCTGTGTGGAGTTTGCATGTTCTCCCCGTGTCTGTGTGGGTTTTCACCGGGTACTCTGGCTTCCTCCCACAGTCCAAAAACATGCTGAGGTTAATTGAAGACTCACTGTGTGAGTGAATGGTGTGTGTGCCCCATGATTGGCTGGTGACCATCTGGGGTGTATCCCTGCCTCTCACCGTAATGCGCTGGGATTGGCTCCAGCAGACCATGTGACCCTAATGAGGAATAAGCAGGTATAGGAGATGAGATAAATAAACCATTATTACACTTTGCTTCCAAACACACAAGCTTACCCAGTCACTCACTCATACACTCACTTTCACACACTCCTTCACACACTTAGTCACTCACACACTAACAAACACAGTCACTCACTGACTCACTCACTCAAACACACACACTCACTATCTCACTCACACATCTCTTCACTGTAATGATCACAAAAATGAATAAATTAACACTTTGCTTTCAAACACTCATTCACTCACACAGTCACTCACTAACTCATACAGTCACTCACTCATTTACTCAGTCACAATCTCACTCATTCACTCGCACACACACTCAACATATAACACATTGCTCTCAGTCACACAGTCACTCACTAACACACACTCATTCATAAACATACACACTCACTATCTCATTCATTTACTCACTAAAAATATCACAAAATAAACACTTTGCTTTCAAACACTCACTCAAACACACACACACACTAACTCACTATCTCACTTATTCATTCATTCACTCACTCACTCACTCACTCACTCACTCACTCACTCACTCACTCACTACAACTCAAACGAAAAAAGAACTGAAATCTTTCAGGGAGGTGAAGTAAAACGAACACCCTCTTATAACCAGGGATGTGACTGTGTTTGGATTTAACCAGCTGCATTCAACTCCTGTTAAATTGGAGTCAGCACACACCTGTCACCAATTAAAGTGCCTCTGATTAACCTCAAGGAAAGTTAAGGTGGATATAACATCCAAGCCAGGCTTCATTTTGCAAAAAGACATTTGAAATCATCTATGTTCCGATGAAGCCATGGTTGAACTTTTTAGATATATTTTTATATATATCGTTATTATTATTTTATATATATTATGGACAAACAAAACAACATTGCTCATCACCAAAGGAACACCATTCCTGCATCCTGCAGTGAAGCATGCTGGTGGCAACATCAAGCTTTGGGGATTTTCTTCAGCTGAAACTGGGGCCTTAGTCAGGCTGCAGGGAATAGTGAACACTTCCACATACCAGTCAGTGCTGGTACAAAACCTTCGCGTTTCATTTAGAAAGCAGATGTTGTAGAGGAACTTCATCTTTCAGCACGACAATGACAATAGACTCCTATCCAAAAAGATAGAGTGCTGTAATAAAGTATTACTTTAAGTGTGCATATTTATACAACCAGGCAATTTCCATTTTTTTATTTCCTTCTTTAAAGGTTTCAGTTTGTTTTTCAAATTGCATTATACAGGTTATAGGTCACAGTAAAGGTGGAAAAGGCTGTGAAATCTTGGTGTAATTTTTTTTCTACATCACAAAACCCAAAACACACACACACTATCTCACTCACTCACATGCTCTTTTCACTTTAAAATTATCACGAAATAAACATTGTAACACTTTTCATTCAAGCACTCACTCATTCACTCACTCGTTTCACTATATAAATTATCACAAAACAAATAACTTTGCTTTCAAACACTCACTCACAGACTTCACTTAAAGAATTATCACAAACTGAATAAATTAACATTTACTACTTTGCTTTCAAACACTCACTCACGCACACACTGATTCACACACTCACTCATTCACACTTACCCACACACACAAGCTTACCCAGTCACTCACTCATACACTTACTCACACACACTCACTCATTCACTCACTCACTCACTCACACTTACTCACACACACACTGACTCATACATTCACTCATTTTCAACATATAACACTTTGCTTTCAAACACTCACTCACACACTCACACACTCACTCACACACTCATTTACTCACAAACACACACTCATAATCTCACTCACTCTTTCACTTTAAAAATGATCACAAAATCAATAAATCAACATATTATTACACTTTGCTTCCAAACACTCACTCATCCACACTTACACACACACAAGCTTTTCCAGTTATTCATTCATACACTCACTCACTCACTGATTTACTCACTCACAAACACAGACACACTCACTATCTCACTCACACACTCTTTTCACTTGATGATGATCACAAAATAAACACTTTGCTTTCAAACACTCATTCACACACTCACTCACTCACACAGTCACTCACACACTAACACATACTCATTTAACACAATCTTTTCACTTTAAAAATGATCACAAAATGAATAAATGAACACTTTGCTGTGTGTGTGTGTGTGTGTGTGTGTGTGTGTGTGTGTGTGTGTGCATGCATCTCAGCTTGGTTGGAAATGAAATAAAAGCTGATTGTGGACGTGCAGCGGAATGTTTTTAACAAAGCTAATGAAGTTAATTGCTGAAGCTGAAGCACTTTTATGAGCTGCATCTGGTCCATCAATGATTCCTAATGAGGAGCAACTCAGTTGACTTTTAAAATGCCTCCCTCTAGTGGAAACACTCTCAGACCTCAGCACCACATGAATAAATATCTGAATACTGCCACAGTACATGCAGCGGATAGAAAAAGTCTACACACCCCTGTTAAAACAGCAGGTTTTTGTGAAAAAATTAAACCAAGATAATTAATTTCACAATTTTTTTTCACAACGCAAATGAAAAAAGAGCTGAAACCTTTCCGAGAGGTGAAGTAAGAACAAACAACTGAGACCCTCTTATAACCAGGGATGTGACTGTGTTTGGATTTAACCAGCTGCATTCAACTCCTGTTAAATTGGAGTCAGCACACACCTGTCACCAATTAAAGTGCCTCTGATTAACCTCAAGGAAAGTTCAAGCCATGGTCCACTGAGGGGTTACAACGGATCAGGACAAATTCTAGGATATTCTCTTCTATTCTATTAATGAACCACAATGACTCAGAAAATCATAAAATAATAAAGATTAAATACTTTTCACACACGTTTATTTATAGTACATTTTCATGATATAATTGAACAAGTGAATCAATAAAACAAGACATTTAAATCACAGACAATGACCCAATAATTCTTCTTTCTTCAGGTTGATAGAAACAAGAAGCAGGACAAGTTTCACTGAGAGAGTCAGTGGTGTTCAGTTAAACATTTAAATGATTTGGTGTGAGAATCCTTTTCTGTAGCATCTTTTTTTTTTCTTCTAAAAAGCAAGAAATTATTTTTTAAGAATTTTCTATGTCAATTAATTCCAGAGTTATGGATAATTTTTTGCAAACTTGAAAGTGTCATTTGACCTTGGAATAGAAAAGGCATTCTTTAATACTATAGAAAAACTTTAATAAACAGAAAACAGTGGTACTACATATTTCAGTAACTTCTCTTATGGTGTGAAGACTGATGAAAGATGAAAGTTGGACAATTTCTTGCTAAATGTGGATATAACAATGGGTTTTACACAGATTAACGTGGTGAAGTATGAAGCCACATGTTTGTATATGTTGCATCAAAAAGGTTTGAAATCGAAAACGAGATATGAGAACAAAAGTATCAAAACTGAAATCTAAAATTGTTTTACCATGAATATAATAAAAGATTAAATGCAGAACTATAGATTTTACAGAACCAAAGATTTTATTTGCTGCTTCATTCAGTTAATTTTGTGTATTATTCAAAATTTCAATTCATTCAACATTCATGTTGTTTTGGAAAGCTTTTTTTTTGTTTGTGGAATCTTTTTTGTTTAAAATCTTTGTTTTTCTAAATCTATGTTTTAATATATAAAACACACACACACACATATATATATATATTGTGGTTTTTTTTTTACATGTGGGATGGTTCGTTTATTGAAAATTCAACCAATAGATAGGTGTCTTACAGATTTCAGTGTAGGTCCTGCCAATGAGGTTCAGCTCTTAATTCCCAAAAAAGTTGTGCAAAAAAAAAAATTGGCAAATAAAAGATAAAAAAAAATATTTGCAAAAGATATTTGCAAAAAAAACTGTTCAAAAAACAATTAATGCAAAAATATTTCAGCAAAAATAAAATTTTGGATTTACAAATAAAAGATTTATTTCTGCATTTTAATCAAACATTTATTTTACTTACAATAAAACATTTTTTATAAAAGTATTGATACTTTTGCTCGTTAGATCAGGAGTAGGCTTCCCTGGTCCTAGAGAGCTGGGTGCGGGTTTTTGTTTCAATCAAGCCCTAACACACCTGATTCTACTAATGAACTATTAGAGCCCTTGCTAAAGACCTTTATTAGTAGAACCAAGTGTGTTACTGTTTAGTTGGAACAAAAACCTGCACCCACAGTGGCTCTCTTGGACCAGGGATGTCCACCCATGTGTTAGATTGGATCCTATAGAAACAGCTACAGCTGTGGTTGGTGTCTACAGCAGCAGGGTGGACTTTAGGACCCTGAAGGCCATGGACACAGTGACCAGCATGCCCAGCGTCCATGCTCCAGCTCTGCTGGGTTGAGGCAAAGCAGCGACGTACGCGATGCTGTGGAAGATCCGACTGGCAGCGAAGACACGGAAGTGAATCAAAGCGACTGAAAGTTCAGGATCAGTCAGAGAGTAGAGGAAACCAACCAGCACGAAGGGAATAATATTCTCCAAGTCGTTACGATGACACCTGACAACACAAACAACCACCTTATCACAGCTGGGACAAACAAACAACAACAATTAATACAATTGGGACAAATAACAAAAGCAATCAATACAGCTGGGACAAACCAACATCAATCAACACAGCTGGGACAAACAAACAACAATTGACACAGCTGGGACAACCGAACAACAATCAACACAGCTGGGGCAAATAAATCACAAAAACAATTAACACAGCTGTGACAAACAACCAACACAGCTGAGTCAAACAACAATTACACAGCTGGAATAAACAACAACATCCAACACAGCTGGGACATATTTATTTAAAATTTTAAATAAACTGACTGTAGCCAATGTGCTTTACAAATAAATGGGTCAATAAAAACAATTCAAATATCTGAATAACTTCATGCACCATAATGTGATGGTGCATTTCTTAAAGATGTTGTCGTGTCTGTTAGAATCACATTAATCCTGAGTTGATCCAATTTGATTTACCTGATTTGTTCAATTTAACTCCAGGTAATGTAAGTTTTGACATTTGCACTATAGAATGAAAGGACACTCTAATGGTGTCACAGAAATGATCACCAGGTGTTTTAATGGATTAATATTTTAGCACTGTGCAGTGATAATTGAGAAGATGATTATTGTTAATGGGTGGAAAATTATGACATATCACCAGTAATTAATCTACTTTTTTGGGTCGTTGGTGCTACTGAAATGCAGCAGCCATGTATGTCAAACTGTACGCTGATGATATCCTGTTATATTTGTCCTTTTATCCTGACAAGCTGGACACATTTTCTATATTGAACAACTGTTTAAATGCAATCAAGAACTGGATGGAAAAAAATCCAATTGAGTTAAATGCAGTTTTGATGTGATGCCCATTCAGTGTCATCACTTTATTAAAAATATGCCATATCTCAGGTTTCAAAACAGGCATAAAACCTGGATGTTGGAAATGAGTTACGTTTAATAAAAACAGACCTGAAAAAGTGATGAAAAATGGAACTGCATCCTGACCAATGTAATTTACCTGACATTTGTTTAATTTTACTCAATATAATCTAAGTTTTGAGTTTGCACTATGGAACGAAAGGACAGTTTAATTCAGAATTAAAGTTGCCTCAGTCTCACTAGAATGTCCAAAAATTGGCCTAAATCACTTTATTCTTTAATGTCACATAAATGACAAATAAATGACGCACAGTGTTCTGTGTCCACAGTCATTCACTGTCAAGGCCTTTTTGATTGAAATTATTAATAAATATAATATTCTCTACATTTGATAACGTTTTTGTGCTTTCCCAAAAACTTTAGGACATTGTTTTAATACGTTGACGATATAATGTGATGATCTTCGCTTCAATGTCATTGAGTTGAGTTGAGAGTTGGTCAGATTCAGTTGAACACAGATAATTTACCGGCGAACACGCTCCACATCAGGATCCTCACAAACCAGCTTCCGATTTTCTTTGGAGGAAACTAATTTGGTGTCTTCGAGGTTCGCAAACACCTGAAGAGTCCGAGTCAGAGCAGATCAGGGTCAGGTGATCTTATGCAGAGTCACATGCTGCTTATGATCAATGATAAAGATATGACAATGATAATAATAATTAATAATAATTGTCACCTTTTTGGTCAGTCTGAAGTAAGAGGTAAAAGGTGCCATGAGCATCATCTTCAGGATGACGATGGTGGCGTAGGTGGAAAAAGCCTGAAGCACTTGACTGTCCATTATTGACATCATCGTTCCTGAGGACAGAGACGTGTTTACAACATCACAAGACTCATATTAATATACTTTAACACTCTATTGCATAGTTTTGCCATATGGCAACAATTACGTTATCTTATTTTTTCCAAAAAGATGCAATATACAGTTAGGTGGGAAAGGGGGACTTTTATTTTTGAAGGCCATATAATTTATGAGGTCACATGACCAGGATATCCTGTTTACTCATGGACATTTGGCATGTGGGGGGTATTCTAGGAAGTGGGTTATGTTAAAACTCAGAGTAAGTTAACCCTGAGATGAGGGAAACTCTGAGTTATCTGTTCCAGAAAGAGAGGGAACTGGACTCTGACTCAGTCTCCATGGTAACAGACTCTGTGAACGTAACCTGCTCGCTGGCAGGTTTACTTGAAGAAACTGTGAGTTTTTACCTGTCTCTTCCCACATGAAGAAGCTCTTCAACATGGATTGCCCATTAATTCTCAATCTGACTGACATCAAAACTCAAATTATTAGAATTGCTTTACGTCACAACAGAATCTTCAGACCGATTCTGGATATCCTGTCAATTATTTCCAAATGAATGTCTGTTTAAACGCTACCGCTTTTCATAGACTGGTATAATCTGGGTGAATACTATACACACACACACACACACACACACATATATATATATATATATATATATATATACCTGTATATATATATATATATATATATATTAAAAAGTAGGCTATATAGGCCCGTTTTGCAGGCTTCTGCCTTCTTTCTGTTGGCTGTGTTTTTTAAATTAATATATTATTGAGTGTTTGTGCCCACATTGTCACAATTAAAATGACTTTAATGTGTATAAAATAAAAATATGTAAACATTGCATCAAGTGTTACTGTGAGGGGACGAGTTACAACAACATGTTGTTTGTTAGGAGTTTAAATTACTATTTGAAGTAACCACAGAATTAATATTTACTCCATGGTGAATATTTACTTGTTTAAGAGCCTATGACAAATCAAAGTGAGTTGCAATCATAGCCTAGACAATTTATCTTAACTTTTTGGATTATGTCTTTATATTTCATTTTAGTTGCTTCCAACTTCTTCTCTCCCCTGCTAGTTATATTGCTAGTTATATCTTTTTTTTCTACAGTCATGTCTGTTGCCATGGTATCAGTGCTCCATTGATGATGGCTTTTTGTGCACACGCATAACTCAACGTAAACATACTCAGAGTTCTGTTCTGGAACCGGATACTCAGAGTTTCCCATCTCAGAGTAAGTCAACTCAGAGTTGAAGGATAAACTCAGAGTTTTTTGAACCTCCTTTCTGGAATAACCCCCAGGAAACTATCCTGAGACTGTTACAACGTTTTCTTATATCTTTTTAATAGATCTATTATTAAGGCCATTTTTAAACATAAAACATTCAAAATACTTTTATAATGTCTAAGTAATATATTTTTTTTATTTTTGCATGTGTGTTTTACAAGTTTGAAATGTCTGATCTCCTTTTAACACTTCTGTATTATAAATTTTATATAAACATCTCTTTATTTTAGTATAATGTACTATCTTCATTTTTGGTTTCTGTTTAAAATTTCAATAGAAACATTAGCTTTTTATTTTAATAATGTAAATAGGTGAAACTATGTTTAATGTGTAAGATTAGGTGCATAAGGTACACTGTAAAACTTTGCTGTGAAACCTGTAGTTATCTTATGAGGGAGCAGAGCAGCCTCCCCACTAAAAGGGATCAGGTCAAACCAGAAAAGGTGGTAAAGCCAAATCTAGAGCCAGCAGAACTTAAATTTGCCAAGTAGGCTAGTTTTAATTGCTTTATAGTCACTGGGCATGCAGAACCACATAGCTCTCACAGCAGACTTCTCCACAGTCTTAGACCTAACTGAACACTATTTAAATAGACCGCCTGGCTAGGCTTAATTGGGGTAAACCATTACAGAGGGGAAAACCCATACAACAATGTATGGGTAATGTAAAGAGACAGCATTTAACACGTTCATACAAACATCATTAGCATATCAGTTGACACGATTTCTCATTCTTCACACAAACAGTTTACACCACAATTTACACATATATAGAGGCATTTAGAAATTAGTACCCCCCTGTACATAATGGGGTGCGTCCCCCTGGCCCCGCCCTCGATAAACTCCGCCCCCGCAGCGATGCGCGCTTCCGCACAGGAGCAGTGGAACCGGACGGAGAGGTGAGTGCAGGTGAGTGAATGAGGATGTGTGTGAATGTATGAATGATCCGAGGCTCAAACAGTGACTGGCTGAAATGCAGGACGAGCAGTGGGTCCCTCACTAAATGTCGAGTGGGGAAAATGTCGTGAAAACTGCCGAAGGTGATTAGTGAATGTTTTGAATGAGTGACGTGACGCACCGCGCGCCCGCGTCTGCGCACAGCTCGTTCCCCTGTCACCAAGCACCGTATACACACCATTTAAATAAACAATAATGAAGTAATATTAACAACATTCAGCAGTGTTTTAAACCAGGCGAATATGTACAAGTGTCCAGAGTCTCTGTCTCTGTTCCACGTGAGTGACGCCTAATGGCGTCACTTCCGAGGAGCATGTGAGAGGTGAGGGAGGGGCGTGTCTTGCTGTATGTTTTACAATAAATAATAGTTAGTTAAATAATTAAGTAAATTACTGTAGTTTTTATATTTGGTATATCACACAAAAACTTTAAATATGTATATATATTTTAAGAAATTGCTGATATATATGAGATGAAAGATGGAAAAAACTATTATTTTTTATGTCATAGTCACAGTATTTAATTGATTTATTTGACAGTTAATCACCTTATACCATAAATACAACTGAAATAACATTTATTTAGTAATTTACAATAAAGACTATAATACTAATAAAGACTATAATAGAATAAATACTGCGAACAGAAGTACAATAATTCTACCATTAAAAAAAAATAATTACAGTAACTTTCTGGATAATTGCTGCCAGGAAGTCACAGTAAATTTTAAGGCAACAGGATGACTACCTGATTCCAAGGCATTCAGCTAATGGGGATCCTTAAATAAACAAATAAACAACAACAACAGCATTAGGCTGTAATTATGAACAGGTCATCAAATCCTTGTCTCCCCTGTCCATCTCTGGGGACACAACCTGTCTCCTCTGGACATTAGAAACTGATCAAAATGATTTCCATCAGAAACAAAACTGAAAAATTTCTGCTTCTTCTAGTTATTTATCTATAACTAACAGGCTGTTTCTGAATAATATTATTAATGTTGTGTTGTATGAAGACTGATAATGAGGAACTGCTGGTAGAACAGGATTTACATTAAGGGTTAAACTGCAAAGAGCTACAGTAAAGTCTAAAAACAACAGGATTTGTTTAATCACTGACTCAAACATGCAGCTACAAACACAAAAACTGAAAGTTTTTCACTTCAACTTTTTGTTCAAAGTTTAAGTGAATCCAGCTGAGCAGGAAACATGGATCCTACCTGCTGCTGCAGCCGATCGGGTCCAAAGATCGACTGAACGCCTGAATTCACCTCAGGGTTGTGTAATGTGGGCGGAGCCGACCTGAAACCACGTTCTAATCTTTAACCAGGAACCAGATGGTTCAGAAAAATGACTCAGCTTTTATTTCACTGAGAAGAATGAGACAGTGTTTGATTTTACACAAAACAGGCCTCATATGATGATAATAATAATGATCACACAGCTCTGGAAAATATAAGAGACCACTGCAAAATTATCAATTTTTCAGATTTTACTACTTATAGGTATGTGGTTGGGGAAAAGTAACAACTTTGTTTGGCTGACAACATTTCCTCCCAATTCCAAAGAATATATATAATCGTTTAGAGCATTTATCTGCAGAAAATGACAAATTGTCAAAATAAGAAAAAAGACTTTTTAGAAAATTTTCAGACTTCAAATAATGCAAAGAAACAAGATCAAATTCATTTTAAAACAACATAATACTAATGTTTACACTTAAGAAGAGTTCCGAAATCAATATTTGCTGCAATAAAGATGTGATTTTTAATCCCAGCTTTCATGCTCTCCACAAGTCTTTACTGTTGTTCCTGGTTCAGGTTTCACCTAATCACTACATCTTTAAACAGAATGAGGTGTTCATGTGTTGGAATTCAGCAGACGCTGGAATGGAATGACTGGGATACATGTAGAGGTGATAGTTTCAGAAAAAGAATGCAGTGGTTTTTTCAAGAGGTGTGTGTACAGATTAACTCATTTTTAAGATTAATTTAACATTTTCCCAGTGTAATATTTTAATATCCGTGGTCTATTTATTAAAATGTCTGTGTCACTGAAAAGGAACATTTGTTATGGAAGGGGACATTTGGCACTGAAAAAAATATTTGGCACTGAAAAGGAATCTTTGACCTTTGACATTTTAACACTGAAAAAGACATTTGACATTGAAAGGGACATTTGACACCAGAAATAGACATTTGACATTGAATATGGACACCCACCCTAACCCTTTTTCTGAAAATTGGTCTTTTGTCCCCCGGTCAGAGACCATCGTGATGATTTCTTTGATTCTTGAGAATATTTCACACCTGCAGCCTGAGACACAGTCAGTGAAAGATATAACCCATTATATTGCTGAAGTTTATCTTATTATCGAGGACATAACTGATATCAACAAGCATATTTCCACTTTTGAAAACTGCTGTTTAATACTTTCTCCGTGGATTCAAACTGCTGCTTTCAGCTTCTCTGTTCTTCATCCATCACAGCAGCCAAGGCTGCTTCAGCTGCATCAACGCCGATGTTGTTTCAGACTCGTCGTTTAATCAAACATGCGTCAGGTTGATCCGTGAACAGCTGCTTCAAACACCACCTGATTCCTCAGCCCCCCTATCGCCACCACCATCCTGTGTGTGTGGATGTTGGTGGCGTGTGTTCAGCCCGAGGCGTGTTTACTGTGTTATGATGCACTGAAACATGTGGAAGTGTGATGCTAATGACAGGTGACGGCTTCTCCTGTCTCAGGTGGCTGCAGAGGAAGAACAAAGGATTGTCACATATATTTTAGGAATCCGATCTTTTTTCCCCCTTCAAGGTCAATCTTGGGACAAACAGGAAGCTGTCATTTTATAATTTGAATATTTTTATGCGGCAGCAGGAGGTTCTGTGTTTTTTTTAAATAAAGTTTTGTCTCATTGTTTTGCTGAAGTTTATATTCAGCTGTTTCAGTGTTTATCACTCGGCTCAGACTCAGGGATGGACAACATGGACAGTTTCTGTAACCACATATACCAATATTTTACTGGACCATTCAGATTTTTATCTTGTAACATCAGAACATTTTACGTAATGTCAGAACTCTTAATGTAACAAAACATTTTACCGTAACATAACACAAAACGTAACACCACAAAACTAATTCAGATGACATTCCTCTGCATTTTCTTTTCTTCACCTGTAACATCGGAACATTTTACTGTAACATCAGAACACTTAATGTAATGAACATTTTACTGTAATATCGAAACATTTTTAACATAACTTCGGGACCATAAACAAAACGTTGTCACACATCAAAACTAAATTATTTCATAATGAATAATAATGCATCCAGCAGAGGAGGCATTTTTATTTGTCTGCAGTTTGTTCACTATCTGTATTTTTCCTTCTTGGGGCAAGTGATCAATACATTCTGATCACATATCATGTCAACAGCTGGCAGCAGGATTTGAGTTTTTCTCCCTGTTTTATTTACCTTCTGCTGTAAGTTTCCAATCTGTGCTCCGCCCAAATGAAATGGAAGCTGAGCGCCTCCCATGGATCTTAAATATCAGCAGCCGGGCGTCATCCTTTGTGCAGCAGATTCCCCAAGAAAAATAATGTCCTGTGATTTCCCACAAGGAGCGGTAACGGCTAACAGCTGCATCGATTCCTCGCCAGCTCTGCTGGTAATTGGGATGCTGGCGGCGCTGCGCCGCCATTGATTTCTTATGGTAGCCAGGTTATGCTGCTGGTGTAGGACAACAATGACTAAATAACAGCTCGGCCAATGATCTTAATGCCAGAAGCCAAGCACAGCTATTGATTTCATTACGGAATGCCTCCGAGGTTCTAGGCACATACATTTTTTTATTGATCAGAGGTGGTGTCCACATTACTTTCAAAACTGTCACATGCAGCCGCCAATCAATGAAAGCAGAATGCTGAGTGCATGGAATCGCACACACAGGTACAGAGAGGCACCATAAATTTGGCGGTGTATAATCAGGATTTGGAAGGTGACCCCGCTGACAGCGGTGATAAGTGTGAGCGTTTTCACTGCAACCTGCGGGATTAAAACCACAGATATCCTGTGATTAACTTGTCCAACTGGGTTTCGTTTGACCCTCATACACACGTCTGTGCAGCTGGACGAGCGGTGACAACAATTAGAGAAGATGGAGAAAACTGATGATTTCAAAACCAATAAACACACAAATCAACAGTAGCCAACAGACAAGTAGAAAAGCATCCCTAAAGAAGGTGGATCTCTGCCAAGCAGATTGTGACTCCTGCCAAACATTGTTGTCCTATACTGTGCAGGTGCAAGATATCACCACCAGGTGGACCTAAACAATGGCACCCGTTTGAAAGTCCATTCACCCCAATGTTAACAAACAACAGAAAATTCAAAGTGATCCAGAAAAAAGGATTTCTTCTGGATCGTTACCAAAATTGAATTATCTGTTCATGGTACCATTCCCAACATTTCCTAAAAGTTTGACAAAAATCTGTCCAGAAGTTTTTGAGATATCCTGCTAAAAATCAGACAAACAGCGAAAACATAGCCTCTTTGTTGGAGGTAATAGCAGTGATTGTTGTTTTTTGAACCGATGCTAGAGTCTAAATGAGTCAGTTTCATCAGTGTTTCACAGCTTATGGTCAAACATGAAATTATTAAGTTATTATTATTATTAATAGAGCAGCAAAGATGTGAGAATTAATCAAGTAGTTGTTAGTTGTGGTTCATAAAATGGTGTAGAATGTGGATCACTGTTTCCCAAACCTGAAGATTCAACCTAAAATGTCTTTTTTGTCCAGACCAACAGTCCACAACCCAACGATCATCTGTTACTATTATAGAGACTAAAGAAACCAGAAAATTACCTTGAGAATTATTTATAATTATTTGAGAAGCTGAAACCAGAAAATTTAATTTTCTTTTCACTGATTAATTTAATAGTTGGCAACTAATTATTTAATCAACCTTTTCTTGATTTTGATCAAATATGGACAAAACAATATGAAATTAAATGTTGTTTTTTTTTAAATTAAAACCAACAAATTATTATAAAATGTCAAACTTTTTAGTCTTGCTTCCTGGAAAAAAAAAAAAACTTTGAAAAAAGTAGAATTTAATAAGGAAAAAGCCAAACATATAAGAAATTCTATATGGTGAAATTGTTGATCATTTTTCACGTTTCAAAAAACTTGAAGATTCAACCTAAAATGTCTTTTTGTCCAGACCAACAGTCCAAAACCCAAAGATCATCACTTTACTATTATAGAGACTAAAGAAACCAGAAAATAATCAGAATTGAGAACCAGACATTTTCAAAATATCAAAATAATTATCAAAATAATTGATAATTAAGGTTAATATAATTGATTATTGACTAATTGTTGCAGCTCTACTGTGTTTTTTACATTGTCAAACCATTACAAATTATCCAGATTAAATGAATCTCTAGTGCTGCAGTTCAGATGGATGGGGAATTAATCAGCAGCTACTTTGATATTTTAATCATTGTTTCACTTATATTTTTTATTTATTTTTAAGCAGAAATGAAAACAATCGGCTGGTTTCAGCTCATCAGATGTGATGATTTATGTATTTTCTTTGCAGAAAAGGAAAAATAATCAGATTTTAGAAGCTGGAACAAGACAATTTGGATATTTTCTTCTTAAAAATGACTTAATCGATTATCATTCTTGTGTCTCTCATTCTTGTGTCGTCAGTGAGTTTGCAGGTTTCTCTGCTGCCTGCAGAACTTTTCTCTTAATGAAGAAGCTCATTAAGGATCAGCAGTGTCTCTGACTCTTAATGAGCCGCACAGCTGCTCATTAGGCTCAGAGCTTCAGGCTTTGTCTTCTACCAACTAGAACCACTCAGCACCTTCACTGCAGCTTTTAGCAGCAGCTATATAATATCTGACAGCTTCTTAAATGCTTTTAAGGGTTAAACATGTTGGAAACAACACTGAAGGTGGAAAGGTGTTAAAACAGATTCTGGAGGCAGAACAGATTCATTTTACATATATAATAACATTAACACTAACTATCACCACCACAGCAACAAAAGTGCTGAACAAGCTTAAACACAAGAAAACACAAATTAGAAGAGAAGAAATTAACAGTTGAAAAAGCAATTGGAGTTCAGTTTTTCTGTCTTTATCTGCAGCTCATTCAGCTCTTAACATCCACTGACTAAACGCATGATGAGTTCAGGTGCAAATTGTAAACTCTGAAACTGACAAGGCTAACAAGACTTTAAGGTGTGTTCAAGCACACCTAATTAACTCTGAAATCAATTCTACAAAGATTGTTCAAAAGTCCATAAAATAACCCAACCAAACAGTTAACAGCAGTTATTAGCATATGCTTGTAAACATCTGTGATGGCTTCACATGTTTTGTTGTGGAATTTTCATAAACAAACGCTAAAATCATAACAATATAACATTCATTTCTACAACTACAATAATTAACAAGCAGATATATTTATATCTTTATCTATAATATGATGTGACCCAGGATGAAACGGAGTTTGACACTTCTGCCTTAGATTAAATGTATATATAGACAATGTTATACAGTGTTAATAGTTATAGACACATGTTTTTTCACATGAGTTTCTAGCCACAGTTGTTAATCTGGCGATGTGATGGGACACTGG
This sequence comes from Lepturacanthus savala, assembly GCA_030544235.1. Lineage (NCBI taxonomy): Eukaryota > Metazoa > Chordata > Actinopteri > Scombriformes > Trichiuridae > Lepturacanthus > Lepturacanthus savala. The sequence continues at coordinate 3,937,347 of CM060474.1, forward strand.
TTAGCATTGCGGCCTCAAAGCAAGAAGGTCGCTGGTTAAAGACCTTGGTCTGGGACCTTTCTGTGTGGAGTTTGCATGTTCTTCTTCTGCGTGGGATTCCTCCCACAGTCCAAGTATATGCTGAGGTTAATTGTAGACTCTAAATTAACCATAGGTGTGAGTGAATGGTGTATGTGGCCCATGATAGGCTGGCAACCATCTGGGGTGTATCCTTTCCTCTCGCATGTAATGCGCCGGGATTGGCTCCAGCAGACCTCCGCAACCCTAATAAGGACTAAGCGGGTATAGAAAATGAATGAATCAATGGTTGTAATCTGTAACTTCACCAATAGAGGCCAACAGAAACATCAAACCTAAACTAGAGAACTGAGACTGTACAAGCTAATAAAAGATTATAAAAGCTAAAGCTTCCCAGCTATTCAACCATAAGAAACCTTCTTATTTCTTAGAAGCTCACACTAAAATCACAAACAATGAAATTCTAATGCATTTTCAATTGTTTAAAGTAAGTTTACATCTCATTTAAGGTCCAAACCGATCAAAAACCCAGATCCAGAATTCGCCGTGAGATAATCTCATACGAAGGCGTGAATGTATCCCTTGATGGTCAGCTGACTCCTCAACATTATTTGGGTTTCCATCCAAATGTATAGAAATTTATGTTTCTTATGTTTATTGGGGACCTAGGGCATCCCCTGTGTGAGGGTTTGTGGTCTGTGGGGTCAAAGGTCACTGCATGGCAGGTTTTTGAAATTTGAATTTGAAAAATGGAGGAAAAAAGTCACCATCTTGTCTCTCACTCAAGTGCCCATGAGTGTGTAACTGCCAGTGAAGTAGTCCCTTACTCCAGTCATAGATGTATAATACATCCACAACCACCATTTTCATAAATGCATCACGGCATTGCCACCATCTTGGGAGTCCCACATTGTCCTGGCCGAGTCGCCATCTTGTGACCTCCCACACACACATACACACAGATACATACATATACATACACTCACTCTTTGCTTGGTTTTGTATTTTCATTTGTTTGTTTAAACTGTTTAATTGTACTTTAGGTTAGATTAACAACAGTATTAATAGTGAATTACTTACTGATCAATCAACAATAAACTTTCTTTTAGTATTTAAAGAGGAAGCCTCCTTGTGTTTGTCTGCATATTGTAACAAAGAGCTAGTTGTCTGGGTCTGTGTATGAATTCAAACCTCCCCCTCTGTTCCATTTTCTTTATTAACTGTGTGAGCTATGAACTAAAACTAATTATAAGGAAGCAATCATTGTGAGACTGACTATTATAGTTATTAGTCCAGTTTATCCTGTGGTGTCTCATTTTATTAATCTTGATTTAAAAAATCCATTTAATTTATGTTATTAATAACTATCTTTGATAATTATAAATGTATGCTAATTACTATTTCTAGCTGCTACACATCCACAACACTTACCTACAGAAATTCACACAGTCATTTCTCAGACCATTTAACATTAGATGAATGCAGACACATGTCTTATTCCTCAGATAAACACAGGAATACTGTGAATTGTGACAGCTGTAATATTAGTCAATGTCAAGTCAATGATATAACAGCTGTGAGTCTGAACTCTGAGGATCTGCCTAGTAACAAGTTGTCACAGCAGCTTTAAGTCCCACTGTGAAGGAGCTGCAACTTAAGGTCCTGAGTGATTCTGGACGTGTCCTGATGATTCTGATCGCTGACTCACTTCAGGCTTCATCTACAGCCGCTGCGTCATGAATAAGAAGACTGAATCAGTGTTTTTAATGCTGCCGCTGCTGCTAGAAGAGAGATCACTGATTACAAAGCATTAAACAATAACAGAAGTGGTCAATAAGACTTTCAAAAATCAGGTTATTACTCAAAGACCCACCAGATACTTGAAGTCCTTTAGTTGAAGCAGGATCTCATCCCCGACCCGGAGGCCGCACTCCGCCCTTTCGCCAGCTGAGAGCCATGGCCTCATATTTAGAGGTGATGATTTTCCTCCCGGACGCTTCTCATTTGGAAACAAATCTGATTTACTACAGGCGATGTCGACCAAACTCTGACACAGGGCTATGCAGGGACTGGATGACCTAGGTTCAGTACCCCATACTACCCTGACCTATGGTCACGAGCTCTGGGTAGTGACCAAAAGGACGAGATTGTGATTTCAAGCAGCCGAAATGAGTTTCTCCTGGGCTCTCCCTTAGAGACAGGGTGTGAAGCTTGGTCATCTAGGAGGAGTCAGAGTAGAACCGCTGCTCCTCCGCTTCGAGATGAGCCAGAGGAGGTGGGTCAGCATCTATTGAGGAGCCTCCTGGATGCCTCCCCACTGAGGTGTTCCAGGCGCGACCCACCAAGATGTGGCCCCGGAAAAGACCCAGGACCAGAAACTATGTCTCTCTGCTGGTCTGAACAACAGTCCACAACCAAAACATCATCTGTTTGCTATTATAGAAGACTAAAGAAACCAGAAAATAATCAAATTTGAGAAGCTGGAACAAGAGAATTTCTTGAAAATGACCCAAGTCCATTAATCGATTATCAGAACAGTTGGTGAAGTGGCGGCGTCGCCTCAGTAGATGACATTTTAACAAAGCTTCTTCTTCCTCTTCACGCTGCAGAGTGAATCTCCACATCCCGTCTCTCCTTCCTCAGCCCTCACAGAGATAAATCTCCTCTGGGCAGATAATTACCAAGATAATTTTATCCATAATGATACTTGTCAGTCAGAGAGATGATGAAATTAAAGACGTTCTTCTGCGTGAGATTTCTCCCCCACATTTTTGTGTCAGGGGAAGAAGAAAAAAGAGAAGAAGAAGTTTCAGTTTCCAAATGGTCACTGTTGATGTTATATTAACATTATTCACAGCGAGAAACCTGCTGCAGCAGGACATAATGTCTCATACACACACACACACACACACTTGAAGCTGGATGAAATCACAGCCGGATCCCGCAGCTGAGAAACTTTCGTCCTGAGTCTTGATTCTTTGTCTCATCTTTTTTAAAAAAGTTGAATAATCCTTCCAGCTCGGAGCAGCCGCCTCCTGCGGATAAAAACCACATGAAAGCAGCAAAAACAAAAGACATCACTGCCTGGTGTTATAATATTTAGCATAAGCAGCGCCGCACTTTTCAGGGAGGAACACACAAGCTTTCTGTTTAAAGATGGAGGACGAGGGACCTGCTGCATCACTCAACAAAGGAAACTCAACACTCGCTTATGTCGAAGTTTGACGTTGACAGAATTAGAGCAGCTGCTCGTCCCCCCACAGGGAACCACACAATGCTCACAGAACAACTTTACTGTCGCTGTCACTTCAAATCGCGCTCATTTGCATTTATTTTTTTTTTTGCAATGAGGCCACATTAAAAACAACGAGAGGGCGAAGGAGACGACTGTTTGAAATGGAACCTGGGAGAAGTTCACTGAGCTGTCGGCTGATCAACCTGACAATCACAGAGATTCCAGATTCAAAATTCAAGATTCAACTTTAAAGCTTCAAGTTTCAAGCTTCAAGTTTAAAGCCTCAAACTTATTCCTCTGCAGCCACAGATTCAAGTTCCTGCTCAGAGTCTGTGTAAGACATTAGTTCTGCAGTCAGGACCAACTAAACCAGACTGAGACCAGACAGCAGGACTCACACACAACCCAGAAGCTCCTGAACTTGATTTGACAGAAATACTTTCTAATAAAAACACCATAGAAACACATGAAGTGTTCTCCTCATGCTCTTTTCATTGGAGCATTTGCAGCATTTTATGTCCATTCAGTGAAGATGTTGATGTTCCTGTCCCTCAAATCAAACCCAGAGTCCAGAGGAGGAAACTGAATCTCTGCTTTAGTGACATATGTTTTTACATTTAATATCTATATTACATACACTAGTGCAGTGGCTGTAGGAAGTATGTATTCCTATAGAAACTGTGGAAGTAGATATTTTATGTTTGGCCAAATGAGGATGTGTTGCACTATTACATAGTCTTAATAGATAAATTGTACATTGGGTAAGACATGGACATACATTGAGATAAGGAGAAACATGCAAATGTAGTTGTAAGGAAAAAGCTACAATTTATGTTGAAAGTGGGGTTGTCAATGTATATATGAGTGTGTTAATGGGCCAAGTAAAACCTGACTTATGATAAATCTCTTACTTCGTACTTTTTCCTGTATAGTGTAACAACCTGGGCATGTTAGAGAGTCTAGATGAGTGTCTGTGAACGTGACTTGGACTAAGACCCATGTTAGTGTGAGGAATAAATTATTATACTTATTACTTACAGCTGTCAACCCGTTAACTCATTAACTCACAGCTGTTTACAGCTGTTAATTCATTCGCTCACAGCTGTTAACAGCTGTTAACTCGTTAACTCATGACTGTTAACTCGTTAACTCAATAACCTACAGCTGTTTACAGCTGTTAATTCATTCACTCACAGCTGTTAACGGCTGTTAACTCATTATCTCACAACTCTTAACTCGTTAACTCACAGCTGTTTACATCTCTTAACTCATTAACTCACAATTGTTAACTCATTAACTGATAGCTCTTAACTAAATAACTCACAGCTGTTTACAGCTGTTAACTTATTACTTCCAGCTGTTAACTCACAGCTGGCTTTTAGCTGGCTTGACTCACAGCTGTTTACAGCTTTTAACTCATTTACTCACAGCTGTTCACTCATTAACTCATAAACTCACATCTGTTTACAGCTGTTAATTTATTACTTCCAGCTGTTAACCCATTAATTCATTCACTCACAGCTGTTAACAGCTGTTAACTTGTTAACTCACAGCTGTTAACAGCTGTTTAGGTGCGGCTGTTTTAGCTGTTAAAGTTTCAGAAGCTTCAGAAAAATCTAACAGAGCAAAGCAGGGAAATGAGAGAAGAATCCACTGTCTGGTATTTTCAGTGTGAAACCAGAGCTGAGTGTTTCTGAGCTGCTGCTGCCGCTGCTGTAACTCTGACTTCTGCAGCTGCAGATCAATGATATTGACTGATTAATCAAAGCTGATGTTCTTTTGATCAGCAGCTTCTCCTTATTTATTGATCCTGTTGTCAAACATCTGGGATGTTTCTGTCAGAGCTGAGGAAACTCTCCCTCAGGAAAACTTTCCCTCAGTTCATCCAGCTGCTGTGACCTGTAATTTCTACTGTTAATAATGTTCAGTAAAGCTCAGACAGACAGAAACAGTGTATATGTTAAAGTTCACATCAGTTAATCATCATATAAATTGCTGCATAGCAGGAATTTATAAATTGAACCTTCCTCTTGTGTTAGGGTCGGCATCGACCCATTTTAGATTTTAAATGCATAAAAGAACCATTTATTTTTTTATATGCATCAAGGTTTTTTGACTTTGCCTCTAGTTCAACAAAATAAAACAAAAAAAAGTGTTTTCACTAAATTAGAAAACGCTCTCATTGAAATTATGACCTTTGTGTTGTTAGGGTCGGTTTTGATGCAGCTATAAAAAGAAGACTATAAAGCAATAATTAGAGCCAGAACTGAAATCATAAGTGCACCGCCAGCAATCTGATTGTTCTGATCTTCATTTAGTGTTTGTATAAAAGTTCTATTGATGAAGAAGAATGGTTTTAACTTTTTTATTTAAGTAAATAAATATGGGTCGAAATTGACCCATAACACTATGTTATTATAGATAATAATATTTAAATAAAAAATAGTCAGATCACACAACAACCCTTTATTTATGTATGATTCTCTTGAGGTTAATTTTACCATTATTTTAAAATAGAAATTGAGGGTTATAGAGACCCACACCAAAAAATATTAAAACAAATATTTTCATGTTTAAGGAAACCTAACAAGGTAAGGGATGAGAAACAAAGTAGTCGATAAATCATTGTTTTTAGTGATTTTACAGCTCATTTAAGACATGAGACATAAAACATAAGAAATGACTGACTGACTGACTGACTGACTGACTGACTGACTGACTGACTGACTGACTGACTGACTGACTGACTGACTGACTGACTGACTGACTGACTGACTGACTGACTGAATATGTTAAATACTGTGTTAGCTGAGAAAAACAATCCTTCTTTGCTTGAGCTTGTCGAAAATAGTTTGTTGGGGAAAAGTGTATGAACCTGATTATAGACAGTCATTGTTTGCGTGAACTGACCCTTTAAATTCAGCCCTGATCATGTGTCCTGAAGCAGTGTTTATCCTGATCTGCTGCTTAATGGATCCAGTTAAAGTCAGAGACGTATTGGGTCCTAATCAGCCTCCTGACTGCGTCTCCCAGCATGCACCAGGAGCATAGCGACCACAACAAGGCAATCAGCATCATACATTCCTGCTTCCTGCTGCGAGGAGGCAGAGCCTCAACATCACAACAGGCCAATGTTATTACTGCACGCTGCAAAAAATACAACTGACCAGGGGAAAATACCCAGTGTTGGTACAATTAGTCCAAAACTGAAGTAGTAGGAGTAGAATTATCTGGAAATTTCACATAGCAATAACAGAATTTTGCCTATTTCAAGTAGTTTTCTTGATTTTGAATTATAGAAGTGAAAGCATCAATTTAAAATAATGAGATATAGGACATAAGAGAGCCCAAAATATATCACAAAAAGGCAAATTATGATGTAAAAACACTAAATAATGAGATGAAAAACTTTTGTTTCGGAACGTTTTGTTCCCTAACATGAAATATTAGTTGTTTAAAGTAAATAAATTGAAGCCATTGTAGTTTTACAGATCTCTATTATCACCTGTCTATTGCTGTACAAAGTCCAGATGAATTTTAGGTCATCTCATTAATATTCATGAGCATCTCTTCTTATTGTCTGTCTTCTACAGGTGGGAGGAGCTACTGTATGACATCACAAAGCTAAGGAAGAACAAAAGAGGCATGACACACCAAAGTGTTTAAATCCAGGCCGTGAACATTTCTGATAGTTTTATTGATATTGGATCTTTACAACAAGATTAAATTCAACAAACTCCAGAAACAACCTTGAAATAAGATAATTTTCTGCCAAAGCAATAAAGCTGCAACAATTAGTTTCCAACTATTCTAAAAACTGATTAATCAATGTGAGTCATTTTCAAGAAAAAAAAATGTCCAAATTCTCTGGTTACAGCTTCACAAATCTGATTATGTTCTGTTTTCTTTAGTCTTCTATAATAGTAAACTGATGATCTTTGGGTTGTGGGACATTTTAGGTTCAATCTTCAGCTTTGGGAAACAGTGATCAATATTTTGCACCATTTTATGAATCAAGCAACTAATGAATTAACCTTTTCAACAATTAATAGGTTAATCTACTTTCAGAATAGTCATTAGTTGTAGCTCTACAAAGCAAGTATATCATTCAACATGACTCCTCTCGTTCAGGTTTAATTTTTTGCAGTGGGCTTCTCTTTGTGTCTTCATTGTGTTTCTAACATCTTTCTCTGTTTCTGCTGAATCCATCAGTTCCTCTTTTTCTCTGCTGCTTAACAAACACAACTCGTTTCATTTTTAATGATCCTCCTCCAGGTCCCCCCCCCATAGCTCCCTGGTTTATTCTCACAAACTTGACGGCGTCTTGAAAGCGCTGCTTGTAATTTGTAAAGGTGAAGGCGGCTCCATCTCTCTTCATTCGTGGCCCCTCGCTGCCTCCCGCCCTTGAGTTTCTCCAATGTCAGCGCTCACTTCAAACGAGCTGTGAGGACTCCGCTGAGACTTCCCATTGCAAACAATTATTCTGCCCGTGCTGCTCTGACACTGATTTCTCCAGATTTATTTTACCAGGCCATGAATCAAATTTTCTCAGTAGTGCCTGGTGCTTCAGTGGTAAAACTATTGACCCGAACCTTGAGCTGAATGTAGATTATTCTCTACAGAGCAGCGGCTTTAATTCACAGCAGCAGATCCAGGGAAAGTTTGGATGGAGGATTTTCCTCTGAAATCCTACTATATATATATGTGTGTGTGTGTGAGTGTGTGTGTGTGTGTGTGTGTGTGTGTGTGTGTGTGTGTGTGTGTGTGTGTGTGTGTGTGTGTATATATATATATATATATATATATATATATATATACACTACAGTATATACTACTACTACAGTTGTATGGAGGCAATTTTCTGTCTAATTTCAACTCACATGAAAAACACAAATCAAAACATGAAAATAAAGTTTTTCTGTGATCTACATCTTTCATAACTATAGCATTTTAGGATGCTGCTGCCAATAAAGTAGTTGCCTGTGGAATATTGCCTTAGATATGATTATATTATCAATCACATTATCAACTATTTAAACTTGTTCAAAGTGGGTCTGGTGCTGAATTGAAGGATAAAGACTGATTAAAACACTTAAATACAGATGAGACATATCAGACAGAATGCAGAGCAGATCACAGCAGACAGGAAGTCAAGATGGAATCAGTGATCAGTTTTCAAAATAAAACAAATTGAAACAAAAAAGAACATTTATAGATATTTGTCTAATGTGAGAGAGCCACACAAGCAGTCACACACACACACACACACACACACACACAGTGGGTTGTTTCTGAAGCCTTTAATCTTGATCCCAACAAGCAAGATTAAATTATTAGACTTTCATGTTTTTCTAAAAAAAAATAAAAAAATAAAATAGTGCTGTCGTTTTAACGCATTAATTCGATTAATTAATTATGCCGCAATTTAACGCGTTCAAAAATTTAATGCGTTCAAAAATGTAACGCAATTAATTCTGAGTATCAACGGTGGCGAGCCAATGCTTGCGCATTTGAATTTTGGCCCATTGAAGGACCCGTAGTCTTCTCGGCCGTGTTACGTCACCTGCATCGGCAAATTAACAACAATAACAGACATGGAACAGACTCAGGAGGATGAGGCAAGTACGTCTTCAGTCACTGAACAACAAGTTTATTTACAAAAAGAACAGAGACGGGACGATAAATAACAACAAAAAGGAGTTCTCTGACCACCGGAGCAACTCCAGCCTGATGAAACATGTTCAGGCAAGTTAGATCCTGTGGCTTTTTGATTTCAGAGGTTGATCCTTAAACCACAGATCCTCTTTTGGGGTTGAGGTGTTGTTCCTCTGATGTTTGTTAACCTCTGGTAAACTATGTCATGTTCTCCTGACTTACTGCTGTGTCAGCAGCAGATGTGACCTCAGTGAAAGGCCTAAAGAAATATGCCTGTTGGCCTGTTTTTAATTGCTATATTGAGGTTTATTGCCTATTTGAGACAGCCTTATTTTATTTCACAATTTTATTTATTTAACTGAATCGCTGTATTTGTTTTACATATTTGAATAATGCACCTGGCCTAACCGGTTTGTGGATGTGCTTGACCTTTACTTATGGATTTAATTCATTTATGAAGCACAGTTCACCAATAAAAAAATTGGATTTCAGAACTTCTCTTCTTACTGTATTCAATTAATTAGTCATGCACTACAATTTTGTAATATCCTAGAATTCAAATTCTTTATCAAGAGACCTTTAGCAGATATGACATTAAAATGTGATTAATTCGATTAATTAATTACAAAAAGCTGTAATTAATTTGATTATTTTTTTTAATCGACTGACAGCACTAAAATAAAATAACTATTCTATTCAATGTTGGACTAATTATACCAAAAAAACCTTTTCACCCGATGAGCTTTCATTTTTATTGCAGTGTACAATTTAGTTTTATAATTGCAAAACTATTTGTTAGAGCCTGTTATTTGTTGAGTTTTGGTAGCAGGTGAGCTCCGTACTTCTGTTCAGGCTGAATCATCTAAAATAGATAAAAACAGCTGAAAACTGAGGCTCTGTGTTGCTGCAGGAAACATGTTGAACTGCAGCAGCTCAGCTCCTGCAGGTAAACGCCCACATGCTGCTGATCCATGTCCTACAGGACAAAATCTACCTGAGCAAACATGCCCTGCTAAATAAATGCATTACAGTTCTATAGAGAATTTATAGCTGCAGGACTCATGAATCCAACATATTTCACTGTGTTGGTGTGATTCACATTATTCCTCTTGTTTTTAATGCTGCGTGTGTCTCAGAGGACGCTGTGTTATTTTGAATACTGGAGTTGTGTTTTTGTTCCAATTCCTGAAAAAATGATGAAAATGAAACTCCAGGGTCAGAGCTGGAGTTCAGGAAGGAGTTAGAACTTTGAACATCACACCTGGAGTGGAAGACTGATCCATGACTGATCGGTACCCTGCTGAACACTGACCGCCTCAGAGATTAAACACACAATCTGTAATTTTCTTCTCAATCTAAGCAATAACAAAATGCCAGAGTGAATGCGAAATTGAACTCAGGTTGTTGCTGTTGATCTTCAGATCCAAACATGAAATTAGTGAAATAAACACAAACACTGAAAGTGAAAAGAGAATCACAAAAAAGTGACTGAAATAGATAAAAGGTTAATTGTTAAAAATCAAAAATACTGACAAATGTAAAGAGGACACAACAGCATCTATGACACCACAACACACACCAGACATCACAACACACACCAGACATTAAGACACGCCTGACATCACAACACACACCTGACATCACAACACACAGCTGACAGCAAAACACACACCTAATATAACACACACCTGACATCATAACACACACCTGACATCACAACACACACCTGACATCATAACACACACCTGACAGCACAATACACCTGACATCATGTCACAAAACTGACAGCACAATACACCTGACATCATAACACACACCTGTCATCATAACACACACCTGACACCACAACACACACCTGACACCACAACACACACCTGATACCACAACACACACCTGACATCATAACGCACACCTGACAGCACAACACACACCTGACATCATAACACACACCTGACATCATAACACATACCTGACATTATAACACACACCTGACATCATAACACAAACCTGACATCATAAGACACATCTGACAGCACAATACACCTGACATCATGACACACACCTGACAGCACAATACACCTGATATCATTACACACACCTGACACCACAACACACACCGGACATCATAACTCACACCTGACATCACAACACACACCTGACAACATAAAACATACCTGACATCACAACACACACCTGACAACATAAAACATACCTGACATCATAACACACACCTGATATCGTAACACATACCTGACATCATAACACAAACCTGACAGCACAATACACACCTGACATCATGACACACACCTGACAGCACAATACACCTGACATCATAATACACACAATGTATCATAACACATACCTGACATCATAACACACACCTGACAGCACAATACACCTGACATCATGTCACAAACCTGACAGCACAATACACCTGACATCATAACACACACCTGTCATCATAACACACACCTGACAGCACAACACACACCTGACACCACAACACACACCTGGCATCATAACGCACACCTGACAGCACAACACACACCTGACATCATAACACACACCTGACATCATAACACATACCTGACATTATAACACACACCTGACATCATAACACAAACTTGACATCATAAGACACATCTGACAGCACAATACACCTGACATAATGACACACACCTGACAGCACAATACACCTGATATCATTACACACACCTGACACCACAACACACACCGGACATCATAACTCACACCTGACATCACAACACACTCCTGACAACATAAAACATACCTGACATCACAACACACACCTGACAACATAAAACATACCTGACATCATAACACACACCTGATATCGTAACACATACCTGACATCATAACACAAACCTGACAGCACAATACACACCTGACATCATGACACACACCTGACAGCACAATACACCTGACATCATGACACACACCTGATATCATAACACACACCTGATGTCACAATACACCTGACATCATAACGCACACCTGACATCACAATACACCTGACATCATAACACACACCGGACATCATAACAGACACCTGACATCATAACACACACCTGACAGCACAATACACCTGACATCATGTCACACACCTGACAGCACAATACACCTGACATCATGACACACACCTGTCATCATAATACACACCGGACATCATAACGCACACCTGACAGCACAATACACACCTGACATCATAACACACACCCGACACCACAACACACACCTGACACGACAACACACACCTGACATCATAACGCACACCTGACAGCACAACACACACCTGACATCATAACACACACCTGACATCATAACACACACCTGACATTATAACACACACCTGACATCATAACACATACCTGACATCATAACAGATGCCTGACATTATAACACACACCTGACATCATAACACACACCTGACAGCAAAATACACAACTGACATCATAAAGCACACCTGACATCATAATTCACACCTGACCGCACAATACACACCTGACATCATAACACACACCTGACATCATAACACACACCTGACATCATAACACATACCTGACATCATAACACACACCTGACAGCACAATACACCTGACATCATAACACACACAATGTATCATAACACATACCTGACATCATAACACACACCTGACAGCACAATACACCTGACATCATGTCACACACCTGACAGCACAATACACCTGACATCATAACACACACCTGTCATCATAACACACACCTGTCATCATAACACACACCTGACATCATAAAGCACACCTGACACCACAACACACACCGGACATCATAACGCACACCTGACAGCACAATACACACCTGACATCATAACACACACCTGACATCATAACAAACACCTGACACCACAACACACACCTGACATCATAACGCACACCTGACAGCACAACACACACCTGACATCATAACACACACCTGACATCATAACACATACCTGACATTATAACACACACCTGACATCATAACACAAACCTGACATCATAACACACACCTGACATCATAACACACATCTGACAGCACAATACACCTGACATCATGACACACACCTGACAGCACAATTCACCTGATATCATTACACACACCTGACACCACAACACACACCGGACATCATAACTCACACCTGACATCACAACACACACCTGACAACATAAAACATACCTGACATCATAACACACACCTGATATCATAACACATACCTGACATCATAACACACACCTGACATTATAACACACACCTGACATCATAACACATACCTGACATCATAACACATACCTGACATTATAACACACAGGTGTGCTTTATGATGTCAGGTGTGCATTATGATGACAGGTGTGTGTTATAATGTCAGGTATGTGTTATGATGTCAGGTGTGTGTTATGATGTCAGGTGTGTGTTGTGCTGTCAGGTGTGCGTTATGATGTCAGGTGTGTGTTGTGGTGACAACATAAAACATACCTGACATCACAACACACACCTGACAACATAAAACATACCTGACATCATAAAGCACACCTGACATTATAACACACACCTGACATCATAATTCACACCTGACCGCACAATACACACCTGACATCATAACACACACCTGACATCATAACACACACCTGACATCATAACACATACCTGACATCATAACACACACCTGACAGCACAATACACCTGACATCATAACACACATCTGACAGCACAATACACCTGACATCATGACACACACCTGACAGCACAATACACCTGATATCATTACGCACACCTGACACCACAACACACACCGGACATCATAACTCACACCTGACATCACAACACACACCTGACAACATAAAACATACCTGACATCACAACACACACCTGACAACATAAAACATACCTGACATCATAACACACACCTGATATCATAACACATACCTGACATCATAACACAAACCTGACAGCACAATACACACCTGACATCATGACACACACCTGATATCATAACACACACCTGATATCACAATACACCTGACATCATAACGCACACCTGACATCACAATACACCTGACATCATAACACACACCGGACATCATAACAGACCTGACATCATAACACACACCTGACAGCACAATACACCTGACATCATGTCACACACCTGACATCATAACAAACACCTGACACCACAACACACACCTGACATCATAACGCACACCTGACAGCACAACACACACCTGACATCATAACACACACCTGACATCATAACACATACCTGACATAACACACACCTGTCATCATAACACAAACCTGACATCATAACACACACCTGACATCATAACACACATCTGACAGCACAATACACCTGACATCATGACACACACCTGACAGCACAATTCACCTGATATCATTACACACACCTGACACCACAACACACACCGGACATCATAACTCATACCTGACATCACAACACACACCTGACAACATAAAACATACCTGACATCATAACACACACCTGATATCATAACACATACCTGGCATCATAACACACACCTGACATTATAACACACACCTGACATCATAACACATACCTGACATCATAACACATACCTGACATTATAACACACACCTGACATCATAACACACACCTGACAGAAAAATACACAACTGAAATCATAACTCACACCTGACAGCACAATACACACCTGTCATTATAATGCACACCTGACATCATAAAGCACACCTGACATCATAACACACACCTGACATCATAATTCACACCTGACCGCACAATACACACCTGACATCATAACACACACCTGACAGCACAATACACCTGACATCATGTCACACACCTGACAGCACAATACACCTGACATCATAACACACACCTGTCATCATAACACACACCTGTCATCATAACACACACCTGACATCATAACACACACCTGAGAGCACTATACACCTGACATCATGAGACACACCTGACAGCACAATACACCTGACATCATGACACACACCTGATATCATAACACATACCTGACATCATAACACACACCTGACAGCACAATACACCTGACATCATGACACACACCTGACATCATGACACACACCTGACAGCACAATACACACCTGACAGCACAAGACACACCTGACATCATGACACACACCTGACAGCACAATACACACCTGACATCATGACACACACCTGATATCATAACAAACACCTGGCATCACAACACACACCTGACACCACAACACACACCGGAGATCATAACGCACACCTGACATCACAACACACACCTGATATCATAACACACATCTGACAGCACAATACACCTGACACCACAACACACACCGGAGATCATAACGCACACCTGACATCACAACACACACCTGATATCATAACACACATCTGACAGCACAATACACCTGACATCATGACACACACCTGACAGCACAATACACCTGATATCATTACACACACCTGACACCACAACACACACGGGACATCATAACTCACACCTGACATCACAACACACACCTGACAACATAACACATACCTGACATCATGACACACACCTGACAGCACAATACACCTGACATGACACACACCTGATATCATAACACACACCTGACATCACAATACACCTGACATCATAACGCACACTTGACATCACAATACACCTGACATCATAACACACACCAGACATCATAACAAACACCTGACATCACAACACACACCTGACACCACAACAAACACGGACATCATAAAGCACACCTGACATCACAACACACACCTGATATCATAACACACCTGACATTTTAACACAAACCTGACATCATAACACACACCTGACATCATAACAGACACCTGACAGCACAATTCAAACCTGACATCATAACTCACACCTGACTGCACAATACACACCTGACATCATAACACACACCGGACATCATAACTCACACCTGACATCATAACACACACCTGACATCATAACTCACACCTTACAGCACAATACACCTGACATCATGACACACACCTGTCATCATAACGCACACCTGACATCATAAAGCACACCTGACAGCACAATACACACCTGACATCATAACATATACCTGACATCATAACACACACCTGACATTATAACACACACCTGAAAGCACAATACAACTGACACCACAACACACAGCTGACAGCACAACACACACCTGATATCATAACACACATCTAACAGCACAATACACCTGACATCATGACACACACCTGACAGCACAATACACCTGATATCATTACACACACCTGACACCACAACACACACCGGACATCATAACACACACCTGACATCATAACTCACACCTTACAGCACAATACACCTGACATCAAAACACACACCTGTCATCATAACGCACACCTGACATCATAAAGCACACCTGACAGCACAATACACACCTGACATCATAACACATACCTGACATCATAACACACACCTGACATCATAACACACACCTGACATCATAACTCACACCTGACATCATAACACACACCTGACATTATAACACACACCTGAAAGCACAATACAACTGACACCACAACACACAGCTGACAGCACAACACACACCTGATATCATAACACACATCTGACAGCACAATACACCTGATATCATTACACACACCTGACACCCCAACACACACCGGACATCATAACTCACACCTGACATCACAACACACACCTGACAACATAACACATACCTGACATCATAACACACACCTGATATCATAGCACATACCTGACATCATAACACACACCTGACAGCACAATACACCTGACATCATGACACACACCTGACAGCACAATACACCTGACATCATGACACACACCTGACAGCACAATACACCTGACATCATGACACACACCTGACAGCACAATACACACCTGACATCATGACACACACCTGATATCATAACACATACCTGACATCATAACACATACCTGACATCATAACACACACCTGACAGCACTATACACCTGACATCATGACACACACCTGATATCATAACACATACCTGACATCATAACACACACCTGACAACACAATACACCTGACATCATGACACATAACTGACAGCACAATACACACCTGACATCATGACACACACCTGACATCATGACACACACCTGATATCATAACAAACACCTGGCATCACAACACACACCTGACACCTCAACACACACCGGAGATCATAACGCACACCTGACATCACAACACACACCTGATATCATAACACACATCTGACAGCACAATACACCTGACACCACAACACACACCGGAGATCATAACGCACACCTGACATCACAACACACACCTGATATCATAACTCACATCTGACAGCACAATACACCTGACATCATGACACACACCTGACAGCACAATACACCTGATATCATTACACACACCTGACACCACAACACACACGGGAGATCATAACTCACACCTGACATCACAACACACACCTGACAACATAACACATACCTGATATCATAACACACACCTGATATCATAACACATACCTGACATCATAATACACACCTGACAGCACAATACACCTGACATCATGACACACACCTGACAGCACAATACACCTGACATCATGACACACACCTGACAGCACAATACACACCTGACATCATGACACACACCTGATATCATAACAAACACCTGACATCACAACACACCTGACATCACAACGCACCTGACATCACAACGCACCTGACATCACAACGCACCGGACATCACAACGCACCGGACATCACAACGCACCGGACATCACAACGTACCGGACATCACAACGCACCGGACATTACAACGCACCGGACATTACAACGCACCTGACATCACAACGCACCTGACATCACAACGCACCTGACATCACAACGCACCTGACATCACAACACACCTGACATTACAACACACCTGACATCACAACAGACACCTGACATCACAACAGACACCTGACCCCACAACACACCTGACATTACAACACACCTGACATCACAACACACCTGACATTGCTACATACACCTGACATCATTACAAAGATCTGACACCACAACACATACCTGATGTCACAATACGCACCTTACCTCATGACACACCTGACTTCACAATACAAACCTGACATCATTACAAAGACCTGACATCACTATGCACACCTGATGTCATAACACACATCTATAAAGTGATACAGTCCACTAAAGCAAACTCTGATCACTAAAGCAGGAATCCAATGAGATTTATTTCAAACATTATTTCATCTACTCCCCAACTACACTTTTCAGAGTTCAAACTTTAATCCAATAATAAATTAGGTTGTTTCTTGAGGCAGATGATTTATTTATTTATTTGTGAGTCTGTCAGTCAGTCGTATCAAATGTAAACTTTGAGCTGCAGCTGAATCAGTGCTGATCAGCTTCTATAATGAATGTGAACTGTGAACACAGCAAGCTGCTGTTTGTGGAGACAGGTGAGCCTGGACTGTTTTGATCTTTCAAACATGTATTCCATCTCTTCTCCCACCACGAGGGAGCCTCCAACCAAGGTCAGCACTCAAAGGCAGGGTGCACCCTGGGAAATGAGCCTGAGCGAGTGTGTGCCAGCCTCTCGCTTTTGTGGGATCAGCGCGGCATCAGAAGGCTCGGACTGACACTAGTGAAGTCCCCCGGTATCACCTATCACTACCTGTTTCTGCCACAGAGGAAACCAAAGGCCGCTCTAATTGTATCATTAATATCATTGCAGTCTGAGGGCCAATTATTCTCTCTTTGAGTTTCACCTGCTCCAACCTTGAGACGGCTCAGCTCGCTGAGAGCAGCAGGCTGCGAGGAGCAGGAGCAGCTTTCAGCTACTGTGATCAAAGCTGTGAGGGCTGGATGCTGCCTGAAGACAATGAGCTCAACACACAGGTTACTAACATACAACCATATTAACATGTGATGTTATTAACACACAACCATATTAATATGTGATGTTTTTGACAAACAAGTTATGAACACACAACCATATTAACATGTGATGTTATTAACACATGGGTTACTGACATACAACCACATTCACCCGTGATGTTATTAACACACGGGTTATTAACATACGACCACGTTAACGCATGATGTTATTAACACATGGGTTACTGACATACGACCACATTAACACTTGATGTTATTAACACACGGGTTACTGACATACGACCACATTAACACGATGTTATTAACACACATGTTACTAAGACACAACCTTATAAACATGATGTTATTCACACATGGGTTACTGACATATGACCACATTAACATGTGATGTTATTCACACATGGATTACTGACATATGACCACATTAACACCTGATGTTATTAACACAGGTTACTAACTTACAACCATATTAACACGTGATGTTATTAACACAAGGGTTACTAACATACGACCACATTAACACGTGATGTTTTTAACACACAGGTTACTAACATACAACCGTATTAACATGTGATGTTATTAACATAGATTACTAACACACAACCATGTTAACACGAAATGTTATGAACACAGGGTTACTAACATATAACCACATTAACATGGGATGTTATTAACACACAGGTTACTAACATACAACCACAATAATACGTGATGTTATTAACACACAGGTTACTAACATACAACCACATTAACACATGATGTTATTAACAGACAGGTTACTAACATAGAACCACATTAACACATGATGTTATTAACACACGAGTTACGAACATACAACCACAATAATATGTGATGTTATTAACACACAGGTTACTAACATACAACCACATTAACATGTGATGTTATTAACACACTGGTTACTAACATACAACCACATTAACACGTGACTTTATTAACACACGAGTTACTACCCTGTGTTAACACACAACCATGTTAACACGAAATGTTATGAACACAGGGTTACTAACATACAACCACAATAATACGTGGTGATATTAACACACAGGTTACGAACATACAACCACATTAACATGTGATGTTACAAACACACGAGTTACTAACATACAACCACAATAATATGTGATGTTATTAACACACAGGTTACTAACATACAACCACAATAACACATCATGTTAGTAACACAGAGGTTACTAACATACAAACATATTAACATGTGATGTTATTAACACATGGGTTACTAACATACAGCCACATTAACACGTGATGTTATTATTAACACACATGTTACTAACATACAACTGCATTAACACATGATGTTATTAACACAGGTTACTAACTTACAACCATATTAACATGTGATGTTATTAACACAAGGGTTACTAACATACGACCACATTAACATGTGATGTTTTTAACACACAGGTTACTAACATACAACCGTATTGACAAGTGATGTTATTAACACGGGTTATTTACATACAAACATATTAATACGTGATGTTATTAACACACAGGTCACTAACATACAACAACACATGATGTTACTAACACACAGGTTACTAACATACAAACATATTAACACGTGATGTTATTAACATACGGGTTACTAATATAGAAACATGAACACATGATGTTATTAACACACGGGTTACTAACATACAACCGTATTAACATGTGATGTTATTAACACAGGTTACTAACACACAACCATGTTAACACGAAATGTTATGAACACAGGGTTACTAACATATAACCACATTAACACGTGATATTATTAACACAAGGGTCACTAACGTACAACCACATTAACACGGGATGTTATTAACACACGGGTTACTAACATACAACCACATTAACACATGATGTTATTAACACACAGGTTACTAACATACAACCACATTAGCACGTGAAGTTACTAACACACGAGTTACTAACATACAACCACATTAACACCTGATGTTATTAACACAGGTTACTAACTTACAACCATATTAACACGTGATGTTATTAACACACAGGTTACTAACATACAACCGTATTGACAAGTGATGTTATTAACACACGGGTTACTAACATACAACCGTATTAACACATGATGTTATTAACACACAGGTTACTAACATACAACCACATTAACACATGATGTTATTAACACACGAGTTACGAACATACAACCACAATAATATGTGATGTTATTAACACACAGGTTACTAACATACAACCACATTAGCACGTGAAGTTACTAACACACGAGTTGCTAACATACAACCACAATAACACATCATGTTAGTAACACAGAGGTTACTAACATACAAACATATTAACACATGATGTTATTAACACAGGTTACTAACATACAACCACATTAACACATGATGTTATTAACACACGAGTTACGAACATACAACCACAATAATATGTGATGTTATTAACACACAGGTTACTAACATACAACCACATTAGCACGTGAAGTTACTAACACATGAGTTACTAACATACAACCACAATCACACATCATGTTAGTAACACAGAGGTTACTAACATACAAACATATTAACACATGATGTTATTAACACAGGTTACTAACTTACAACCATATTAACATGTGATGTTATTAACACAA
This sequence comes from Lepturacanthus savala, assembly GCA_030544235.1. NCBI lineage: Eukaryota > Metazoa > Chordata > Actinopteri > Scombriformes > Trichiuridae > Lepturacanthus > Lepturacanthus savala. Next base: position 3,958,885 of record CM060474.1, read on the forward strand.
GGGCTACTAACATACGACCACATTAACACGTGATGTTTTTAACACACAGGTTACTAACATACAACCGTATTGACAAGTGATGTTATTAACACGGGCTATTTACATACAAACATATTAACACGTGATGTTATTAACACACAGGTTACTAACATACAACAACACGTGATGTTATTAACACACAGGTTACTAACATACAAACATATTAACACGTGATATTATTAACACACGGGTTACTAACAGACAACCACAATAATATGTGATGTTATTAACACACAGGTTACTAACATACAACCACATTAACACATTATGTTATTAACACACAGGTTACTAACATACAACCACATTAACACGTGATGTTATTAACACACGAGTTACTAACATACAACCACATTAACATGTGATGTTACTAATACACGAGTTACTAACATACAAGCACAATAATATGTGATGTTATTAACACACAGGTCACTAACATACAACCACAATAATACATGATGTTATTAACACACAGGTTAGTAACATACAACCACAATAACACATCATGTTTGTAACACACAGGTTACTAACATACAAACATATTAACACGTGATGTTATTAACACACGGGTTACTAACATACAACCACATTAACACGTGATGTTATTAACACACGAGTTACTAATATACAACCACAATAATACGTGATGTTATTAACACACGAGTTACTAATATACAACCACATTAACACGTGATGTTAACACACAAGTTACTAACACACAACCACAATAACACATCATGTTAGTAACACAGAGGTTATTAACATACGAACATATTAATATGTAATGTTATTAACACATGGGTTACTAACATACAACCACATTAACACGTGATGTTATTAACACACGTGTTACTAACATACAACTGCATTAACACATGATGTTACTAACACATGGGTTACTAACATACAACCACATTAACACATGATGTTATTAACACAGGTTACTAATTTACAACCATATTAACACGTGATGTTATTAACACAAGGGTTACTAACATACGACCACATTAACACATGATGTTTTTAACACACAGGTTACTAACATACAACCGTATTGACAAGTGATGTTATTAACACGGGTTATTTACATACAAACATATTAACACGTGATGTTATTAACACACAGGTTACTAACATACAAACATATTAACACGTGATGTTATTAACATACGGGTTACTAATATACAAACATTAACACATGATGTTATTAACACACAGGTTACTAACATACAACCACATTAACACGTGATGTTATTAACACGAGTTACTAACATACAACCACAATAATATGTGATGTTATTAACACACAGGTTACTAACATACAACCACAATAACACATCATGTTATTAACACACAGGTTACTAACATACAACCACATTAACACGTGATGTTATTAACACACAGGTTACTAACATACAACCACATTTGCACGTGAAGTTACTAACAAACGAGTTACTAACATACAACCACATTTGCACGTGAAGTTACTAACAAACGAGTTACTAACATACAACCACAATAATACGTGATGTTATTAACACACAGGTTACTAACATACAACCACAATAACATATCATGTTATTAACACACAGGTTACTAACATACAACCACATTAACATATCATGTTATTAACACACAGGTTACTAACATACAACCACATTAACACATCATGTTATTAACACACAGGTTACTAACATACAACCACATTTGCACGTGAAGTTACTAACAAACGAGTTACTAACATACAACCACATTTGCACGTGAAGTTACTAACAAACGAGTTACTAACATACAACCACAATAATACGTGATGTTATTAACACACAGGTTACTAACATACAACCACAATAACATATCATGTTATTAACACACAGGTTACTAACATACAACCACATTAACACATCATGTTATTAACACACAGGTTACTAACATACAACCACAATAATACATCATGTTATTAACACACAGGTTACTAACATACAACCACATTAACACATCATGTTATTAACACACAGGTTACTAACATACAACCACATTAACACGTGATGTTATTAACACACAAGTTACTAACATACAACCACATTTGCACGTGAAGTTACTAACAAACGAGTTACTAACATACAACCACAATAATACGTGATGTTATTAACACACAGGTTACTAACATACAACCACAATAACATATCATGTTATTAACACACAGGTTACTAACATACAACCACATTAACACATCATGTTATTAACACACAGGTTACTAACATACAACCACAATAATACATCATGTTATTAACACACAGGTTACTAACATACAACCACATTAACACATCATGTTATTAACACACAGGTTACTAACATACAACCACATTAACACGTGATGTTATTAACACACAGGTTACTAACATACAACCACATTTGCACGTGAAGTTACTAACAAACGAGTTACTAACATACAACCACATTTGCACGTGAAGTTACTAACAAACGAGTTACTAACATACAACCACAATAATACGTGATGTTATTAACACACAGGTTACTAACATACAACCACAATAACATATCATGTTATTAACACACAGGTTACTAACATACAACCACATTAACATGTCATGTTATTAACACACAGGTTACTAACATACAACCACATTTGCACGTGAAGTTACTAACAAACGAGTTACTAACATACAACCACATTTGCACGTGAAGTTACTAACAAACGAGTTACTAACATACAACCACAATAATACGTGATGTTATTAACACACAGGTTACTAACATACAACCACAATAACATATCATGTTATTAACACACAGGTTACTAACATACAACCACATTAACACATCATGTTATTAACACACAGGTTACTAACATACAACCACAATAATACATCATGTTATTAACACACAGGTTACTAACATACAACCACATTAACACATCATGTTATTAACACACAGGTTACTAACATACAACCACATTAACACGTGATGTTATTAACACACAAGTTACTAACATACAACCACATTTGCACGTGAAGTTACTAACAAACGAGTTACTAACATACAACCACAATAATACGTGATGTTATTAACACACAGGTTACTAACATACAACCACAATAACATATCATGTTATTAACACACAGGTTACTAACATACAACCACATTAACACATCATGTTATTAACACACAGGTTACTAACATACAACCACAATAATACATCATGTTATTAACACACAGGTTACTAACATACAACCACATTAACACATCATGTTATTAACACACAGGTTACTAACATACAACCACATTAACACGTGATGTTATTAACACACAAGTTACTAACATACAACCACATTAACACGTGATGTTATTAACACACAAGTTACTAACATACAACCACAATAATACGTGATGTTAGTAACACACAGGTTGCTAACATACAACCACATTAACATTTGATGTTATCAACACACAGGTTACTAACATACAACCACAATAACACATCATGTTATTAACACACAGTTTACTAACATACAACCACATTAACACGTGATGTTATTAACACACAAGTTACTAACATACAACCACAATAATACGTGATGTTAGTAACACACAGGTTGCTAACATACAACCACATTAACATTTGATGTTATCAACACACAGGTTACTAACATACAACCACAATAACACATCATGTTATTAACACACAGTTTACTAACATACAAACATATTAACACGTGATGTTATTAACACACGGGTTACTAACATACAACCACATTAACACGTGATGTTATTAACACACAAGTTACTAATATACAACCACATTAACACGTGATGTTATTAACACACAACTTTATTGACACATGGGATACAAACACATTATCAACACATAACATTTTATCACACAATGTTATTAACATACAATATTAACACGTAAATAACACAACATTGTCAACACATTATTAACAAACATTATAAACATATTATTAACACACAGTGTTAATAATACACATAAGTGTTACAGTTAAGTGTTACAGTTAAGTGTTACAAACACATAACTGTATTACTTGTATACTTCTACATGTATAACTTAATACAAAAACAAGTTACAAACATTTTACAAACACAACTTTATTACCACAATGTTACAAATACACAATGCTACAAACAAACATTACAACACACAACATTACAAACTCAACACTCTCAATGACTTGGAGCTGGAATTTTATCCAGAGGAACTTCGAGCATTGGATCAGTTTCAGAGCAGTTTCTCCTTACTGTGGATCAGTGGAACTGTCGATCCTCTCTGCTCCTGGAGGTGACTGATGAATTTATTTAGCTCAAAGGAAAAAATCATCACAAGTCCTGTTAAAGCTTTTATTGTGGCTGATTCAAGCATTTAATATTAGTAGAATCTATTAAAGTGGAAAATCATGAATTGATTAACATATCTACTGATCTAATATAGATTAATTCAGAATAGAGATTTATTGATGCTTGGGGAAAATGAAAAAGATGCAAACACGTCAAATCCTGTTTTAACAGATCGAGCTTTTACTTCATCACAAGTTTCATCCTTTATTTCCTGAATCAATATTTTATTTGTATTTGGTTCCTTCTCCGTTTGACTAAATGTAAAATGATTCTTCACCCAGCGGACATGAGGAACATCAGTCACACACACACACACACACACACACACACACACACACACACACACACACACACACACACAGAAAGTGTCCTACACTGCAAAAAATGTAATATTATCAGCTAAAAATATCTTGTTTTGGGTAGACTTAGTTCAATATTATGTAGAATTATCTTGAATTACAGTATCTTATTCCATTGACAGAGTCAGACTTTAACGGTCATACAGCAATGTTCCTGTGTGTGTGTGTGTGTGTGTGTGTGTGTGTGTGTGTGTGTGTGTGTGTGTGTGTGGCCCCGGGAATCAATCAAGCAGAATCCAGCCTCCGTGCTTCTGTCTTATCAGGAGGCAGAGTGCTGACCGATGGTCCAGATTTGAGATGATCTACATGCCTTTAGGTAAGTGGGACTAATCCATCAAGAGCTACAGAAGCTGCTCCATCATCCCTGCTGACACACACACACACACACACACACACACACACACACACACGGAAACATATAGAAAAACTATTCTGCTGAAAAGTCATCAATCTGTTTGCATCATATTTTGCAGCAGAGAAACACATAGATTGTTCTCACAAACTAGGCCTTAAAACCAGCCTCCAGGACGTTCATGAAGTTGTGATGTTACTATCACTTATCACCACCCCCCCATTCACAGCCATTCAATCAGAGGAGAGGCTCATTAATATTAAAATTAATGTCTCATCAAACTGAATTAAAACACCCATCAAACAATATTTGTACTTAACGTATCAAATAGATCATCACTACAATCATTATTCGATTAAGAAATTAGTTACCAACATTAATTGCCAACTATTTAGATAGCTGATTAATGGATTTGAGTCACTTCTATGAAGAAATGTCCAAGTTCTCTGGTTCCAGCTTCTCTTCTCTGATTATTTCCTGGTTTCTTTAGTCTTCTATAATAGTAAACTGATGATCTTTGGGTTGTGGACTGTTGGTCTGGACAAAAAAAGATATTTTAGGTTGAATCTTCAGCTTTGGGAAACAGTGATCGATATTTACACCATTTTATGAACCAAACAACTAATACATTAATCATTTTGATAATCAATAGATTAATCGACTGTCAGAACAATCATTAGTTTCAGTCCTATTGCACAATTTTTTTGTGCCTAGATTAAAGTACTGCACAGAATTTTCCTCTTTCCTCTTTATTTTTCAGGAAAACTGCTTTCTGTTACACCTTAAAACTAGAGCTGGAACTATTAATCAATTACTTTCCAACTCTTACATTAATCACCAACTATTTTGATAATGAATGAGTCAATTTGAGTCAGTTTTAAGAAGAAAATGTCCAAATGTTTTCTGGTTCCAGCTTCTCAAACCTGATTATTTTCTGGGTCCTTTAGTTTTCTATAATAGTAAATTGTTGATATTTGGGTTGTGGACTGTTGATCTGGAAAAAAATAGACATTTTAGTTTTAATCTTCAGCTTTGGGAAACAGTGATTGACATTTTACACATTTTATGAACCAAACAACTAATGAATTGATAGTTTCAATAATCAATAGATTCATATCTATCTATTCAGATCAGAAACATCATTTCATACGTGGTCAAAGTGTTAAAATTTGATCCTGATGGTTTAGTTATTGCTCCTGACCTTCTCTACCTCCTCCTCCTCTTCCTCATTAATCCGTCATGTCTCCTCCTCTGTGGTGAAGGTCGGCCACAACGTCTCCATTTAAGAAGAAAAGGGAGAAGAAGTTTTCCGTCTTCAAATGAAGCTTCACATTTGTGAGCTGTTCAATCAGATCTTTTAAACTCACTTAACCCTGATTAATCCCATTGCTCTGCAGCCGGCTGAGCTTCCCACTAATGAAATTAACACAAGAGGAACAGGAGGAGGAAGAGGAGGAAGCCTCCATCATCACGGATTCAGCTCACAGCTCTGGGAGCAGCGGAGGCTGCTCAGGACGTCTCTACGCTGCAAGAAATGGAATCGGCTGAAAATAGCTTGTTTTTTTACATTTTGTCCAAAACTTAGCAGAATTATTTGCTTCCATTCTACTTATTTCAAGAAACAAAGCACTGATTCATCCACCCAAACCTCCTGCTGCTGCTGAGAGAGGAACTCAACAGGAATGTTGAATGAATTACGTCATCATGTCTGAAACATTGATTCTACTGTACGTATCCGTGGTTACAGAAACACAAAATGTTTCCCTCTGATACTAAGGTGATTTGTTATTTACTCATTTTATCAATAAAAGCAGCAATAGCAACATGTTAGTTGAGTGGTTACGGCTCAGATCACATCAGCAAATCTGCTCTGAACAGTAAGGCCCTAGTTTGAATCTCGGCTGATTGGATGTTTCCTGTCTTTAAATAATTTATAGTAATAATAATATTAATAATAATAATAATCTTTAAAAAATAAAACAAAAAAACAATGATGCCAGCTTCCTGACCAGAGGAGAAAAACATTTCTTCTTCCTCTTGTGTCTTTTATTGTGTATAACTGCACAGTTTCAGTTTTAACAGTTTCAGGAAAGCACAGATGAAGTTTCCTTCTTCTTTCTGATTAATCTTTAAATCATGTCACAGACTTAACAGATGGAGCAGCAGAACAAACTGTGTGTGTGTGTGTGTGTGTGTGTGTGTGTGTGTGTGTGTGTGTGTGTGTGTGTGTGTGTGTGTGTGTGTGTGTGTGTGTGTGTGTGTGTGTGTGTGTGTGTGTGTGTGTGTGTGTGTGTGTGTGTGTGTGTGTGTCAGAGTCAGATGAAGCTGAACAGAAACAGGAAGTGTCAGAGTCAGCTGCAGTTTCTGATTGGTCCTGATTGGTTCCAGGGTCCTATTGGTCCCGAATGGTCTGCGTATCTTCAGGCCAGCGGCAGCTCATGATAGGCTGCGTATTGTCCAGTCACATGATGGTAGATCTGTAAACAAAAACAACAACAAACATGTTCATCAGGCCTAATCCCATCATGAGGAATAATAATCTGGACTCCAAAATCCATGTCACAGACTTAACAGATGGAGCAGCAGAACAAACTGTGTGTGTGTGTGTGTGTGTGTGTGTGTGTGTGTGTGTGTGTGTGTGTGTGTGTGTGTGTGTGTGTGTGTGTGTGTGTGTGTGTGTGTGTCCGTCCCTACCTGCCTCTCGATGTCAGCCAATAGGCTGCTGGCTCCCAGGCGGAACAGGTGAGGATTGAGCCAATCATTGCCCAGCTCCTCTTTGATCAGAATCAGCCAAACCAGAGACTCTCTGGCTGTTCGGATCCCCCCCGCCGGCTTAAAGCCCACCTGACAGGAAACAGAGAAATTAATGCATTTAGAAATAATAAAACATTCATAAAATTTAAAAATATATATATATTTCAACACATCAGGGACTGGATCAGATTGTAGCATCATCTGCTGAAACACTAGTGTTATCTAAATTCAGGTTCCTAACAAACAAACCTTCCTTCTTCCCTCACTCCTTCCTTCCCTTCTTTCTTTCTTACTCCTCCTGTCTTACTCTCTTTCCCTCACTCCTTCCTTCCCTCCCTTCTTCCTTCCCTCACTCTTTCCCCCACTCCTTCCCTTAGTCCTTTTTCCTCTTATTAGGAATTAAGGAATAAGGGAAAGGAGTGAGGGAAAGAAGGAATAAGGGAAGGAAGCCCTTACTCCTTCCCTCACTACTCCTTTCCATTATTCCTTCTTTCTTCCCTTCTTCCTTTCCTCACTCCTTCCTTCTTTCTTTCTTCCCTCCCTTCCTCCTCAGTAGTGCACCTTGTGTCCTGTAGACAGGAAGTAGTCCCTGATGGCCCTGACCATCACTATGGCGACAGGGTACGTGGCGTTGACGGATTCTTTCCCGGTCGATGTCTTTATGAAGTCGGAACCTGAAACAAGGAGACAGGTGCCACTCCTTTAATGTCAGGGTGTAGTTGTGATGTCACACATCTAACAGGCAGCACGGTGTGGTGGGCGGCGTGTCTCCGAGGCCGAGGCCGGTCCACAGCCGGAGTCAGAGGACGGACATTAGTGGGACGGCGGCAGCAGCTGGGATCAGAGCAGCAGCTGCTCATCAATAACAGACTCATTCCTCCTTCTCTGCCTTCACAGACAATTATGTTTTATCAGCTTTCCTGATAAAAATAGAAGATGAAACGAGTCTTTTAATAGATGAAGCACAAACTGCGGACTGAGGACAGAAAAAAAGACGCAGCCTTCTGTCTCCCCGGTGTCTAATGACTGTTCATTACTGAACAGAACAAGATGAACATTTTCCAGTTCATTAAAGACATGTTCTATGTATTTTTCCAGTCAGGTCTTTTTTCTCTGCTCGTCCTCAAACTGGCGTAATCCTGCGGATTCGTTATGGGGAGTCTTAATTACCAGATAATGGATAACGGTTATTAAATGCGGGTGGCGGTAATGAAGCTCTATTCATTTGTGTGGGCAGGAGGGAGAGCGGCGGGAAAATAGCCGCATCAGAGATTAATAGGTGAAATTATCATTCAATTTCAGGAATCTCATCCGCAATTCATAGGAACAAGAGGGAGATTAAGGAGCGAGTGTGGCGACAAAAGCAATGCATTTTAATAATGATCTCTATCAGAGCCCCTGACAATTTGGTTCTGTAATCGGCTTATTATGTGATGGCTAGTTAAGCAGAGAGAGAGAGAGAGAGACAGAGAGAGACAGAGAGTGTGTGTGTGTGTGTGTGTGTGTGTGTGTGTGTGTGTGTGTGTGTGTGTGTGTGTAAAGAGGAAGCAGCAGTGCCACACACAGGCAGCAGCAGGTCATTGACACACAGCTGCATTTCAAATAATAAGAATATCATGAAAGAGTACAATATTTTCTGTCAATCATTTCAGAAATTGAAACTCATATAGAGTCATCACACAGTGAAATATTTCAACCTTTATTTCTTGTAATTTTGAGGATTAGATGTCTTTTAAAAAATGTTTCTTATTTCATCGCATTTTATTGGATTCTGTTTTATTTGTTGCCGTTTTAAAGCACTTTAAAGCTAAGCTTTGCTTAAAACCTTTTGTCTAAGTTATTACTTACTAGTGCTGTATGAATAACATTCTGAGTATTAATTTTAAGTATAAATTGACAATTATAGGCTTAAAAGCTCATAGGCTTCAATGGGTTAATCACCATCTATTTTGATAATCAATTTGAGTCATATTTAGGAAGAAAATGTCCAAAGTCTCTGGATCATCTTCTCAAATCTTGTTATTTTCTGGTTTCTTTTTGGGTTGTGGACTGTTGGTCTGGACAAAAAAAAGACATTTTAGGTTGAATCTTCAGCTTTGGGAAACAGTGATTGACATTTCACATGAACCAAACAAGTCATTAATTAGTCGTTTCAATAATCAATAGATAAATTAACTATCAAAATAGTCATTAGTTGAAGCTCTAGTTTCCAACTAAAGAAAAGAATCATTTATGTTTTAAACAACCTTTAATGTTGCCAATGTAATGTTTTAGATGATTATTTTATTTTATATTTTGATTTGTGAGTTTACGAGATGCACCTGAATGCACCATGAAGACACTTTGAAGTGTAGCTGAATTCAGACGTATGTAGATGTGTGAATTACAGCATTAAACTGTGGAAATGTTACGATCAATGTGATGCTCTGGATTTAAAACGTGTTTTTTGGGCTAATAACGAGCTGCTCGCCTCATTTTACAGCACAAAGTGACGGTGTTTTGTTGTTGTTGTTGTGTTTTTGTGATGCTGACCGGCCATCATGGCGACCAGACTGGCCTTGTAGACGTTGGTGAAGGTTCCCAGCTCTCCGATGGCCAGGATGGTTTTCATGTGGGCGTCGCCACAGGCCTCACGGAACTGACGGATCTCATCATACATGGCTGCAGGAAACAGGAAACGAGTCCAGCTTTATATCTAACATTCCAGTTATAGTCGTTCATTCAGCTTTTATTTTAAAGTGTATAGATCATTTATTCTCTCTGTGACCTCTGACCTTCCCACTGTCCCGTCACAGCGAGCGTCCTGTTGATGACGATGTCGATCTCGGTGGCGCCGTCAGACACAGCGAGACGCACTTCCTGTAGCCGCGTCTCCAACGGGGTCTGACCTGCTGGGAACCCAGTGGCCACTGACACACACACACACACACACAGTGAGAGCCTACAGTCACTAACAGGCTGGGCAGGTGTGACTGGTGTCATGTGACTCACCTGAGGCCACAGGGAGGCTGCAGTTTGCGGCTTTTAGTGACTTCACGGCGTCGGCCACACGAGACGGATACACACACACTGCAGCTGTAGTTAGTGCTGTCACATGACCAGTGAGAGAGAGACAGAGAGACAGTTTGTAATAAAAAAATTATCTAAAACAATTAAAAACTACACTAAAACTCAACAACTAATTAAACACTAAATTTAACTAATACATCTAATAAAAACTACAACTAATGATAAAACTAAACTAATATAAACTATAGTAAAATTATTTTAAATGATAACAACTAGTGATGTACCAAAGAAGTAGGCAAAAGGAAAAAAATACTCCGCTACATACAGTCCGGAATATGTTTTATTTCGCGTTGTAACATATGCAATAAAGCATTTGCTCCGTGATATTGATAAGCTCCAAACACACGCGCTGCATCCTGATACAAGAACGAAAGAAAAAAACAGGGAAAAGAAAAAAAAGTCTGTTACATACAGTAACAATGGATATAACGATATAACAATGTCTTATTTAGGTGTTTTTGCCTGTTTTTTTTTTCATTTTTGTACCAGACTTTCTTTTGTTTTTTACCTGGTGTATGGTTGCTACTGTGAAGAGGAAGCATTGATTCATCAGACCAACATGTTCCCTCTACTCAGAACTTCTCTCTGTGATAAACATCTTCATTAGCGGCTTGTGAGCGGGTCATTCAGAGTCTGGGACACACGTCAGAGTTGTTGTTTGTGGTGTTTATTTAACAGCGTTATTACCTCCCTCACAATGTTCACGTTGTAGATGTCATACACAGCGGTCGGATTTGTTCTCTTATTAAGTTTAAAATGTTTCCTAATGACTTGGTCCGGTGGTGGCTCCATGTTACTGTTAGCTTGTTGCTGTGCTGCTCTGCGTGATGACGTAACCAGCAGCAAACATAGAATCAAACTACCAAGATGCGTGACTGGATCGGAACACTGGATCGGCGTCTTTCCGATCCAGCTAATTTGTCGGTATCGGGGCCGATATCAGATCCGGGGATCGGAACTCTCTAATATCATCTCTAATAACAACTAATTAAAAAACTAAACTCAAGTAATAAAAACTAAACTAAAAGTAAAAATTTGTGCTGTCAGTCAATTAAAACAAATTATTGAATTAATTACAGGATTTTGTAATTAATTAATCGAATTAATCACATTTTAATGTCATATCTGCTAAAGGTCTCCTGATAAAGAATTTGAATTCTAGGATATTAAAACATTGTAGTGCATGACTAATCAATTGAATACAGTAAGAAGAGAAGATCTGAAATCCAATTTTTTTATTGGTGAACTGTGCTTCATGAATTAAATCCAAAAGTAAAGGTCCAGCACATTAAACCAGTTAGGCCAGGTACATTATTCAAAAATGTAAAACAAATACAGTGATACAGTTAAATAAATAAAATTGTGAAATAAAATAAGGCTGTATCAAATAGGCACTTAATCTCAATATAGCAATTAAAAATTGAATAATAGAAGTATCTTCATTTTGCCTCTAAATGAGGCAAAATGAAGAACAAGACGCCAACAGGCATATTTCTTTAGGCCTTTCACTGAGGCCACATCTGCTGCTGACACAGCAGTAAGTCAGGAGAACATGACATAGTTTACCAGAGGTTAACAAACATCAGAGGAACAACACCTCAACCCCAAAAGAGGATCTGTGGTTTAAGGATCAACCTCTGAAATCAAAAAGCCACAGGATCTAACTTGCCTGAACATGTTTCATCAGGCTGGAGTTGCTCCGGTGGTCAGAGAACTCCTTTTTGTTGTTATTTATCGTCCTGTCTCTGTTCTTTTTGTAAATAAACTTGTTGTTCAGTAACTGAAGACGCACTTGCCTCATCCTCCTGAGTCTGTTCCATGTCTGTTGTTGTTGTTAATTTGCCGGCGCAGGAGACGTAACACGGCCGAGAAGACTACGGGTCCTTCAGTGGGCCAAAATTCAAATGTGCAAGTGTTGGCTCGCCACCGTTGATACTCATAATTAATTGCATTACATTTTTTAACGCGTTAAATTGTGTGTAATAATTAATCGAATTAACGCATTAAAATGACAGCTCTAGTAAAAACTAAACTAAACTTCTAAAATCTAAACTAATAAAAGTAATATAAACTAAACTAAAAGTAAAACATAAACAATCTTTAAAGGATGTTTATTGTTTGTTTTTTTTTTCATTTTTGAGGATGTTTCAAAAGTCGGCTGCTATACAAATGGAGTTTCTCCTTTCAGTTGAAACATAATAAAAAAAGCTGCAGTGACACCTAGTGGAAGCTGCAGGAACACACACACACACACACACACACACACACACACACACACACAGGTCTGTGTCGCCTTCTGCTGGTTGAATATGAGAATTAGTTCACAGAATAGAAACATACTGCATGAAATTATCTAAATGTCTTAATTTTGGTTCAGTTAGTCCAATGATGAGTTACTGTCAACATGTTTTTGGATCATTTTAGAATCAGAATCTTTTTATTTCAGCTGATGTTACTTTTTTTAAATAAACAGATTAAAAAGTTTTTTTTTTTATTTTAACTAAATGTGATTTTTCAATTCTTCTTCTGTTCTTAGTGTGCCTCCAGTGTCCCAGTGTGTCCCAGTGTGTCCCCCAGCATCAGCAGACCTTTGTCATGCATGTCCATCTCCTTCAGCAGGTCATAGCGGACAGGACGAGCAGCTTTGAGACAGAGCCGGTGGACGTTTGACGGAGTATCATCTCCAGCCAGAGTCGTCAGGTCGATGCAGGAGACGGCTCTGAGCAGCCAGGCAGCCTGAGGACAACACACCTTCATCATCATCATTACACACATAGATCACAGACTGTCTACATTATTTAATTACATTTACTTTATTTCATTGCTTTCATTTTTCTCTTAATATTTGAATAGTTTGTCTTCTGAACCGTTCAGTGTCTCCATCTGTTTTCATCTATCGCTTCATGTCTTATCATGTCTCTGTCTGTCTCTTCTTGTCTCTGTATGTCTCATTATGTCTCCATCTGTCCCACAGACTGTTACCTGCCACTGGTTCTTGGGGACCCTCTGGTTCTGGATTTGCTGAGCCCTCTTCAGAACGGCCTGCGTGTTCACTCTCACTCTGCAAATCTTCTCCAGGTCTGAGGAGCAGCACAGGACACAACAAACAAATAAACAAACAAATATATTTATGTAGTTTTTCCTTATGAAACAGCATCAATAACTGTTTTACGGAAGCAGTGATTTAAAGGAACAGTCCGATATTTCATTAAATCACTGAGCATCATGTTGTGTGTGTGAGGGTCTGACTGAGCTTTAATTAATCAGCTGACTGATCATGAGTCTCAATGTCATGTGATCAGGGTCTGACTGCAGCTCACTGCACATTGTTGTGACTTTTACTTTATTCATCATTATTATGCCGGGGTCTATTGATCTGTTAATTAGAATGTGAGAATGTGTATATGAAAACCCAATAAAATACTAATTAAAAATCAAGACTCTGCTGCAGATCAGTGTTCATCATTCATCAAGGATTTTTAATTAAGTCTCAGCCATAAACAAGAACTTCATATTGAGTTAAAGTCACACTTGAATCTTTTTGTATTCTTTTAGTAGTAGTTACACTGTAGTATATGAATAAAATCATGTAATAGTGTGTGCATAGTTAAATTCTGAATTTTCATCAACAAATATCACTCGTATTTAAAATAGTACAAACACTTCAGCATCAAATACGAATAAAATACATCAGATCTGAGGGTAAACAAAATACTCAGATATGTTTCCACAGTAAAAGTAGAAACATATGCTTTGTGTAGATTCTTAGTAAAAGTACTGCATCAGTTAAAGTAACTGAAGCTTCACAAAAAATTGAGTCAAGTGTAGTATAGTAAAGTAGAGATACATGGAAATACTCAAGAAAGTACCTCAAACTGTACCTCAAGGGAGTACTTGAGTACATGTACTTAGTTATTTTCTACTTTTAACTGTATGTCAGTAACTGATGTGACCTTCACCTGCAGAGACTGTAAATGATTCTAAATGTTGTGTAATTACGCGTGTGTAATGACATGTGTGTGTATACAAGTGTGTGTGTGTGTGTGTGTGTGTGTGTGTGTGTGTGTGTGTGTGTGTGTGTGTGTAGCAGGTCACTGAACTTTAAACCGAGGCTTATACACCCATCGCTGCTTTGAAATCAGCCTCATCCACTCTGAGCTGAGTCTTATAGTTACCCCTTTAAACTGAGATACGGACGGATTCATTTCGCTCCTACTTTCTCCGTCATGAACCGATCATAAATAAACTGATCCAAGCTTAATCTCACAGTTGTCTTCTGTCCTGACGGGATGGTTGATTTCTTAATTATTGCGGATTTATTTTTTATAAAAAAGTGTGTTTATCTCGTGTGTGCCTCTATTTTATCATTAACAGGTATCTTACGTTGTTGAATGTAACGGTTTAATTATCATTAATGAATTATGGTTTTACCTAGATAATTGTGAATAGTCACAGTAAAGTAAAAAGAGTCAAACACGTGTTTTTTTTTATAACGGTCCAGGAAGTAGCTTTAACTTCAGCTAAGCTAGCAGAGACACTCACCGAGCTTCGTCCCCGGGTTCCTGGCGGCCATGATGAAGACCGATTATTATATTGATTACTAAAGTGAAGATTTTCCAATTAACAGCAGTAAACACCACAGACTGACCTGCAGCAACCACAGCTGCCTGTCAAAGTGTCACTTCCTCTCTGTACAGGAAGAGGAACCCCTCCAGAGTAAAAGCATGTCTCTTCTTCGGGTTTTTGGCGGGTAAACCATCTTAACGGTGCATTACCGCCACCTATTGCACTGAAATAAATTTATAATTACTATTAATTATGCTATTACTATTTGTTTTTCCTGTTATTCTTAAATAATTAATAAGAACATTTTCCAAACTTTATTAATATATAATAATTGAGTATGAGTAATTATTACTCATAATTACATATATATATATATATATATATATATATATATATATATATATATATATATATATATATATATATATATATATATATATATATATATACGATTTGTCGGTGCATGTTGGACAGTTTTCAGTTCATTATACAGTGCACATAATTCAGTATAATATTATATATAATATATTATATATCCAGTATTATATGTTCTATCCTTACACAGTTAGAAGATCATGCTAAAAAAATACATTTTTATTTGTAAATATTTACCCCTTGCGTGGTTACCATGGCAACGCTCCATTATATTCAAGACACACGTTAGTATGTAGGTGTATAGACTCAGACCGCTATATTCTGTGTGTGTGTGTGTGTGTGTGTGTGTGTGTGTGTGTGTTCCTGCAACTTCCACTAGGTGTCACTGCAGCTTTTTAATGATGTTTCAAATGAAAAAGTCGTTTAGTTTTTACTTTTAGTTTAGTTTGTATTACTTCCATTAGTTTAGATTTAGTTTTGTCATTAGTTTTGTTTGTTTTTTATTAGTTTTATTTTAGTTTTATTAGTTTAGTTTTTAATTAGTTATTATTTTTGGAGTTTTATTGTAGTTTTAAATTGTTTTAGTTTATTTTTTATTATTTCTAGTTTAGATACCTGCACATAATGACAGATCCTGTGTTCTGCTGTAATCCTGTGGTAAAATGTGGTCAGACTGACTTTAGGGTCAGAAAAGATTATGGTTTAGGTCAAACTGATCAACGCGCGACATGACGAAACAAACGTCCGGTTAAATGTCCGGTTAAAAACTGCCACAGGCCTTTAGCAAATCACTGGAAACAATATTTCCCATTTTGCTTTCAGACTTCCTTTTTCCACCATCGGTGCTTCCTGCAGGAAGTGCAGGTCCACAGCACGTCGGGCTGTGACTGACGACAGGAAGTGGAGCAGGAAGCAGTTATATCCTCCCTCAGTGATGATGGGAAACTAATCAGTGCTCAGGAAACATTCTGAATGGATGTTAATGGGAAAGACGCCAAAATAAAAGCGTCCCAGCTGTGTGCAGCTGCAGTGATGATGTGGAATCTTAATTCTTTATTTTCTCTGCTTTTCCTGCTTTGCTTTCGGTCTCTGGAATTATATGATGTGGCGCTGATATGCTAATGAAAAACCTTCTGAATAACTGCACATGTGGACTGATCCTCTTCAGTCTCAGAAACAAACTACACACTACAACAGAAGAATCACATCCTGACCTGATATTATTGGAGATATTGTGAGAAAAAAAACATTATGAAGATGATGGTGATTATTATAGTTATAATGATGATGATGATGATTTAAACCTGCAGTGAATTTCCCCAGCAGCAAGTCCTCAAGAGGTTCAGTCCTGAACCTCTTGAAGGATTATATCAGTTGATAAAATCAGAAATCATTTTCTCCCTCTGACAGGACACTTCTACAGTCACTGGATTTTCCTCCTCGATGCATTTTCCTTATAAGGAATCACTCCCTGAGGAGCGTGGGATGCTGATACAAGTTAATTCATTTTGCACTTTGTTTCTTTCACAGCTGTTTTCATCGGACTTAACAGAGAAACACAAACATAATTAAGTAATAATAGTAGTGAATATGAGCAACACAAAACAACACAAACACCTTATTAACATCACAGCAGCCTGTTGGTCAGCTGTAGCTGCAGGAATTAGACAGATCCCAAAGGGGAATCCTGCTGCTGCTCACTGATTAAAACAGTTATCACTGTCTCTCTCTCTCTCTCTCTCTCTCTCTCTCTCTCTCTCTCTCTCTCTCTATATATATATATATATATACTACTCTTTACTCTTATAACTCTATATATATATATTGTTTTTAATCAATTTAATCATGTTTTATTAAAACATTTATTCTTGTCGATATAAATTGACAAAAAAGACACGCAATCTCTAGCTCTAATTAACACTATTAGTTATTGTCAATTAACATTGTTTATTAATGTGGTTAGTTAAGATAGTTAAATGTTAATGTCGTTAATTACCATTGTTGATTATCATTATTAATTAACATGCTGATTAACATTGTTGATTAATGTTGTTAATGTTAACATTGTTAGCTATCTTAAGTTGACTGTTAACATTGTTAATGTTGTTAATGTTAATTACCACTTTTGATTAATGTTGTTGATTACTGTTGTTAGTTACATATCTTCAGTTTAGCTGAATCTTTTTTTTTTGTTTACAGAAACAAAAATACAGATTTATTTTTGTCATAACTTTTTATTGTGTTGAATAAAACGCAGTGAATATCTATAAAGACTTTGTTTAGCAAGTTGTTGTAGTGTTTCTCCAAAAAACAGTAATACTATGTGGATAGAGAAAGAATATATGTTAGATACTGAAGAAGCTGCAGCGGCTGACTCTTCCTCACAGAAACTTCATGGCCGCTGCAGCGAGGAAAAAAAAACAAAACAGCTTCTCAAGAGGTTACAGGTCCAGTCTCAACACTTAGAAAACGTCCCCACAAAAATAAACTGTATATATATATATAAACTTTAACATGTTCTCCCTTTGCTCTCACACACCTGAATGTTGAACAGTAAGTTTGAATCGAGGTAAAGTCGAGTAAAGGCCTTTCTGGAGGTAGAATGTGTTTTTCGATTGTTCTAGAACATGATTCCATGAGGAGGAAACTTCAGTCAGACTCCACAGAGCTGAAAGTTCATCCAAGTTCGGACATGGAGAGGACTTGGTTAGGATAATCAGAGGACACTGTGAGGACACGGAGGGGACACTGAGAGGACGTGGTTAGGATAATGACACAGTGAGGACATCAATAGGACATGGAGAGGACGTGGTTAGGATAATCAGAGGACACTGTGAGGACATGGAGGGGACACAGAGAGGACATGGTTAGGATAATCAGAGGACACTGTGAGGACACGGAGGGGACACAGAGAGGACGTGGTTAGGATAATCAGAGGACACTTTGAGGACATGGAGGGGACACAGAGAGGACGTGGTTAGGATAATCAGAGGACACTGTGAGGACACGGAGGGGACACAGAGAGGACATGAAGAGGGCACTGAGTGGAACTGGAGCTGCTGGGTCATTCATCAGTTTTACATCAGAAACGTTAAGCAGGAGGAACGTTAACAGAACCAAAGTTCTCACAACATTTTAGCTGTTTCAGCAGCTTCAGTCCTTCAGTCTACAGGATGAGTTCAGGTGCAGAGCTGAGTGTCAGACAACTCAGCGCCGACATCAAGAGAATCACTAAACCAGTCCTGTTGACGAACTTTCAGACCCTGTTCACACCTGATTTGTTTTAACATGCAACTTCCTGATTGTGTGTGTGTGTGTACAGTTGTGATCAATATAACAGCAGTGTGTTTAAATACATGAGTAAAGCCATAATCCTTATATTTTTTTAATCAATGCATTGCAAACAGAAGATTTTATATCCTAAAGCAAAATGTGTCTATTCTTTAATTACTTTATAGAAAATGAATATTAGGCTGTTAAAAAAATAGCAGTGTCTGCATTTTTTCCTTTACAAACTTAAATATTTACAGAATAAACAAGACAATTCTTCAGGATTTAGCATTCAAGTAATATATAAAAGTCATATTTTGTTTTTGGCTGATATCAAAAATGCTGTTTCTGAGGCAAAACCAAGAAATTCAGAGGAATTTCTTGGTTTTCTTGAGGCTGAAACTGTTTATCAGAGCCAGAAGTTGGTCGACTCCATGCAACACAGATGTGAAGCAGGTCTAAAAAACTGTGATCGCAACTAAATATTACTTTAGTGATTCATAGGAATGCTAAATCTAGAAGATTCTTCAGTTCATACAGTAAATATTTGAGTTTGTAAAGAAAACCCAGACACTGCTATTTCTTTCAACAGCCTAATATTCATTTTTCTTCATTATCTGTAAAATAATTGAAAAATTGATAATCTTCATATTTTGATTTAGGATATAAAATGCAGTGTTCCCAATGCACCAAATATAAATTATAAAAATTTTCTCTTTACTCACGTTTTTAAACACGCTGCTATTATATTGAACACGACTGTATCTGCCTCAGTTTATTCAGGACTTGTTTTAACAGCAGCAGTTTCAGTGTTTTATTCTCTGATCTCTGCAGTCTGTTTTCAATGTTTCCAAGAGAATATCAACAAGAACAGAAGCTGTTCTCTGTCAAGTGTTGAAGTGTGATCAGCTCCTCTCATGTATCTGGATCCAGTGATGTGTGCTAGCATTAGCTTTAGCTGCTGGATTGAAGCAGGACGTGGTTTGAGTTTTCGGCCTCGCTGAGACCATGAACATTTCAGCGCAAAACACATTTTGATGCATCTGGGCCTTTGGTTTCTATGACCATAACCTGCTGAGGTTTTATTGAACCAGAATGGAATATTTCTTTGTATGCATCTCTTCTGAAAAAGACTGTAAACAACAAACATGAATGTAAACAACAACAGCTGTTGTTTTTTTGTGCTGTTGTTACAGAATCATTAGAGATTGTTTTTCTTTTTTGTTTTTTTTTTCAACTCAATGACATTTCTGATGTGTCTGAAGGAGGCCAATAAACCGTTTCCTGTTCTGGAAATAAAAGGTCGTGTGACCCTCGTTATGTTACATTGGAACAATTAACGTGCTCTTTTAGTAAACGGTCAAAGGTCAACTACAACTCCCAAGACGCATTTCAGCAGGTAGGAGCTGTGACAGCAGGTTTGTGTGAATCCAGCTGATTTCTAAACATGTTTGTTGTGTCGATGATGTCATGACTAAGTCGTCGTCAAGGAAACGCAAGCCCGACGCCGTCTCTGTGCTGCTGCTGTTAAACTGCTCCTCCAAGGTTCTACCTCTGGCCTCAGGTCAAGGCACCACAGTAACTTTAAATGGTTGCCATGGTGACAAGGTGAATAAATGGAATAATCTATAAACTAAGTAAAAAGCAATTCCATATATATATCTGGTTTAACCACATAACAAGAAAAGAAAAATCACATTTGTGTAAGTACACAAAACAGCTAATCAAGTATATCAATATATATCAATACTACTGATTAAAACAAGGAAACATGAATAAAATATACAAAAAACCAACATGTTTCAAAACCTGAAAGTCACTTTGTGAAGGTGAAAATCCAAATGATCTGAGATTAGAAGCTTCCGCAGATACGTCATCAATAGGTAAAGCGGCAGCATCGTGTTCAGGACTGGAGGTAGGTGTTTGTTGGATTAGTCCTTTACCGTGTGTGAGGTACTGTACACGTATAGGTAGTACAATCAACTCCAAATACTCAATGTTTGTAGTAAAATCATGTTGCGTCACACAGAGACTTGATCCGCGTGGAAGTGTAAAAATCAGTACAAAATAAATTCAAGTTAACAGTTTGTCAAAACAGAAGAAAATCCCAGTTTGCAGATAATGAAAAAGGTTTAGATACAAACTAACATTAAAGTAAATTAGAAAATAAACAGTACTTAATACGTTAGCTGCTTTGTGTTTTAAGAATATAAAACAAAGAAAACCACTGAATCTCTAAAGAAGCAGAAGTCAGCTGAGAAGAACTTAATTAATATTTTACTCATATTCACATAATAAACATGAGCAGACGTCAATGAGACTATGAATGAAGCTTATTAAAGCTCAAGCATCCAAAAAGTCTAAAAACATCAGATCTGAGCAGAAATATTTTACAGGTCTGACTTTTTTGTTGTAATTTATTGATTTAGATCCTTTCAGTTCAAACATTATCTGATGCGCTTTGTTGATGTAATAATGTTGATAATTACTTCAATTTAATAAACTGAAATTTCTGTGTTTACCGATTTCAAACTAAATTCAAGTTATTGTAACGTGAATAATTATTCAAAGCTACAAAAACATGAACATTTTAAAAACTACTGCAGACAATCAATATTTAAACAAATGTTAACTTGAAAACATGTTTATGATTATGGCAAGATGACCAGGCAGAGCTGCTATAAACCACTATTATGATAGTGGATTAATCTATTGATTATTGAAACCATTAATCAATTAGTTGTTTGGTTCAGAATAATAATGGTGTAAAATATTGATCACTGATTCCCAAAGCTAAAGATTCAACCTAAAATGTATTTTTTTGTCCAGACTAACAGTCCACAACACAAAGATCATCAGTTTACTATTATAGAGACTAAAGAAACCAGGAAATAATCAGAGAAGAGAAGCTGGAACCAGAGAATTTAGACATTTTCTTCTTAAAAATGACTCGAATCCATTCATTGATTATCAAAATAGCTGGTGATTTATATAATAGTAACTAATCTATTAATACTCAAGCAATCGGTTGTTGCAGCGTTATAATCAGGTATTAAATAAGTGTTAATTAAAACACTTTCATTATAGAGGAGAATCTGGTTGTTTGTTGTTTAATAGTTCATTGGTGTTAGTTTTTAGACCATTGATAAGGATTCAGAGGGTGAATTAAGTCGTTATTTGATGATATTTTCATTGCTTAAATTATTTCTAATTTTTAAAAAAGAGAATTGTCCTTTAAATCTGTCAGCTCTGACTTCTGCTTCTTTGTGGATCTCTCAGGTTTTAACCCGACTGAGAAACTAACAGTTGCAGACAAAACGCTGTTTCCCCTGACGAGACAACAGCAGGCATGACCTCGCTTTAACGTACAGTATCAAGTTACACATCATCAGACATGAGGCGCGCACGCCGCCGCCGCTGCTCGGTGACACACCGGGCAGCGGCGGCGGTTCAGGAGCTGGTGGAGTCGGAGGTAGTTTGAGATCATGAGGAGAATGTTGCATATCAGTGACAGGAAGCTGCTTCCTGCGGTTACAGTGCGAGATGAGTCGTACGATGCCGCTGACGTCAGGTGTCACGCGTGTGTTGAGGTAAAGTGTGTGTGTGTGGTTGGTTCTTGTTGATGAGGTCAGAACCCAGTCTGATTCTGATTCTTTGCATCGTGACGTTAAAATTATGGAAACAAACGGTTTAAAGCTCTGTTCGAAACACGAGTGAAGCTCTGAACACAGAGATGACACATGTCTGCAGAGAATGATCTAGTCTCATCTAATCTGATCAATTTTAGATGACACAGGAGACATAGGAGACACAGCATCAGGATCTTCTCTCTCTCTCTTTTCATTTATTTTCTTCTCTTCTCTTGATTTATTTCCTTTAAAAGGTCGTTGTGTGTCTGCTGAAATTCAATATAAATTTGGGTTTATTTGGAAGATGCTCAGAATTTTAAAAAAACTTTAAATATATACAGGATGCACTTCTGGACACGAGAAGATTAACACAATAAAAGAATCATAAAAGGTTCTTAAATTTCATCCAACTTGGACACTAACACAGAGACTAATATTAATATCAGACTTTTTTCAGAAATGAATCAGCTGCAGCAGAAACAGCAGTTTTCTGGGTGTTAATCACATCTATGTTATATATTTTCAATGAGTTTGGGTACTTGGGTTTGCAAAGTTTGTAATTATTCATTCCCCTTCAAAGAGCCACTGTGGCTCAGTGGAGTCAGAGCAGGAAGCCGCATTAAGGTTTCTGACGCCATGTTTTCAAAATAAAATTGTGAATTAAAAAGTGTTTGGTGGAAATCTCGTGATAAATTGTACGAAGCCTTATTTTATTCTGTAATTTTTAGAGAGAGAAGATACAGCTGATGCTAACTCTGAGCTAACGCTTACAGGTCTGTCTGTGTCTCCCGGTCTCTGCTGGACCACAGACTCATCAGACCAGCAGACACGTGTCCACAGCAACAGGATGTTACAGCTGTGTGTGCGGTGTGTGTGCGGTGTGTGTGTGTGTATGATCTGTGGATCCTGAGACGTTCAGGGTTCGGCCACATTCACCAATTCTCTTTCTGTTTCGCATCTGCAGCGGTTTTATCTTTTCAGCCAATCAGAGCTCGCTGCAGCAGATCACATGTTGAATGAATGTAAAAAAAAAAAAAACAGAATTCAAAACATATCATTAATCAATGAGTGTGATCAGTGATAGATGCATGTGGCCGAACCCGAAAGACAAACTGAACAATCAACTGGAAATTCTGAAATGAACCGAGTAAAAGTAAAAAATAAGTGGTCAAGGCGTCTTTTCCCTTTAAAGAGCTGAGTGAGGTAGAGGGTTCACGCTGCAGGGGCTCAGTCCTCCTCTGGAGACTCTCCGGCCTCCTCCTCCTCCTCCTCCTCTTCTTCTTCCTGCAAACACAACAAGAAGATTTAACAGGGCGAACAGCACTCACACTAAAATAAAAAAATTTCAGTCTGTCTTTTTCTTCATTTTAGTCGATTTAATCTTGTTTACTTTTACATATTCAAGAATGTAAGAATGTGAGCAAACAAGTCAAAATACGAAAAAAATACTCAAAAATATGAGATCAAAATTTAAGAAAAAGACACATGTAAGATAAAATGTCAAAAATATAGATAAAAAGGTAAAAAATATTAAAAAGTCAAACAATGTCATTTTAAATCTGACATTAACCAAAATCAAGGAAAAACATCTTGAATTAGGTTAAATGATTTGATAATGGAATAAGATAAATCAGCCTAAATATAATGTTGGACTAATTGAACCAAAAACAAGATATTTCAGTGTACTAATGAAATATATTTCAAGATAATTCTACTCAATATTGGACTAAATGTACTGAATAAAACGATATTATGACTTGTTCAGATTCAATTTTTGCAGCGTATTTTGTCTTTATTATAATATGATTACAGGTTATTAACATATTGTTGTGTTATTAGGGTGTTTTGTCTAAAAACTACATCTGGAACATTATTATTCAAAGTAGAGTGTTTTATACATGTTTAAGTTTGAGTTTCTGTCCTGTTGAAGCAGTGGTGTCCAAACATTCAAGTATTTTCCATGCTCTTGTTAGCATGTTGCTGTGTATCTACAGCGATCCTGTTGCTATGCGTCTGCTGGTTGTTTGGCTCCGCCCCCATGAATGAAAGAGGCTGCGGCTGAGCGGCGGTTAGTGCGGCTGAGATAAAGCAGGCATCAAAGTGGGGGAGCTGTATGACGTTTTTATGGCTGCAGACACACACACATACACACACACACAGAAGCAGAGGGAGGTTGGTGGATTCCTGGGGAGTGAGGGCATGTTGTGTGTGTGTGTGTGTGTGTGTGTGTGTGTGTGTGTGTGTGTGTGTGTGTGTGTGTGTGTGTGTGTGTGTGTGTGTGTGTGTGTGTGTGTGTGTGTGGTTTCACTTACTTACTTATTACCATTCTGTTCTCATTCTGCCAGTAACACAAAACATCACCTAATTATCTTTGATTCAGGGACCAAAAACTGAACTGATCCCATGAAACATGCATGGTTTCATGCAGCTCCTGTGTCAGTTAGAGCTGCGATGACTAGTTGATTAATCGATTAGTTTCCAAATATTACGATAACACCAATTATTTGGTGTTATTGTAATTTGGTGTTATTGTATTATTTTATAATGGTCTGGACAAAAAAAGTCATTTTAGGTTGAAACTACAGCTTTTGGAAATGGTGATCAACATTTCACAACATTTTTTACAACCAAATATCCAATTGATTAATCATTCCAGTAATTGATAGATTAAACAACTAAGAATTGTCATTAGTTGCAGCTCTAGGAATTGAGACTTGTGTGCTTGTGTGCATTTTATTGCCCCAAAATGTGTGTTGGGTATTCAAGCTCCAATTCTTCCATCAAAACATAATATCACTACTTCTGTATCCAACTGTATCCATAACTTTTCAGGAAATGGAGAAAATACCTGTTTTTAAAAATAATGAATGGATCAGTGCTTTGATTCAGGGAAAAGTTGCAGTAGACCATGGATGTCATGGATTATTTTAACTCAAACATGACTTTCTCTAACACTAACCTCAACCAAATCACAGTATAACCACATCAACCTGTGTCTGTGCTTGTTCAGATCTGTGAGTTCTTACCTGAGCAGGAGGTTTTTTCTGGACAACTTGTTGTGGCTGGAAGAGAACAGAGAGGACTCAGTGATTTACTCCACAGTCACAGGCCAACGTCACACAACTCTATAGGATTCACATCAAGTTGTGTTGATACATTCAAGGACTTTTTTTCCTAGTTTCTATCAGTTTGCTGACACACAACAATCCTCAGACAGAAACACAAGGGTGAGAAGAACAGATAATTCAAGTTAAACATTCACATTGTGAGAAAACTGATACGAGGATATAGAAAGAAGCAGACAACATACAAACAAACAAACAGAATACACACACACAGGAAGTCACACTGACCACAGTTGAACAGATGAACTCTCCAATAGCTCTGAGATGTAAGACAAAAGTGTAGAGTCTGTGTTGCTCTGAGTCCGTCCAGCTGCTGCCCTCAAAAAGCAGCTCTACCCTCCCCTACCCTCCTCTACCCTCCCCTACCCTCCTCTACTCTCCTCTACCCTCCTCTACCGTCCTCTACCCTCCCCTACCGTCCCCTACTCTCCCCTACCCTCCTCTACCCTCCTCTACCCTCCTCTACCCTCCTCTACTCTCCTCTACCCTCCTCTACCCTCCTCTACCCTCCTCTACCCTCCTCTACTCTCCTCTACCCTCCTCTACCCTCCTCTACCCTCCTCTACCCTCCTCTACCCTCCCCTACCCTCCTCTACTCTCCTCTACCCTCCCCTACCCTCCTCTACCCTCCTCTACCCTCCTCTACCCTCCTCTACCCTCCTCTACCCTCCTCTACTCTCCTCTACCCTCCCCTACCCTCCTCTACTCTCCTCTACCCTCCTCTACTCTCCTCTACCCTCCTCTACCCTCCCCTACCCTCCCCTACCCTCCTCTACCGTCCTCTACCCTCCTCTACTCTCCTCTACCCTCCCCTACCCTCCTCTACCCTCCTCTACCCTCCTCTACCCTCCTCTACTCTCCTCTACCCTCCCCTACCCTCCCCTACCCTCCTCTACCCTCCTCTACTCTCCTCTACTCTCCTCTACTCTCCCCTACCCTCCCCTACCCTCCTCTACCCTCCTCTACTCTCCTCTACTCTCCCCTACTCTCCCCTACTCTCCCCTACCCTCCTCTACTCTCCCCTACTCTCCCCTACCCTCCTCTACCCTCCTCTACCCTCCCCTACCCTCCTCTACCCTCCCCTACTCTCCCCTACCCTCCTCTACTCTCCTCTACTCTCCTCTACCCTCCCCTACTCTCCCCTACCCTCCTCTACTCTCCTCTACCCTCCTCTACTCTCCCCTACTCTCCCCTACCCTCCTCTACCCTCCCCTACTCTCCCCTACCCTCCCCTACTCTCCCCTACCCTCCTCTACTCTCCTCTACCCTCCTCTACCCTCCTCTACTCTCCTCTACTCTCCCCTCCCCTCCCCTCCCCTACTCTCCTCTACCCTCCTCTACCCTCCTCTATTCTCCCCTACCCTCCTCTACCCTCCCCTACTCTCCCCTACCCTCCTCTACCCTCCTCTACCCTCCTCTATTCTCCCCTACTCTCCTCTACTCTCCCCTACTCTCCTCTACTCTCCCCTACCCTCCTCTACCCTCCTCTACCCTCCCCTACCCTCCCCTACCCTCCTCTACTCTCCCCTACTCTCCTCTACTCTCCCCTCCCCTCCCCTACCCTCCCCTACCCTCCTCTACTCTCCCCTACTCTCCTCTACTCTCCCCTCCCCTCCCCTCCCCTACCCTCCCCTACCCTCCTCTACTGTCCTCTACCTCTCTATCCTCTACCCTCCCTCGCTGTGCCAGCTGCAGCTAAGATGTCAGAAGGCTCCAAAACAATAATGCAGTCATGTCAATGCCAGATGGTCCTACAGGAAGAGGAACCAGCAACAGTAGCTCTATAACACAACAGTAGCTCTATAACAGCAACTTTATAACACAACAGCAGCTCTATAACACAACAGTAGCTCTATAACACAACAGTAGCTCTATAACACAACAGAAGCTCTATAACAGCAACTTTATAACACAACAGCAGCTCTATAACACAACAGTAGCTCTATAACACAACAGCAGCTCTATAACAGCAACTTTATAACACAACAGTAGCTCTATAACACAACAGTA
The DNA here is from genome assembly GCA_030544235.1 of Lepturacanthus savala. NCBI lineage: Eukaryota > Metazoa > Chordata > Actinopteri > Scombriformes > Trichiuridae > Lepturacanthus > Lepturacanthus savala. The sequence goes on from CM060474.1 coordinate 3,986,804, forward strand.
GCTCTATAACACAACATCAACTCGATAACACAGCAGTAGCTCTATAACACAACATCAACTCGATAACACAACAGCAGCTCTATAACACAACAGTAGCTCTATAACACAACATCAACTCAATAACACAGCAGCAACTCTATAACACAACAGTAGCTCAATAACAGCAACTCTATAACACAACAGTAGCTCTATAACACAACAGTAGCTCTATAACAGCAACTCTATAACACAACAGCAGCTCTATAACACAACAGTAGCTCTATAACACAACAGAAGCTCTATAACAGCAACTCTATAACACAACAGCAGCTCTATAACACAACATCAACTCTATAACCCAGCAGTAGCTCTATAACACAACAGTAGCTCTATAACACAACAGTAGCTCTATAACAGCAACTCTATAACACAACAGCAGCTCTATAACACAACAGTAGCTCTATAACACAACAGTAGCTCTATAACAGCAACTCTATAACACAACAGCAGCTCTATAACACAACAGTAGCTCTATAACACAACAGCAGCTCTATAACACAACAGAAGCTCTATAACAGCAACTGTATAACACAATAGCAGCTCTATAACACAACATCAACTCGATAACACAGCAGTAGCTCTATAACACAACAGTAGCTCTATAACAGCAACTCTATAACACAACAGCAGCTCTATAACACAACATCAACTCTATAACCCAGCAGTAGCTCTATAACACAACAGTAGCTCTATAACACAACAGTAGCTCTATAACACAACATCAACTCGATAACACAGCAGTAGCTCTATAACACAACAGTAGCTCTATAACAGCAACTATATAACACAACAGCAGCTCTATATCACAACAGAAGCTCTATAACAGCAACTGTATAACACAATAGCAGCTCTATAACACAACAGTAGCTCTATAACACAACATCAACTCGATAACACAGCAGTAGCTCTATAACACAACAGTAGCTCTATAACAGCAACTCTATAACACAACAGCAGCTCTATAACACAACATCAACTCTATAACCCAGCAGTAGCTCTATAACACAGCAGAAGCTCTATAACAGCAACTGTATAACACAACAGCAGCTCTATAACACAACAGAAGCTCTATAACAGCAACTGTATAACACAATAGCAGCTCTATAACACAACATCAACTCTATAACCCAGCAGTAGCTCTATAACACAGCAGAAGCTCTATAACAGCAACTGTATAACACAACAGCAGCTCTATAACACAACAGAAGCTCTATAACAGCAACTGTATAACACAATAGCAGCTCTATAACACAACATCAACTCGATAACACAGCAGTAGCTCTATAACACAACAGTAGCTCTATAACAGCAACTCTATAACACAACAGCAGCTCTATAACACAACATCAACTCTATAACCCAGCAGTAGCTCTATAACACAACAGTAGCTCTATAACACAACAGTAGCTCTATAACACAACATCAACTCGATAACACAGCAGTAGCTCTATAACACAACAGTAGCTCTATAACAGCAACTGTATAACACAATAGCAGCTCTATAACACAACAGTAGCTCTATAACAGCAACTCTATAACACAACAGCAGCTCTATAACACAACAGTAGCTCTATAACACAACAGCAGCTCTATAACACAACAGAAGCTCTATAACAGCAACTGTATAACACAATAGCAGCTCTATAACACAACATCAACTCGATAACACAGCAGTAGCTCTATAACACAACAGTAGCTCTATAACAGCAACTCTATAACACAACAGCAGCTCTATAACACAACATCAACTCTATAACCCAGCAGTAGCTCTATAACACAACAGTAGCTCTATAACACAACAGTAGCTCTATAACACAACATCAACTCGATAACACAGCAGTAGCTCTATAACACAACAGTAGCTCTATAACAGCAACTGTAAAACACAATAGCAGCTCTATAACACAACAGTAGCTCTATAACAGCAACTCTATAACACAACAGCAGCTCTATAACACAACAGTAGCTCTATAACACAACAGCAGCTCTATAACACAACAGAAGCTCTATAACAGCAACTGTATAACACAATAGCAGCTCTATAACACAACATCAACTCGATAACACAGCAGTAGCTCTATAACACAACAGTAGCTCTATAACAGCAACTCTATAACACAACAGCAGCTCTATAACACAACATCAACTCTATAACCCAGCAGTAGCTCTATAACACAACAGTAGCTCTATAACACAACAGTAGCTCTATAACACAACATCAACTCGATAACACAGCAGTAGCTCTATAACACAACAGTAGCTCTATAACAGCAACTATATAACACAACAGCAGCTCTATATCACAACAGAAGCTCTATAACAGCAACTGTATAACACAATAGCAGCTCTATAACACAACAGTAGCTCTATAACACAACATCAACTCGATAACACAGCAGTAGCTCTATAACACAACAGTAGCTCTATAACAGCAACTCTATAACACAACAGCAGCTCTATAACACAACATCAACTCTATAACCCAGCAGTAGCTCTATAACACAACAGTAGCTCTATAACACAACAGTAGCTCTATAACACAACATCAACTCGATAACACAGCAGTAGCTCTATAACACAACAGTAGCTCTATAACAGCAACTGTATAACACAATAGCAGCTCTATAACACAACAGTAGCTCTATAACAGCAACTCTATAACACAACAGCAGCTCTATAACACAACAGTAGCTCTATAACACAACAGCAGCTCTATAACACAACAGAAGCTCTATAACAGCAACTGTATAACACAATAGCAGCTCTATAACACAACATCAACTCGATAACACAGCAGTAGCTCTATAACACAACAGTAGCTCTATAACAGCAACTATATAACACAACAGCAGCTCTATATCACAACAGAAGCTCTATAACAGCAACTGTATAACACAATAGCAGCTCTATAACACAACAGTAGCTCTATAACACAACATCAACTCGATAACACAGCAGTAGCTCTATAACACAACAGTAGCTCTATAACAGCAACTCTATAACACAACAGCAGCTCTATAACACAACATCAACTCTATAACCCAGCAGTAGCTCTATAACACAACAGTAGCTCTATAACACAACAGTAGCTCTATAACACAACATCAACTCGATAACACAGCAGTAGCTCTATAACACAACAGTAGCTCTATAACAGCAACTGTATAACACAATAGCAGCTCTATAACACAACAGTAGCTCTATAACAGCAACTCTATAACACAACAGCAGCTCTATAACACAACAGTAGCTCTATAACACAACAGCAGCTCTATAACACAACAGAAGCTCTATAACAGCAACTGTATAACACAATAGCAGCTCTATAACACAACATCAACTCGATAACACAGCAGTAGCTCTATAACACAACAGTAGCTCTATAACAGCAACTCTATAACACAACAGCAGCTCTATAACACAACATCAACTCTATAACCCAGCAGTAGCTCTATAACACAACAGTAGCTCTATAACACAACAGTAGCTCTATAACACAACATCAACTCGATAACACAGCAGTAGCTCTATAACACAACAGTAGCTCTATAACAGCAACTGTAAAACACAATAGCAGCTCTATAACACAACAGTAGCTCTATAACAGCAACTCTATAACACAACAGCAGCTCTATAACACAACAGTAGCTCTATAACACAACAGCAGCTCTATAACACAACAGAAGCTCTATAACAGCAACTGTATAACACAATAGCAGCTCTATAACACAACATCAACTCGATAACACAGCAGTAGCTCTATAACACAACAGAAGCTCTATAACAGCAACTGTATAACACAATAGCAGCTCTATAACACAACATCAACTCGATAACACAGCAGTAGCTCTATAACACAACAGTAGCTCTATAACAGCAACTCTATAACACAACAGCAGCTCTATAACACAACATCAACTCTATAACCCAGCAGTAGCTCTATAACACAACAGTAGCTCTATAACACAACAGTAGCTCTATAACACAACATCAACTCGATAACACAGCAGTAGCTCTATAACACAACAGTAGCTCTATAACAGCAACTGTATAACACAATAGCAGCTCTATAACACAACAGTAGCTCTATAACAGCAACTCTATAACACAACAGCAGCTCTATAACACAACAGTAGCTCTATAACACAACAGCAGCTCTATAACACAACAGAAGCTCTATAACAGCAACTGTATAACACAATAGCAGCTCTATAACACAACATCAACTCGATAACACAGCAGTAGCTCTATAACACAACAGTAGCTCTATAACAGCAACTCTATAACACAACAGCAGCTCTATAACACAACATCAACTCTATAACCCAGCAGTAGCTCTATAACACAACAGTAGCTCTATAACACAACAGTAGCTCTATAACACAACATCAACTCGATAACACAGCAGTAGCTCTATAACACAACAGTAGCTCTATAACAGCAACTGTAAAACACAATAGCAGCTCTATAACACAACAGTAGCTCTATAACAGCAACTCTATAACACAACAGCAGCTCTATAACACAACAGTAGCTCTATAACACAACAGCAGCTCTATAACACAACAGAAGCTCTATAACAGCAACTGTATAACACAATAGCAGCTCTATAACACAACATCAACTCGATAACACAGCAGTAGCTCTATAACACAACAGTAGCTCTATAACAGCAACTCTATAACACAACAGCAGCTCTATAACACAACATCAACTCTATAACCCAGCAGTAGCTCTATAACACAACAGTAGCTCTATAACACAACAGTAGCTCTATAACACAACATCAACTCGATAACACAGCAGTAGCTCTATAACACAACAGTAGCTCTATAACAGCAACTATATAACACAACAGCAGCTCTATATCACAACAGAAGCTCTATAACAGCAACTGTATAACACAATAGCAGCTCTATAACACAACAGTAGCTCTATAACACAACATCAACTCGATAACACAGCAGTAGCTCTATAACACAACAGTAGCTCTATAACAGCAACTCTATAACACAACAGCAGCTCTATAACACAACATCAACTCTATAACCCAGCAGTAGCTCTATAACACAACAGTAGCTCTATAACACAACAGTAGCTCTATAACACAACATCAACTCGATAACACAGCAGTAGCTCTATAACACAACAGTAGCTCTATAACAGCAACTGTATAACACAATAGCAGCTCTATAACACAACAGTAGCTCTATAACAGCAACTCTATAACACAACAGCAGCTCTATAACACAACAGTAGCTCTATAACACAACAGCAGCTCTATAACACAACAGAAGCTCTATAACAGCAACTGTATAACACAATAGCAGCTCTATAACACAACATCAACTCGATAACACAGCAGTAGCTCTATAACACAACAGTAGCTCTATAACAGCAACTATATAACACAACAGCAGCTCTATATCACAACAGAAGCTCTATAACAGCAACTGTATAACACAATAGCAGCTCTATAACACAACAGTAGCTCTATAACACAACATCAACTCGATAACACAGCAGTAGCTCTATAACACAACAGTAGCTCTATAACAGCAACTCTATAACACAACAGCAGCTCTATAACACAACATCAACTCTATAACCCAGCAGTAGCTCTATAACACAACAGTAGCTCTATAACACAACAGTAGCTCTATAACACAACATCAACTCGATAACACAGCAGTAGCTCTATAACACAACAGTAGCTCTATAACAGCAACTGTATAACACAATAGCAGCTCTATAACACAACAGTAGCTCTATAACAGCAACTCTATAACACAACAGCAGCTCTATAACACAACAGTAGCTCTATAACACAACAGCAGCTCTATAACACAACAGAAGCTCTATAACAGCAACTGTATAACACAATAGCAGCTCTATAACACAACATCAACTCGATAACACAGCAGTAGCTCTATAACACAACAGTAGCTCTATAACAGCAACTCTATAACACAACAGCAGCTCTATAACACAACATCAACTCTATAACCCAGCAGTAGCTCTATAACACAACAGTAGCTCTATAACACAACAGTAGCTCTATAACACAACATCAACTCGATAACACAGCAGTAGCTCTATAACACAACAGTAGCTCTATAACAGCAACTGTAAAACACAATAGCAGCTCTATAACACAACAGTAGCTCTATAACAGCAACTCTATAACACAACAGCAGCTCTATAACACAACAGTAGCTCTATAACACAACAGCAGCTCTATAACACAACAGAAGCTCTATAACAGCAACTGTATAACACAATAGCAGCTCTATAACACAACATCAACTCGATAACACAGCAGTAGCTCTATAACACAACAGTAGCTCTATAACAGCAACTCTATAACACAACAGCAGCTCTATAACACAACATCAACTCTATAACCCAGCAGTAGCTCTATAACACAACATCAACTCGATAACACAGCAGTAGCTCTATAACACAACAGTAGCTCTATAACAGCAACTATATAACACAACAGCAGCTCTATATCACAACAGAAGCTCTATAACAGCAACTGTATAACACAATAGCAGCTCTATAACACAACAGTAGCTCTATAACACAACATCAACTCGATAACACAGCAGTAGCTCTATAACACAACAGTAGCTCTATAACAGCAACTCTATAACACAACAGCAGCTCTATAACACAACATCAACTCTATAACCCAGCAGTAGCTCTATAACACAGCAGAAGCTCTATAACAGCAACTGTATAACACAATAGCAGCTCTATAACACAACATCAACTCTATAACCCAGCAGTAGCTCTATAACACAGCAGAAGCTCTATAACAGCAACTGTATAACACAACAGCAGCTCTATAACACAACAGAAGCTCTATAACAGCAACTGTATAACACAATAGCAGCTCTATAACACAACATCAACTCGATAACACAGCAGTAGCTCTATAACACAACAGTAGCTCTATAACAGCAACTCTATAACACAACAGCAGCTCTATAACACAACATCAACTCTATAACCCAGCAGTAGCTCTATAACACAACAGTAGCTCTATAACACAACAGTAGCTCTATAACACAACATCAACTCGATAACACAGCAGTAGCTCTATAACACAACAGTAGCTCTATAACAGCAACTGTATAACACAATAGCAGCTCTATAACACAACAGTAGCTCTATAACACAACATCAACTCGATAACACAGCAGTAGCTCTATAACACAGCAGTAGCTCTATAACACAGCAGTAGCTCTATAACACAACATCAACTCGATAACACAGCAGCAACTCTATAACACAACAGCAGCTCTATAACCCAACAGTAGCTCTATAACACAACAGTAGCTCTATAACACAACATCAATTCGATAACACAGCAGCAACTCTATAACACAACAGTAGCTCTATAACACAACATCAACTCAATAACACAGCAGCAACTCTATAACACAACAGTAGCTCTATAACACAGCAGTAGCTCTATAACAGCAACTCTATAACACAACAGCAGCTCTATATCACAACAGCAGCTCTATAACACAACAGTAGCTCTATAACACAACAGCAGCTCTATAACACAACAGTAGCTCTATCACACAACATCAACTCTATAACACAACAGTAGCTCTGTAACAGCAACTCTATAACACAACAACAGCTCTATAACACAACAGTAGCTCTATAACACAACAGCAGCTCTATAACACACCAGTAGCTCTATAACACAACATCAACTCTATAACACAACAGCAGCTCTATATCACAACAGCAGCTCTATAACACAACAGTAGCTCTATGACACAACAGCAGCTCTATAACACAACATCAACTCTATAACACAACAGTAGCTCTATAACACAACAGTAGCTCTATATCAGCAACTCTATAACACAACAGCAGCTCTATAACACAACAGCAGCTCTATAACACAACAGTAGCTCTATAACACAACAGTAGCTCTATCACACAACATCAACTCTATAACACAACAGTAGCTCTATAACGGCAACTCTATAACACAACAACAGCTCTATAACACAACAGCAGCTCTATAACACAACAGTAGCTCTATAACACAACAGCAGCTCTATAACACAACAGTAGCTCTATAACACAACATCAACTCAACACAGCAGCAACTCTATAACACAACAGCAGCTCTATATCACAACAGCAGCTCTATAACACAACAGCAGCTCTATAACACAACAGTAGCTCTATAACACAACATCAACTCAATAACACAGCAGCAACTCAATAACACAGCAGCAACTCTATAACACAGCAGCAACTCTATAACACAACAGTAGCTCTATAACACAACATCAACTCTATAACACAACATCAACTCTATAACACAGCAGCAACTCTATAACACAACAGCAGCTCTATAACACAACAGTAGCTCTATAACACAACAGCAGCTCTATAACACAACAGTAGCTCTATAACACAACAGCAGCTCTATAACACAACAGTAGCTCTATAACACAACATCAACTCAATAACACAGCAGCAACTCTATAACACAACAGTAGCTCTATAACACAGAAGCAACTCTATAACACAACAGCAGCTCTATAATACAACAGCAGCTCTATAACACAACATCAACTCTATAACCCAGCAGTAGCTCTATAACACAACAGTAGCTCTATAACACAGCAGTAGCTCTATAACAGCAGCTCTATAACACAACAGTAGCTCTATAACACAACAGCAGCTCTATAACACAACAGCAGCTCTATAACACAACATCAACTCTATAACACAGCAGTAGCTCTATAACATCTATAACACAAAATCAACTCTACAACACATCAGCTCTGAAAACACCAACACCAACACAAAAGCAGCTCTACAAGCTGAATTTCTTCATCTGTACAAAACAATGTTTACAGTAGAGTTGCAATAATTCAATTCAATGTCAATTAGTTGCCAACTATTTATTTTACGACATTAATTGACAACTATTTTGAGAATTGATTAATGGATTTGAGTCACTTAAAGGGGAAATTGTCAAAATGATCTAGTTTCAGCTTCTCAAATCTAATTCTCTGGTTTCTGCAGTTTTCTGTTGATCAGATTCATGTTTTTCAGGCGGCACCTCAGTGACAAAGGGAAACGTTTGCTTTGTCATTCAGGGCGTTGCAGGTTTGTGATGTCGCCAGCAGCTGCTTAGCGTGGCGAGTGATTTTGGAGGCAAAGCGTGAGGAAGCGTGGGCGGAGCCAGGGCAGTTAGGTGAGACTTAAAGGTCGGATCAGCTGAAACTGGATCCACTGCTGCTGCAGGAATGTGACGCTCCGGGCGACCAGCAACAGGCCGGAGTCCCCCCTCTGATCAAAGACAAGAACGCCCACACACACACCACATACTCTGTAATTCTTTAACTACATGAACTCTAAATACCTATATATTACATATACAATCCTGCCTGATGAGCTAAATGTTCAACTATTCAGAGTACTCACAGTACTCACTGTACTTGCAGTACTCAGTGTTCACAGTACTTTATTACCAGCAGCTGTTAAATGTTAACTGTTTAAATGTTGGTGACATGCTTTTCATCCACAGATTGTTTGAGGAGAAACTAAAGTTCAGAGCAGGTCCAAAGGTTAACCAGAGCAAACACTGCACATCCTATATACACACGTGCAGTACATGTAGTACTCCCAGATATGTGGGTACACACAGTACATCGAGTACAGTTACTAACACCCGACATGTTCAAAGATACAATCATAACATTTAATATATAAAGCAAAGAGTAAATGTTTGAAGTACATGAATATTGCAATGAGTAGTTAAAGGTGGTTGTAGTGAATGTGTGTGTGCATGCATGTCATGTTGACATTTTCTGTTTCTGAAGATCTCAGAGCAGAATGGGAATAAAAGTCATGGAGGATCCAATGATGGAGCTGGATACTTTCACAACTTCAGTTGATCTTTTAAAGCCCCTCCCCCCCTTCACCCCTCCTCCTCCCCTACCCTCCTCCCCAGACTTGCACCTATCAGGGCCCAACTAAACCCTGCGATTAGGGGGAATTTGCCGAAGGGCCTTTGTAGAGGAGAAAAATGTCCGTCGTTGTGAGGAATGTGGAAAATTCCGAGCACACAAGCAGCCTTTTGTTGGGAGTTTGTTGGGGGGGAGGGGGAGGGGGGCTCTGGAAGCTCTGGAAGGAAAGACAGACACAGACAAATTGGAGCAGATCCATGAAGCTGCTGCTGTTTGAAGTGAATCTGTTCCCACAGAATCAGTTAGGTGGGGGGCAGTTAGGTGAGACTTAAAGGTCGGATCAGCTGAAACTGGAACTGGATCCACTGCTGCTGCAGGAATGTGACGCTCCGGGCGACCAGCAACAGGCCGGAGTCCCCCCTCTGATCAAAGACAAGAACGCCCACACACACACCACATACTCTGTAATTCTTTAACTACATGAACTCTAAATACCTATATATTACATATACAATCCTGCCTGATGAGCTAAATGTTCAACTATTCAGAGTACTCACAGTACTCACTGTACTTGCAGTACTCAGTGTTCACAGTACTTTATTACCAGCAGCTGTTAAATGTTAACTGTTTAAATGTTGGTGACATGCTTTTCATCCACAGATTGTTTGAGGAGAAACTAAAGTTCAGAGCAGGTCCAAAGGTTAACCAGAGCAAACACTGCACATCCTATATACACACGTGCAGTACATGTAGTACTCCCAGATATGTGGGTACACACAGTACATCGAGTACAGTTACTAACACCCGACATGTTCAAAGATACAATCATAACATTTAATATATAAAGCAAAGAGTAAATGTTTGAAGTACATGAATATTGCAATGAGTAGTTAAAGGTGGTTGTAGTGAATGTGTGTGTGCATGCATGTCATGTTGACATTTTCTGTTTCTGAAGATCTCAGAGCAGAATGGGAATAAAAGTCATGGAGGATCCAATGATGGAGCTGGATACTTTCACAACTTCAGTTGATCTTTTAAAGCCCCTCCCCCCCTTCACCCCTCCTCCTCCCCTACCCTCCTCCCCAGACTTGCACCTATCAGGGCCCAACTAAACCCTGCGATTAGGGGGAATTTGCCGAAGGGCCTTTGTAGAGGAGAAAAATGTCCGTCGTTGTGAGGAATGTGGAAAATTCCGAGCACACAAGCAGCCTTTTGTTGGGAGTTTGTTGGGGGGGAGGGGGAGGGGGGCTCTGGAAGCTCTGGAAGGAAAGACAGACACAGACAAATTGGAGCAGATCCATGAAGCTGCTGCTGTTTGAAGTGAATCTGTTCCCACAGAATCAATGTGACTCAGGGAGATGTTTTTTTTGTATTCAAAGAGTTGTGTGTGTGTTAATGTGTTTTATTTGATGCATGTAAATGCCTGTATGTGATGTGTGATTTGTAAATGTGTTTTATCTGATATGTGTGTAAATGTGTGTGATGTAAATGTATGCATGTGTGTAAAGGTGTTTGTATGTGATGTGTGTAAATATGTGTATGTGATGTCAACGTGTGTGTATGTTTTGATGTAAATATGTTTTATCTGATGTGTGTAAATGTGTGTTTGTATGTGATGAGTTTGTATATGTGTGATGTGTAAATTTGTGTTTTATCTGAGGTGTGTGTAAATGTGCTTTATCTCATGTGTAAACATGTGTGTATGTAATGTGTGATGTTAATGTGTATGTGATGTAAACGGGTGTGCATGTAAATGTGTGTTTGTGTGACACGGGGTACATGTGTGTATGTGATCTTTGATGTTAAATGTGTGTTTAATACGATGTGTGGAACTGGTCTGTGCAGCATGTTGGCGGCTGTGAAACAGGAAGTCTGAAACAGGAAGTCTTCCTCCTGCTGCTTCACTGTAACACAGCGTCACACGTGTTGTGAATAAACCTGTCGGGCTGCAACAAGATTCACTTCTTGCTTCAGAGCGGCAGAAACAACACAAATCTGTCCATAATGAATGAATGAATAAAGGTGGATCAAATAGATCAAATTGACCAAATATGATGAACTAAGTCTTATACTTTATATTGTCAATTTATCATGTTAAGAGGATCAAAACTCACTGAATAGTTCAGATCTGAAAGAGATAAAAGATCAGTGGAATTAGATGATATAACATAATTCTGCTCAGGATCAAATTAATTGAACCAGGAGCAGGAGGTTTCCACTTGTTATTTCATTTTTTGCAGCATGCTGTTTGTTATTTTTTGATGGAATTGTGGAGATTGTTGTTGTTGTTGTGATTGTTGTAGTGAGAGTTTCTGTTTAAGGGTCAGTGACAAAACTGACATGTGGTGTAATCCTAAAAACTTGGTACTAGATAGTTTAAGTCTCTTTAAAAAGGTTTTAAAAAATGAAAAACACAAGCTATCAACACGTTTTATATTCCATTCCAAGTTACACATTACATAACATTCTGTGTCAAAAAAAAAAATCACACAAAATCTGGATTTTTGTAAAAAAAAAAAAAAAGATACAAATGGACTTTTAAATAAGAAGAAACCAACATGAACACACGATGTACATTTTAAGAGACCTGATGAATGCTTCTTAAAACTGTATTTCAAAAACTGTTTGATTTTCTCATCTTACCAAACATTATTTGTCACTGACCCTTAAACCATGCGTTGCAGTAGCCATATGTTTGTTATATAGCTAAACCTACAGAGGTACACACACACACACACACACACACGCATGCATACACGCACATACACACGTTTCTGCAGCAGCTCTGAGGACTCGGAGTGAAATGATTAAACTGTTCCAGCAGCAGGAAGGAGAGGGCGGAGCCTGTCGCTGACCTGTAGAAATACACACAAGTTTCTGTCTGAACGAACGAAACCTCTAGTGGCAGGAATGAAGCTTCAGGGAGGAAGGAGGAGAATGTCGAGAATGAAGCAGAGCTGCTGCTGCCAACACTGCTGCTGCTGCCAACACTGCTGCTGCTGCTACTAACACTGCTGCTGCTGCTGTTGCTGCTGCTAACACTGCTGCTGCTGTTGCTGATGCCAACACTGCTGCTGCTGCTGCTGCCAACACTGCTGCTGCTGCTACTAACACTGCTGCTGCTGCTGCCAACACTGCTGCTGCTGCCAACACTGCTGCTGCTGCTACTAACACTGCTGCTGCTGCTGTTGCTGCTGCTAACACTGCTGCTGCTGCCAACACTGCTGTTGCTGCTGCTGCCAACACTGCTGCTGCTGCTACTAACACTGCTGCTGCTGCAGGTGAAACACACAACTGTGATATTGGATAAATAAATAGAGCTATTCTGATAGGAGGATTAATTGATTAGTTGTAGTGAATTGTTTGTTGACTGTTTCCCAAAGCTGAAGATTCAACCTAAACTGTCTTTTTTTGTCCAGACCAACAGTCCATAACTCAATCTTAACCTAATCATCTTAAAATGACTCAAATCCATTATTTGATCATGAAAATATGTGGTGATTAATGTAATAGTTGGCAACTAATTGATTAAATGAGTAATCATTGTAGCTGTAGTTTGTTGTTATAGCGGCACCTTCGGGCCAAACTGCACCAAATTGGATACTGAACATACTCAGATCCATAAAAACACCCCAGCAGGTCTGAACTGGATGAAACAGTCGTCAGACTGAAGCATGGAGCTGGAAGCTGTTACCACACGCATGTGAAGGAACACTCGCTTACTTTCTTTGCACATTCTAAACTCTCACAGCAGTAAAAAACAGAGCGGAGAGTATTCCTGGATTCCTGGAACACACCGTTCCTTCCAGGAACTGAAAGTGAATATAAAACTTTACAACTCTCCGAGTCTGTTCTTGTCGGCTTCTTTTTTCCCTCCCTTTGCCACATAAAACATGCAGACGTGATGAATGCAGGAGAAAGTTCACGTTCCCTGCAGCTCTTCGCCTTCCTGGTGGCAGCCGGAGCTGCTGCTTTATCACTCAGCCTGTTTCTGTGAGGGAGGAAACCACCGAGGCCTCCGAGCTGCCAGTTACTGCAGCGATGCAGTATTCCTGCAAATATTTCCTCTGACTGATAACACCCACGTTTATCTCCTTAACAAGCACGCCCACCAGAAACAACTGGAGAGGAAACGGCGAGATGAATCAGGCCTGAGAGTTAATAAGGAGATGACCACACAGGGTTCAGGGCTGAGTAAAGACTACATCAAACCAAGGTTCTGGGGAGGGGTCGAGACCACATTAAACCAGACTAGAGGTCGTCAAGACCAAGACGTTGAGACCAAGACCATGATCGAAGGAGTCAAGACCAGGGAGAGTCAAGGCCTAATTTCATAAGGCAGGTAACGAAACCATAATGTTAATGTAACGTGAACTTAACATCAGCGTTAATCCTAGTTTATACTAGTTTATACTTAAACTGCATATGTAGCGTCGATGCAGAGCCCCACACCACAGGCTGAAGTGCACCTCCAAAAAACCTTAACTATGCGTTGCGTCAACTCGAACCACAAGGGCTGTGATTGGTCAGCTCAGCCACGGTGGTCGGACATGTCGCCTCTGCAAACAGCTTCTCTGCTGCCTGTGCTTTAACATTTGCAATAAAAACATTTGCTCTGTGATAACGATGAGCTCCAAACACACGTGCTCCATGCCGGTTGTACGAAGTGGCCAGGTGAAAAAAAAAAAGTCAGGTACATGTCAAAAAGAACAGGCAAAATAAAGTCTGGTACAAAACAGGTTTTTTTGGCTGTATTTTTCTGTCTTGTGTCTTTTTTTTTATTTGCCTGGCGAGCATTTGCTCTTTGATATTGATGAGATCCAAACACACACACTACCTCCCAGTACAAGAAAAAAAAAGTCTGGTACATATATTTTGGAATATGTGTTATTTAAGAGGCTGTTTCTTTCTCTTTTTTTTTGCCTGGCATACGGTTGCCACTGTGAAGAGGAAGCATTTATTCCACAGATCAACGTGTTCCCTCTACGCAGAATTCAAATGCACAAGGTGTGTGTCTTGTCGATGGCGTAGTATAGCCTACTCAGCATAAACTAGGCTTTTATATACTAGCATTTTTTGGAGGTGGGTGTGAGTTGATGCCAGTTTGTCCAAAGGGCTATTACAGCCAGGCACAAAAAAATAATAAAAAGTACAAGCAAAAAAAAAAAAAAGTCTGGGACATGCAGTCAGGAATATGTGTTATTTAGAAGAGTTTATATGTTTTTCTCTTGTGCCAGACTTTTTTTTTTTTTTTGCCTCGGGTACAGTTGCCACTTTAAAGAGGAAGCGAGGATTCTGTAGAGCGACACATTCCCCCAACACAGAACTTTGAATCCACAAGGTCTGCATTGCATCAACGACGTAGCTACGTACACAGAAATATAAACTAGGCTTCAGTGTGTCGTACTGTGAATGACTCATACTGGCCTCCATCTTAATAAACTCTACTACAACACTAGTGTTCAGACAGTCTCAGCATGCATTACTCCGTTTTGTTCAGGATGGGGAATAGAGCCCCCTTCCACACAAACATCTCATCACCTCCTGCAACGTCTCCTCCGGACTCAGAGTTTTCAGAAAGTCACTCACCCATTTTCTCGGTCGCCCCCTCGGTCTTTTCTCCCCGGTTGCCTCAGCTTTCTGTGAAGAGACGACAGATCAATACCATCAGTCCTGATGAAGTCATCACATCTAGTTTTTATATAAATGAACGATGTAGCAGGATGCACATGAAAGATTCAGACATTTTAAACTAATTAGGCCTCTGAATATCTTAAGTCAAGTCATGTGAGTTTCATTTGTATAGCGTGAAATCACTTACACTCAGGAGGTTTTATAGTTTGTACAACAGCAACATAACATCTGTCCTTAGAACCTCACACCAAACAAGAAAAACTCCCTAAAACCCTGTGAAAAACATGTGCAGGATGGAATACAACACATTACAGTGAGGACATAATTGCAGGTGTCAGATTTAGCAGCATCAGATCAGACCTGTCAGTGTTTTAATTAGTATATAATTCAATCAAATCTCCATGAGGAGCAGGTTTTCTCTGAGTCTCTGAGACCTGATAGAGGTCAGAGGTCAGGACTGATAATGTTTTACTACAAATCACATCCTGTTCTGTCTGCATTAAATATTCCTACAGGCTCTGCTGTGTTTTTGTTCAGATACTATGAACTTGTAGAAACATGAAGCCAACTGGAGTGTGAACACGTCAAATTAGTAGAAAGTGACATAAATCTTTATTATTTCAACATTACTGTGCAACAATAGCATCACACAACTCTGACATGACAACACCCCATCACATTCATCTCATTCATTGGATTCATGTCGGCTACATGCGCTCCACATCATCCCCTACTCTCAGAGACCATATCTCTATTTCTAATATCGTAGGCAAAAGAAATGACATTAAATTACAGACATTGGTCATTTTCTCATGTGATCACTCATATGTTTTCATTAAACATAGTCCTGCTGCAAAATATAAAGGAAGATTTTCACAAGGTCAGGTTTAAAAGGTTTAAAGGTACAGTGCATAGTTTCTGGTGGCATCCTATGGTGAAACTGCAGATTACAACCAGCTGAAGACCTGAACATGTAGGAGAATCTATGGTGTAGAGCTGCAGTGATTATTTGGTTAATCGATAGTTTCCAACTATTACATTAATTTTAACCGTTTTGATAATTGATTAAAGGATTTGGGTCATTTTAAGAAGAAAATGTACAAATTCTCTGGTTCCAGCTTCTCTTCTCTGATTATTTTCTGGTCTCTTTAGTCTTTTATAATAGTAAACTGATGATCTTTGGGTTGTGGACTGTTGGTCTGGACAAAAAAAAAGACATTTTAGGTTGAATCTTCAGCTTTGGGAAACCATGATCTGCATTTTACACAATTTTATGAACCAAGCAACCAATTCATTAATTGTTTTAATAATAGATTGATTCATCTTCCGAATAGATGTTAGTTGCAGCCCTAACATCGTGGCCATGAAAAATGTGAAAGACCATCATTGTTTGATTTGTCCACTCTGTTTCTACTGTAGAAATAGAGGGAGGCCTGCTCCACATGTAGATAAAAATATCTCATATTAAGAAGAAGTTCTGCTTGATTCTGCTGAATCTTAAAGGGAAGTTAACTACAATAAAAAAGATCTACAGGCTACAGATCAGCAGTGATACCTGCAGTAATTTCATCACACAGCCCAAAAAACTGAAGAACAGTTTTTACCTCACAGCTCAACAAAAAAGCTTTTTGTCATTGACCCTTTATCCAAGTGTCCATATGTGTGTATTGAGCTCAGGCCCATAAAGGACTGGGGAAAAGTCAGTGAAAGATGGTGGTTCTGATTTAAAGAAGCCAGCCGCTTCCCTACATAACAACATCCAGCTGCTTCCTGTGCTGCTTTTCACAAAAATAGGTACTTTTTATGAAAAAAAAAAAATCTGCAGAACTCAGAAGCACATGTTGAATTACCTACACAGGCGGTTTCTTCCTCCTGGGTCAAACAGTGACTTTCTGCCGTCATGTTTGACTCCAGTGTTCAGGAAAAGCTATGTGTCAACATTACCGGGACATTGTGTGTTTTTTAAAGGCAGCGTCTGCATGAAAAGACAAAGGGTTTTATCCAACTTTAGCAGAGACATGGAGCAAGTTAGCCAAGTGTTTACAGAGGTTCTCTTACAGTGAAACGCTACCTCCGGCTGGAATGTCGCTGTGTGTTGGACTCGCAGGGAGGGAATTACTGAGATAACAGAGAGATTTGATGTTGGTGGGAAGTGGGAGAGTCTGAATCCTGCAGCTGAGTCTCCAGACCTGCACTGTCCTCCTAAGACCAGGACCAGACCGTCAATAATTGATTGGATATTAGGTTGTGTGGTGGCGGTTTGCTGCTGCTGGCAGCAACTCAGGCTGAAATCTTAGTCAAATCTCTGGGCTGGAACTCGCAGACGATGACCAACTACAGGCCAGACTCACTGAGACGCAGCTTTCTGTAACTATTCAAGTTAAACAACAGCAGCTCCTTTGTCAGCCTGGTCACATGACAGCAGGTGGAGAGTTTCAACACCTCACCTGCTGCATCCAGGACTCAAAACAACTCAGACCCAGAGGAGGCGTCTGCTCACAGCAGCACATCTGTTATAAACACCAGGTTCACACAGTGTAGGGACCTGATTAAGCAGAATGAAGTTTATTTGAATTAAATTGACCTCCATCCACATAGAGTTCTTAACAACTAATTTAATTTATCAGTTAAACTGTGGAAAACACTCAGAAAACAGTCATAATTTAACACCACTGTTATTTAAACTTAAAGAGACAGAGACATTTATCGCTCTGCTCAACAACCAGGTGTATCTACATGTTTTAAGAGTCTTTTTTTGGTTTCCAATCACTAAAGCTACAGAGCCTGGTAAATGTTGACTTTATCTCAGTCAAATAAATATTATTGATTCTTGTAGATCTAGGCAGATCTTTTCGTTCTTTGTTTGACTAACTGCTTCCGTCTGTCTACAGGTGCTACTGCATCTCATTTGTCCTTTTTCTGCTTCTGATGAGCCTACAAGCACTTCCTTGTAATTTGTCAAAGTCTGAAGTCCATGAAATGCTTTATCACAACAAACCAAACTGTGGCCCAATCTGATCCAGGCCAACACCACCTCAGTTCAGAGCCAAGGTTCAGCTGTGAAGTTTTGACGACTGTTTTGAATCAAACTAAAGTTTAGTTCAAATTTGTAACTATGGAAGCAAAAAAACCCTACACACAACCTGTTTTATGTTGCTACGAGAACAATCTGCAGGAGCCTTCCATCCATTCAACCCCAGTCCTGCTTCTTACTGCTTGTATCACGCTGTTGTGTTCTCCAGTTACTGTTCAGGGTGGACGGTCAACTGTTAGAAAGCAGCCAGACCAACAGGTGACTGATATGAAGTCATATTATACCACAGGATACAGAGAGAAAGAGATTCAGCTGAGGGTTTCTCTCTGAGGTCTCCAGATCATAAAGTAAAAGGCATTGAACAGAAAAGGCTCCCACACAGTGATGATGACGTGTTCTCAGGTGAAGTTTCCCAGCAGGTCTTTATCATCATGACATCACGCTGCTGACTAAAGCAAATCTGTGTGCTGTAATCCCAGTTCTGTGTTTAGGATGCTGCATTTTTAATGTGGAGATTTAATGGTCTGAAAGACAACACCCTGTTCAATTAATCATCGGTGTGTTTTATGTGTCTGAGCAGCAGCAGTGACTGGCTGCTGCTGCTCACACACACGTTTCTTATGAGACTCCAGTGTTGGGTTGTGTCACAATCTTTGAAGTCATTAAAAGTGTTCTCATTTATTCATCGGTGCATCAATAGTTTATTGATCCGATCGCTCGGTTCCTGGTACTGCTGTTGGCGTCGTCTCTTCAGAACAAAGTACTGTTTCTTGAGAACCGTTCATCCGATCAACTTCATACTGGAATCTACCCTCTCTTTGCTCCTCAGCAACACTTCCACCAAGTGTGAAGTGGATCTGAGGAACTGGGCCATGTGAAGGAGAATGAAACAGATTCTTTGATGATGCTACAGCACCAGCTATTGGCCAGATTTTATTGTTTTATTATAAAATCATGCAAATTATGTTCAGAGCTAAATCCAAAATGCTCCCTTATTCTTTTCAATTCTCTGATAATCTCAGTGACTCTGTATAATCTCAGAGGTATAAATTGTATGAAAAGGAGAAGTGTTTCCATTACTGGAGTTATATTCTGGAATGATACCAACATACATTTAAAAACATATCAATCTCTTTTGCTTTTTAAGAAAGTGGTTTGTATAGCTATTTTTTTAAACTGTTAATGTTTTCTTTGATTTTCTGGAGGTTTGCTGTTTGGTGTTTTTGTGTTGTCACGATTGAAGAAACTTCATTCATTCTTTCAAATGGCACCTAATCTGTCATTAGTCATTCAGACATCAGATCTACACTAGTTTACCAAATGTGGTTACAATACTACAAAGTTTTCAGGAGATTATGACATTTTGTGTAATACAAGCACTACCCAGCTACAGCAGAACTGTGTAGTATATCAAAAATCTGAAAAACATCTTTCTCAGCTTTATCCTACACATGATTCGAACCTAATTTGGTAATTTTTCAAAATCTGTAAAAGTAGTAACTAAAAATCAGATTTGGAGAAAATTATAAATGGCAGAAGATGTGCATAGATGAAAATAAACATGGCTTATGTAGAAAGAGTTGACATTTCAGGCCAAAACAGAAAGTTCCTTGTCATAACGCCACAATTTGGCCAAACTGCAACAAATTCAACTTTGATTTACTGCAGAAACACAGTAAATGACTGGATTTAACAGCCATTTTTACAGGGTAAGAACTTCTCTTTTTTCTGAGTATTATTTTTCTTGCACACATCATCAATGTCTGCAAGGAGAGATTATCTATACACTGTTATTTCAATTACTATGAATCATCACTGCAGCTTTTTTAGGACTCCATTCAACTCTGAAATTGACATTTTCTATAAATAACGCCTTCTTCCAGAACGGCGTGAAACATTTGTCTGTGTTTGTACCATGGTACCTAACAGTC